>JAJAGP010000528.1:0-373058 GCA_025084515.1 Ancistrus triradiatus
TTCAACTCAATACTTTGTAACATAACCTTTGTTGGCAATGACAGAGGTCAAATGTTTCCTGTAAGTCTTCACCAGGTTTGCACACACTGTAGCTGGTATTTTGGCCCATTCCTCCATGCAGATCTCCTCTAGAGCAGTGATGTTTTGGGGCAACACAGACTTTCAACTCCCTCCACAAATTTTCTATGGGGTTGAGGTCTGGAGACTGGCTAGGCCACTCCAGGACCTTGAAATGCTTTTTATGGATCCACTCCTTCTTTGCCTGAGTGGTGTGTTTGGGATCATTGTCATGCTGGAAGACCCAGCCATGTTCCATCTTCAATGTTCTCACTGATGGAAGGAGGTTTTGGCTTAAAATCTCACGATACATGGCCCCGTTCATTCTTCCCTTCACGGATAAGTCGACCTGTCCCCTCTGCAGAAAAAAAGCCCAAAAGCATGATGTTTCCACCCCCATGCTTCACAGTAGGTAGGGTGTTCTTGGGATGCGATTCAGCATCCTTTTTCCTCCAGTTGAGTTTTTACCAAAAAGTTCTATTTTGGTTTCATAGGACCACATGATATTCTCCCAATCCTCTTTTGAATCATCCATATGCTCTCTGGTAAACTTCAGACGGGCCTGGACATGTACTGGTTAAGCAGGGACACACACCTGGCACTGCAGGATCTGAGTCCCTCTCGGTGTAGTGTGTTACTGATGGTAGCCTTGTTACGTTGGTCCCAGCTCTCTGCAGGTAATTCATCAGGTCCCTCCGTGTAGTTCTGGGATTTTTGCTCATTGTTCTCATGATCATTTTGACCCCACGAGATGAGATCTTGCATGGAGCCCCAGATCAAGGGAGATTATCAATGGTCTTGTATGTCTTACAATTGCTCCCACAGTTGATTTATTCACACCAACCTGCTTGCCTGGTGCAGGTCTACAATTTTCTTCCTGGTGTCCTTCAACAGCTCTTTGGTCTTGGCCATGGTTGAGTTTGGAGTCTGATTGTTTGAGGCTGTGGACAGGTGTCTTTTATACAGATAATGAGGTCAAACAGATGCCATTAATACAGGTAAAGAATGGAGGACAGAAGAGCTCCTTAAAGAAGAAGTTACAGGTCTGTGAAAGCCAGAAATCTTGCTTGTTTGTGGGTGACCAAATACTTATTCCACCATGATTTAGAATTAAATTCTTTAAAAATGCTACAATGTGATTTTTTAGATTTTATTTTTCTCATTTTCCTATGATGAAAATTACAGACCTCTCTCATCTTTCTAAGTAGGAGAACTTGCACAATCAGTGGCTGTCTAAATACTTTTTTGCCCACTGTACTTACAATGACAAAGTCTGACAAAAAGATTTTGCCATCTTAACACTTTGGAGAGTATTTTACGGATTTTGGACTGATCACTAAAATCACATAAAAATGTATAGTTTTGTAAATAATAATAATTTTAAATGAATTTTCTATCATGTTTTATGTCTACTGGTATATTTCCCTGGGCACTCACTCAGTACAGATGCTATTCAATATTGTCTTATCGTCTTGCGTCTTGGCTGGGCATGCTTAGTTATGTTAAATGCTGACAAACAGGCTTTAAAAGCTGGTCACATTTACAGATACAGTTTGTTGATGCACATGTTCTTCAGGCAATAGCACAGTGTTTATACTGGATTTAATGTTTTTAAGAAGATTATTTCAGCAAAACCATCTCGTCACTATTTCAACAGCTGTGATGCATTCTGTGGTGAGTTCTCATTTATGGCTCAAAGAAAGTCCGGACCATTTGCAGGCCCAGTGACATTGCAAGAACAGAAGCATCATGTGACTGACCAATGTATTTGGCTACTCTACTAAAAATAAGAAATCTTTTGAATACCACAGTCAGCTCCAATATAATTTTCACATGATGTCACTTTGCCAGTACCAAAGTCACCAGGGACATTTGACCTACAGTGGTGCTTGAAAGTTTGTGAACCCTTTAGAATTTTCTATACGTCTGCATAAATATGACCTAAAACATCATCAGACTTTCACACAAGTCCTAGAAGTATATAAAGAGAACCCAGTTAAACAAATGAGAC
The DNA here is from genome assembly GCA_025084515.1 of Ancistrus triradiatus. Lineage (NCBI taxonomy): Eukaryota > Metazoa > Chordata > Actinopteri > Siluriformes > Loricariidae > Ancistrus > Ancistrus triradiatus. Next base: position 2,069 of record JAJAGP010000528.1, read on the forward strand.
AAAAATATTATACTTGGTCATTTATTTATGGAGGAAAATTATCGAATATCACACATTTGTGAGTGGCAAAAAGTATGTGAACTTCTATTTTGCCTGTTTTGCTGCATCTGGGACAGGACGGCTTGCCATCATATATGGAACAATGAATTCCGAATTATATCAGATAATTCTAAAGGAAAATGTCAGGACATCTGTCCATGAACTGACTCTCAAGAGAAGGTGGGTCATGCAGCAAGACAACGACCCTAAGCACACAAGTCGTTCTACCAAAGAATGGTTAAAGAGGAATAAAGATAATGTTTTGGAATGGCCAAGTCAAAGTCTGGACTTTCATCCAATCGAAATGTTATGGATGGACCTGAAATGAGCAGTTAATGTGAGGAAACCCACCAACATCCCAGAGCTGAAGCTGTTCTGTATGGAGGAATGGGCTAAAATTCCTACAAGCCGGTGTGCAGGACTGATCAACAGTTACAGAAAACGTTTAGTTGCAGTTATTGCTGCACAGGGGGGTCACACCAGATACTGAAAGCAAAGGTCCACATACTTTTGCCACTCACTAATATGTGGCTAAGTGTATGGCTAAGTGTAATATTTTTTGTTGGTTTGTTTAACTTTATCTACGTGTAAGACTTCTGTGAAAATCTGATGATGTTTTAGGTCATATTTATGCAGAAATATAGAAAATTCTAAAGGGTTCACAAACTTTCAAGCACCACTGTAACTGTACTGCAATACAGGATCAGGAAAATCACTACTACTTCACTGTACTAGATGTTTAATAAATTCAGTCCCAGCTTTTGATCCACTTTTATCCCACATTGTGTTTCATTTTCATGATCAACACACAGTTAGGTCTGCTCTTCATGACTTACCCAGAGGTGTTGGATTTATGAGAGACGCTCAAAAGATCAGCAGCTTTTATCTGAGCTCTAGAAGCTCAGGCCCACAGTCTTATTTTGAGCAAGTCTAGGGCAACAGTGGCAAGGAAAAACTCTAATGTCATACAAAAAAAAACACACAAAAAAAAACAAAAAACAAAAAAATCCTGGGTGGACCAAAACTCAAAGGGATCTTCTCAACCTTCTTGGGCAACTTAGATGGTATATGTCAAGATTAAATTAAGTTACCTAATTAATACATTTATAATAATAGTTTAAATACATAGAAGCAGTAGTAAAATAAAACAGATTATAAAAATATAAAATATAAGACAGTAGCATGTGTAATAAATAAAATAATAAATATGATAAAATAGAAAATATGAATGCGTTTGATTCTCAAACCTTGCGTTTGATCTTAAACCACGCTTCAATGTAGACTCATCCACGTCTAAGTAGCTACCGCCATACTATTCTTGTTCAACTTAATTTGTGTTACTAGTAACTCACTGCATTGTAACAAACTAGTTCATAACATTGCCTCTGGGTAATTACTGTGCGATTGATAAGTTACACATACAATCATCTTGTTTTCTGATTTTAATTACTGTGATGTATGTACGTTTGCCATCATTTCCTGATTTTAATACTGTGATACATATGTTATGACATCAGATAGTCTGTTGGTATTGCCTTGTTTGTAGTTAATAAACTTGTTATAACCTTTTGAATTTACCGCTTGGTGTGATAGAGTTTCATTCAAACAATGGTCGAGAAACATAACTTTGAATTCACTATTCAGACCTAGACTGATCAATTTCGCTTTTCTCCTTTCAACTGGTTTTCCGGATCTACCCATCCACAAACGATCCGGTGGTGCCCCGTTGGTTCATTAAAAATTAATCAATTTAAAGTGTAGTCTTAGGTTTACTACACTATTGTCTGTCTTCTTAGCCATGTTAGCCACATTAGCCTTGCCTTTGTCTGGCCTGTGTCTGCTCTTGTGTGTACCTTCTGTGTCTTGTGTTTAGCTTGTGTTAACTTTGTAGCTGTTTACTGCATGTTGCTGCAATGTATTCCTTATCATGTCTCGTAGTATTATTAATAAACTCTCACCAATTGTGTCTCTGTTCCTTCGACCATGCATGACACCATTGTCCTTCTTGTATTTAGTTATTTAGTTTTTCTCGTGTTCCTGTCCTCTTTCACTTTTTGTCGTCAGTAGCCTCTATTTTATTAACTACCTCATCTTTTTTGCATTTTCCAACTTTAGAAAATAAAGAATGAATAGAATAATTTAGTCTCACCAAAGAAACTTGTTAGAATTCCACTGCTTCATTTTGGGTATGCGGTTCGTCAGTTTACTCGGATCCAAGTGAACAAGCTTCTGCTTTCCACCAGCTTTCACCTCAGATGCCTGAGAAATCGAATGCATCTCTTCTCCTGCTTTCATTTCCAACCATAAATCAGTGATTCTCTGTGTTGCTGTCATCATAGTGTAATATGAGGAGGTCTTATTCATATTTATTGCTCACTGAGAAGTAGCTCAAGTCGCATTTCCAACTCCCGCAGAACTTCAGTCAGAGCTTCAGCATCAGCCACCTTCAACAGCTCTGCTGCTTTTTATCATGAAGATAGTTATTCATATTGATAGCTATCCAACTGGATGCTCTGTTATCCAGTGTACACTCTTTTCACTACCATGTTATGTGATATAGATTTTCTTTTCTCACCCACAGGCAGGTTGTTATTTGCCTCAGATTTATTCATGGGCATTTTAATATCTTCAGCATCGGCGTCTGCATCATCCATCTTCAGACTGGATTTTTCTGCTATGAATAGTATAAATATGAACAGCTGTGCTGATGCATCGTTTGTATTTCATTAAATATTCATTCTTTTAAACATCCAGATGTTGATTACTGATCTCATCTAATTAAGCCGGCATGGGATGTTTAATGGCTTTAAATTCATTTACATCACCAGTCACCTATGATCTTACAAAATGTCACATTTATGTTTAATTAATGGCTGTTTCTTATCAATGTTTCGATATAATTTGGTGGAAACGTCTTTAAACATTTCACCGAGTCAAACTATACACTGCTCAATCAATCTTCAGTCAATGATTTAATATTATCATTGCAAGGTGGAAATCCAACCCTAGACTGATTGATAATCCATCACAGGGCATACACACCCTCATTCACAATGTGGCACTTGAGAAAGATGGATTGACCTAACATATGCCTTTGGAAACTGGAGCACATTGAGAAAACTCATGGGGACATGAGGAGAACATGCAAACTCCACACAGATGGAGTCAGAATGGGGAATCAAACTGGGAATCTCTGGAGCTGTGAGTCAACATTGCTAACCACTTCAGCATCCTTCTTCAGCATCTGCCTTACTACTTTAGTCACAGAAGGACTTGAATATGAAGCTGTTCTTCTAATCATGATTTCTAGAAGTCATTTGCATCATGCACGGAGATGTTCTTCACCCACCACGTTGATCATATTCAATCCTGTTTTGTCACGAGAGATTTTCTACACAGTAATACCAATATGAGCAGATCTTTAAAGGTTTATTATGCAACTTGCCATTGCTTACCCAGAGATGGATCCTCAGCAACCCAGAATAAACACAAGATAACTAATAGCTTTGGTTTCATTCCACATCACGAGTATGTTTACTGTTTAAACCTGAGTAAATATTTATTAATATCATGCTCCTGCTGTATACAATTACCATGAAAATGAATTGATTCACTCACTCAGCTGCTGAAGCTTTATCTCAACTTCATATGCTAAACGTTCTCTAAGATCTATCCCAACATTCATGTCTTCATGTGGTGCAGTTCCACTGCTTTCCAGTTTCACTTTCTCCATGTTTATTCAACATCCACCATACGTTCATTTCTACAGAAGAGAAGCAACAACATACAGACAGAACTGGGGAAATTTAATCCAAAACAACAGGATGGAATTAGGACCTTTAATCTGGTGGGGATAACAGATACCTCACAAAGTGCACCACACAGAGTTGTATCTCTAGCAAGGTGAGAGTTTGGTTGCATTTTGAGTCTATGTTTCAAATCAACTCCTGATCATCGAAGCAGAGTGAAAAGTATCCCCTTCCTTAAGGGCAAGTTCACCTTTTCTGCTAACTTAAAGGTCCCGGTTCTGCTCTGTTCCACCACATTAGAGTTCCCAAGTACTGTCCATGTCTGAGGTCAGAGTTGAGTTAGGGTTCTGTCTGTCTACGAATGTGTTCCTGAGTTTCTGTCTCTACAGAGGCTTTACAAGTCTGACTGGTCAGATTTTATTTATAAAACATTTCATTAAGCATTTCATTTGCAGCATAGAACAACACTAAAACAGTGAAAAACACATGAATCATTCTCATGAATACCATAAACACTTGAATACCATAGAATTGGTATAACAGAAGCAAATTTATTTGTAAAACTCCCCCATTTCATTCTGGAACCTTACAGGCCACCTACAAAACATAAAACAAAGGAGCAAGTGACTCATGTGCTTCATCTCCTGAAACAACACAAGATGATTCATTTTGGAGCTCCCACACTTAGTATACATGACTCTAACACTAAGCTAGTCAAATCCACTATCAGCATTTAACATTTATAATACTTATATCATATCATATATGATATTCCTTATTAGCAATCAACCAGTTATTATGGACAAGAAGTGTGAATGGTGTGAAAAAATGTTCTTTATAGATATTATCTGAAATGTTGTATTTTAACATCAAATATGAACTATATAACCATTTGACAAGAAAGGTTTCAAAGCTGACACGAACCATTCATCTGAAATTTTTTAACCACCATATCCAATTAGCTTTGGCAGATTAATTTCAAGCATCCAACTTTGCCCTCCTTCCAAAAAGCATGCCCCGAACAACACAGTCTTCAGAGGTTTGCTAATTATAGCGACTCTTGAAACAGCAGTACTGAATAACAGTTAATTGAAAGTGACTTCTTGTAGCCCTGAGTGTGGCCATTTCATTAGCATATGCCACTGCTTTCCTGTCAGTGCTGCTGAAAATTAAGAGTTCACCAGCCATTGTAGTTTAATATCTGAGCAGCCAAATTAGGAGCAGAAAGAAATACTGCAGTGCAAAAAGGGTTGATTGCTTTACAAGTAAAAAAATGGTTTGGTACAAAATTAAAGGTACACAATTTCAACAGTGACATGTTTAGTACTTGACATTTGCTTCTTGGTTTTTTTTGGACTGGACATGTAGACTTGATTGAATTCAGTATTTTATTCAATGTCCCATCCAAATGCCCATGATAGCGTATGGGGTGTTTTTTTAATCCTCTAACCTACTGTCTGAATCAGCCTGCTGTAACTATCGGCAATCATAAAATTAGACCTAATAATCTATTTTTACTGAGTGTGTATTAGTGCAAAGTTGGCTTTTGCATTTTTAGCTAGGACTTTTCAGCCAATCAAAATACAAAACACAGAGACTCATGTAATTTAAAAATGTTTATTTTGTATATATAAATACAGTGGTATTTTGGTTCTCATTGTTAGTTCGTTCCAGAAGGCTTGTCGAGAACCGAAAACAACGAGTATTGAGAAAATTTCTCCCATAAGGAATAATGTAAATTGAATTAATCTATTCCAGACCCCCAGAAAATCCACATTCTGTAAGGCATATGCATTTTTGTATTGTACAGGTGGTCCCTGATACGTACAAACAAATCCATCATAAGTTAAATGTATCATGAACTGAGGAGTTTAACAAGTGTTTGGTAGGACATTCTATACATATAATATCGGAGCCCATAATAAGTAGTAATAAGAAAGTTACTGTTTAAAACACTTACATTAACCTAAAGTTAAAGCCAACATCATTAACACAAAGCTTATTTTTTTTGATAAACTACTGGATTGAAAATGAAAAGTCAAAGCAACACTTAATCTTTTGATGAACTCAGGGCACTAGCATAGCTGCTAAGCTAACTGAAGCCTGTTTCCATTAGGTTTCCTTTACTGTACTGTTTAGTGATGTAAAAAATCAAGAAAAACACGATAAACACACAGAGTAAGGGCTGAGCAACATACTGAGCAAGGACAATTGTGAATCTGTGACTCATTAATCGAGTTTCTGCTGAAATGAGTCTAGCTAGGTAGCTTTGTGGCACATCAAACTGGTAAAGAATTTAACCAAACATAGGGGTGCTCCTTGCTAATGTAACTTTATTTGTTCTCATCTTTAAACAATATTTTTTCTTTTTGGTGAATGAAGTACATGTCATCATAGAAGATTTTAACCAACACTACCCAAACTGGTATCCCATTACCCACAGCAATCTGGAATGTGGGGTTAGCTGTGGCTCAATTCAGTGAATTTTGTCTAACCATGAATGACACCTTTACAAAATTCGAATTCTGCAACATTCAATTCAATTCATGGTCCTGCACAGGTTCTCATATTCCAAAGTAAAACTGAGTAACATGTAAAGCTTTTCCACAATGTGATTGGTATTATATAGCTACGGGAACTTTATCACATTTATTTTGGTTTTGATCCATGGTACACAATTATTTATACTAAAATTGCAATTGGTTTTCTACAATTCTGTTTAAGAATAATATTCCGCTTGGCCTTAACTTTGCAGTTTTTGAATTCTTAGGCCCAATTCTCTCTTTTAGGGTTGCAACAGCAAACCTAGCAGTTAAAAGTTATACGTTTGGCCTTGAAAACCCCTACAGCACTATGCTTTAAGAGATGGACGAATGAAATGCTTTTAATAACAAAAATAGAACAATTATGTTGTAGCACGTCAAAATCACAAAAATGCCTGTGGGACACATGGAGATATATTTATAACACTCTAGAGGGTGTTTAGATTGCTGTCATACCCCATCTGACTCTGATATTCATCTAACTGACAGCTTTGTCTTTCATTACTGTAAAGTCCAGTAGACTATCAGGACTATGACAAAAACACACAATAGCCTTCTTGATTGTCCATGTCCCACATGAGGGGCAGCAATGTTGTTTTTGGACAGCAATAGCTTTCTCTTTGCCACCTTGCCATGCACACCATTGGTGTTCCGTGTTCTTCTCATGGTGGACTCATGAACATTAATATTAGCTAATGTGAGAGAAGGCTGTAGTTGCTTAGACATTACCCTGAGTTCCTCTCTGACCTTGTTGACTATTACATGCCTTGCTGTTGGAGTGATCATTGGTGATTGACCACCCCTGGCAGGGTAACTGAGCTCGAGTTTTCTCCATTTGTGAACAATCTGTTTGACAGACTGGATTGTGGATTGGTCCAAACTTTTTAGAAATGGTTTTGTAACCTGTTCACGACGTGCATCAACAGCGCTTCTCCTTTGCTTGTGCAATGCTACACTTCCACCAATGCGTTGTGAAGATTAGACTTCTCACTCCTCATTGTCATCCCACTGATTGAAAAAGCCAGACTCTAATTTCACCTTCAAATTAACTAATCCTAGAGGTTCACATACTTTTGACAATCACAGGTGTGTACTGTTGGGTCATTTCCCACAATAAATAAATTACCAAATATAATATTTTTGTCTCATTTGTATACTTTTTGTATACTAGGCATCTCTTTATCTACTTCTAGGAATTTATGTAAAGTTAACTCTAATTAAATTTTTTTTTAAAGGGTTCACAAACTGGCAATCACCACTGTATATTTCATTATATTTTTTTAAATATTCTTTTATATACTGACGATGGGCAGCACAGTGGCTCAGTAGGTAGCACTGTCACCTCACAGCAAGAAGGTCCTGGGTTGAATCCCATGTGAAGCAGTCTGGGTCCTTTCTATGTTGAGTCTGCATGTCCTTAATTAATTGAATTAATTAGATTAATTAATTAATAAATCCACAATAACTCAACAGGTGGAGTGAAAATGACAACCTAGAACAATCTAACATCAAACCTTGGGGATGTTCTTAAGCAAACAGAGGAACATAGAAAAGTCCATTTTTATTTTAGTTTCTGAAGATAGATTTTGCATGTTGAATAATTCCCATTTAAGATCTACCTAGATATGACAAAATAGATACAGTAATAATACTCTGATACACTTTAAAGATCATTAATGTATCATCAGGTGTTTGTATTTTGTATAGTAAACTTCTGTCTCTCAGAGGTAAGAGCCACTCTGCTGGATACAGCAGGACCTGAGGACCTGGGTCTGATTCCTATGCTGGAGGCCATGTTGCAATGTTGAAGGCCATGTGGTGTGATCACAAAGAGTAGAAAAATTCACACTGAGCAGCAGTGGTGTGGTTTAGTTTTGGTGATGGAAGATCACATCTCAGCACCTCAGTAGCAGTGGCAAATATCCACAGAGGCACCATGAATCAACTCAACAGCATGATGTCCCTCCACACCCATGCCTTCTTCACTTGCTAAAAGTCTAAAACTATATATGCATGTAGGAACATGGTTATTCATCATGCTCTGGTGTTTTGTTCACCTGATGTCCCTGGGTTACGCAGCAGCAGTGTGCCTGGGCAGACTTCAGTACTGAATACATGGAGTTAAAAATCGTCATAAATTTGTTCAGATTTGGAATCAAATTTCCCCATAAAAAGTAAGGTAAATAGAATTAATCTGTTCCCGACCCCCAAATGATTGTTTTTTAAAGCCTATATTTGTACGTAATGAATTCATTAATTAATGATTAAAAGAATAAATAAAGCAAATAAATGTTATACAATAATAATGATTAATAAATACATGAAATATGTGAAAATAAAGTTCAACTTTATAACCATTGAGGGGAACGCAGTTTCGGCATGTCTTATCACTGGGACTGAGGGGATGTCTGAAATCTAATCTAATATAATATAATATAATATAATATTGCATCCTAGTTATTTTTCTTCTTTTGGGTTTTATGGTGGTGAATTATCACCACTGACTGGACTGGATTACGTGCATCATCTTTGTAAGATCACACCATTAAGTGTTTCTTTTAGGGTGCCCATGTTTGAAGTCTGAATTTGAACTTTGGGGCAAAAAAAATTATAATGGAAAATTTGATGTCCGAATTGTTTGAGTGAAGAGGCATTCAAATTCCGAGCTTCCACTGTACTCTATAGTAATCCTGTCCTCCTGTGGAAATGGACATACAAAATTCACCCAAGAGCACATATAAATATAAAGATATAAGGCAAACTTTCTATGATGAGTGGCTGCAATACAATGGCATTAATCAAATTAGAATAACTGGAATTTTTAATACCCTTATGACCAATTGGTTGAGAAAAACGATTTTATAATATCCAACCATCAGTACCTTGTGGTTAGAAATTGATCACTAACTGAGGACTGAAGGAGAATTAAAACAAGAAAATTGTGGATTGTGCAAAACCATAAGAATAATAAACTACAATCTTCTTCTTCTTCTTCTTCTTTCGGCTTCTCCCTTTATCAGGGGTCACCACAGCGAGTTAAACGTTTCCACCTCACCCTGTCCTCCACGTCCTCTACTCTCACCCCAACTCCCTGCATATCTTCATTTACCACAACCAAATAACTCCTCTTTGGTCTTCCTCTCCGTCTCTTGCCTGGCAGCTCCATCGTCAACATCCTCCTACCAATAATAATCCCCTATCCCTCCTCTGCACATGTCCAAACCATCTCAGTCTTCCCTCTCGAATTTTGTCTCCCAATTTTCTAACCTGTGCTATCCCTCTGATGATCTCATTCCTAATCCTGTCACCCTAGACACTCCTAAAGAGAACCTCAACGTCATAAGTTCTGCCACCTCCAGTTCTGCTTCCTGTCTCTTTGTCAGTGCCACTGTCTCTAACCCATACAAGGCTGGTCTCACTACTCTCTTATAAATCTTTCCTTTCACTTTTGCTGCGACCCTTTTGTCACACAGCACTCCTGACACTCTTCTCCACCCACTCCATCCTGCCTGTACTCTCTTCTTTACCTCCTTTCCACACTCCCCATTTCCTTAGACAGTTGATCCCAAGTACCTGAACTCCTGGACTTCTGGACTCCGTGACCAATGATCCCTGTAGCCTGACTGTTCCACCTGCCTCCCTTTCATTTACACACATGTATTCTGTCTTACTACAGTTGACTTTCATTCCTCTCCTTTCCAGATTATACCTCCACCTCTCCAAGTTCTCTTCTACCTGTTCCCTGTTCTCACTACAGATCACAATGTCGTCTGCAAACATCATAGTCCACGGCGATACCTGTCTGACCTCATCTGTTAGTCTGTCCATCACCAGAGCAAATAAGAAGGGACTCAGGAGCGATCCTTGATGCAGTCCCACCTATACCTTGAAGCTATCTGTCACTCTTACAGCACATCTCACCTCTGTCACGCTGTTCTCATACATGTCCTGCACTAATCTAACATACTTTTCAGCCACTCGAGACTTCCTCATACACCACCACAGTTCCTCCCTTGGCACCCTGTCATAAGCTTTCTCCAAATCCACAAAGACGCAGTGTAGCTCTTTCTGACTATCTCTATACTTCTCCATCAGCAGTCTCAAAGCAAAAATCGCATCCATAGTGCTCTTCCTTGGCATGAAACCATACTGTTGTTCACACACTGTCACCTCCTGTCTGAGCCTAGCTTCCACAACTCTCTCCCAAATCTTCATTGTGTGGCTCATCAACTTTATGCCCCTGTAAGAGCCACAACTCTGTACATCACCCTTCTGCTTGAAAATCAGTACAAGTTAACTTTTCCTCCATTCCTCTGGCTACTCTCATTCACCAGAATTCCACTAATAATCTAGTCAAAAACACCACTCCCAGCTCTCCTAGACTTTTCCATACCTCAACCGGTATGTCATCAGGTCCCACTGCCTTTCCGTTCTTCATCCTTTTCAAAGCTTTCCTCACTTCTTCCTCGCTAATCTTTGCTACATCCTCTTCCACAATTTCTACACCATCCAGCCTTCTTTCCCTTTAATTTTCTACATTCATCAACTCCTCAAAATACTAATTCCATCTTTCCCTCACCCTCTTTTCACCTGTCAGTACATTTCCATTTTTATCCTTGATCACCCTGACATGCTGCACATCCTTTCCAGCTCTATCTCTCTGTCTCGCCAGCAGATACAACTCCTTCTCTCCTTCCTTACTGTATAACCTTTCATATAACTCATCGTAGGCCTTCTGCTTGGTATTTGCTACCTCCCTCTTTGCCCTTTGCCGCATCTCCTTGTACTCCTGCCTACTCTCATTAGTCCTGTCCCTGTCCGATTTCTTCTTTGCTGACCTCTTTCTCTGAGTAACCTCCTGCACTTCCTCGTTCCACCAAAAGGTTTCCTTTTCATCCTTTGCCTGTCCAGAAGACACACCCAGTACCTTTCTACCTGTCTGTCTAATTACTGTTGCCGCTACTCCCTAGTCGTCTGGGAGCTCTTTCCTATCACCCAAAACCTTTCTCAGCTCCTCTCTGAACTCCTTACAACATTCTTCATTTCTCAACTTCAACCATTTGATCCTCTGCTCTGCCTTTGTCCTCTTCCTCTTCCTACCACCAGAGCCATCCTGCACACCACCCCAAAAATCCTGCACACCACCATCCCTGCCACACCACCATCCGATGCTGCCCTAGCTACTCTCTCCCCCTGTCACTACCTTACAATCACCAATCTCTTTTTAAGCAACCTCTCCTACATAGGATGTAGTCTACCTGATGTGCTCCTCCTTCCTTCACTCTTATAAGTCACCCCCTCTGCTCCTCCTCCTTCTTTTGGAAATATGTGGGTTAACCACAGCCATTTTTCCATCCTCTTTGCAAAAATCCACCACCATCTGTCTTCTAGGTTCCTATCCTTAACACAAAACCTGCCCATCACTTCCTCAATCTCTCCTTTATTACCTTCACCAACATGACCATTGAAATCTGCACCCAATCACCAGTCCTCTCCTCCCTGGGAATGCTCTCAACCACTTCATCTAACTCTCCCCAGAATCTCTTTTTCTCCTCTAATTCCACAGCCAACTTGTGGTGCATAGCCACTAACAACATTCACCATTACACCACAACACCCTCAATTCCAGCTTCAGACATATATCATCCTATCTGACACCCTTTTCACCTCAACGACATTCTTTACATAGTCCTCCTTCAGGACCACACCAACTCCATTTCTCTTCCTATCCACACCATGGTAGAACAGTTTAAACCCTGCACCAATGCATCGAGCCTTGCTACCCTTTCACTTTGTCTCCTGCACACACAAAACATCGACCTTTCTCCTCTGCATCATATCAGCCAGCTCTCTACCTCTCACTGTCATCGTCCCTACATTTAGGGTTGCTACCCTCAGTGCTATATTCTGGCCCCTCCTGATTTCTCTCTGTCTCCTCACATGCTTCCCTCCTCTTCGTCTTCGGCAAACAGTAGTCCAATTTCCGCTGGTACCCTGTTTGCTACCAGTACCAGTGGTGGTCGTTGTTAACCTGAGCCGCGAGCGATCCAGTATGGTGAAATTATTATGAACTCGGATACTTTATTTGGCAAATGTTTTACACCGGATGCCCTTCTTGACGCAACCCTCACCATTTATCCGGGCTTGGGACCGGCACTAGAAATACCCTGAATGAGCAATCTAGCGGCTGGTTTAAGAATAATAAACTACAATAATGTGCAGTTTTTTAAAAAGTTAAAAAATCCCAGCAATACTACTGCTCCTGCTACACTCACACCAGCACCCTACACACATATTACCATTGAGGTGTTAGATCCATCTCTGGAGAGAACAAACACACTTCTGCAAATTTTAATGAGCCATCTCCAAGCTAGTTAAGCTCTGCTGTTGTGTTTGGATGCTGGTATGCTGTTCTTTCACTATAATTTTTTTTACAATACATTTTTTCTTTATACAATAACATTTGTACAAATATGCTAAATATAAGTTTGTCTCCTCTACTGTTTCATATCTTTGTAGTCACAATCACGGTCCCACGCGTCACTCACTTGCCCGTTCTGGTTCACCCACCCTCTGATCACTGCAAAGTTTCCCTGTTTCAACAAGTTCTCACTGAGTGTTTGTTCCAGATTCCATTTTCTGTTTCTGTGCATGAACCTTGCACTGCTTGGGATTGTGTGATTAACCCAGTGTTTTGAACGCTTAGCCTGGTAGGACTGTTTGTCTGTTTTTTGACTCTGGACTGTTTTATTGTTTTATTAATACACCTTGCTCATTTGTGCCTTTGCCTCATTATTATAAATAAAGCTTTTCATATCGGTTTTCTACATTCACCTCCAATTTCTGCTAAATCATAACATTTGCAATTAGAATATATAATATGACCAGCATGCCAAAACTTTTTCAAAAAGCTGTATCTGGTAGATGTAAATGAAAAAAAATATGAATAAACATAGTTCAACTTTAAACATGGCATATCGGTTATTTTATAAGCCCTAATGAGCCACTGCAAGCTATAGCTTTGTTTATGGATTAGCATTTACAATTAGGTAGCTAGTTATGCTTATTCTACATGTTCTATAACAAATCAAACTCAAGCCATTTCTACTATAGCTCTCTCCTGTAACCATGGTAGAACTAAGCATTCACTGACAATACAGCTGTCCAGGTGTCCACTTACAAAATCTGATACTGTACTGTGATAATTGCTGATGATTAAAGGTTTCATGGGGCCCGAAAACACAACAGAGGAAAGGATACAGCCTACACATGCATTGCCTCCCACACTTAATTGAACTCATTTTCCACGATGAGCTCTAGAAACCTAATCTAATGTACACACGAGTGGTTGTAACATATTACGTTTAGGAAAGCCAACATGTTTTTCCCCTGCAGTTTTCTTTTATAGTGAACCACTCCAAACAATACCTCACTCACCTGGAGGTGAACTGAATGACAAGATTTCTATCATTGTGTGCAGACTAGTGGAATGAATGACACTGTTGTATATAGTGATACAGACTGCTTACAAACTACAGGACACTGATGGGATTACTAGATATCTTGATGGAAATATGTAAGGTTAAAGTCAGAATTTATTTTTATAGCTCTTAGCTTTTATATAAAGTGTAGTCTCAAAGCAGCTTTACAATTTTATATTATCTTTGATTATCTAAGCCCAATTCCAAATTGAGCAAACCTAGGGTGCAAGGAAAAACTCCCTAAACATTATAAGGAAGAAACCTTGGGATGACCAAAACTCGAAAAAGAACCGTGCGCAGCCTAGATGATATACTGTATGTAGGAATTAAACTGATACCTAAAAGTTATATAGGCCTAATTAATAAGTTTACAGTAATAGTTAAAATAAGCAGAACCTAAATAGTTATTAAATATAGATAACATATTTAAAATTATAGAATTAAAATAAAATATAATATGTAGACTAATATTTTAGCGAAAATGTAGTATTAAGAAGTGTATAATAAATTAGCGAATGCAAAACTGTAGCCTACAGCAGTGTTTTCCAACCTTTTTGAGTCACGGCACATATTTCACATTAGGAAAATCACAAGGCACACCATAAAACAAAAATGTCACAAAAACTATATTTATTAAAATATAATGAAAATCTAATCTCACTTTACTTACTCAGTGTGAAACCTGGGCCTGTTTAGTTGAACACAGAGCTGATATCTTACTGCCCTCCAGTGGAAGAGAATGTAATTGTTCTGTCAGTCAGAGGTTACTAAGGCTAATTTTGTAGAGGTGGTTAGCGTGGCGAAGGCGATGTCCGATGCTGTAGTGTGCTCTGGCCCCATCCCAATGCGGCGAGGTGACCAAGCCTACAGCAGGTTATGGTCGCTGCACTGCTGGCTGTCCCAAGTGTGCTCTGAAAACATCGTGGGCTATATAGACAACCTGGACAGCCTTTGAGGGTAAGCCTGGCCTTTTAGGATGGGACGGGTCCATCCCCACTTGGGAGGGTGCTGCTCTCATTCTCCCCTGCAAACATTGCCCATAGTCTTATGGCCGATTGGTTAGGGGCTGACTATCCAGAGCAGGGGTCAGGCAGCAGACAGACCGGGCTTAACCAAAACTGTCTGCTGGTAGCCCATGCACCGTCACCCAGAACCCACATTATTGAAACTGTGTCTGTTACCCCCATCTGCCCTAAACGTAAAACGCTCTCAAAAAAGTCTGTTTAAATAACCTCATTAGTATAAACACAGATAGCTGCCAAAGAAATAACACATTAGACTAAAGCTAGGATTACTTAACATTAGATCATTTACAACAAACTCACAAAGCAGTGATTGTAAAATGAATGATCACTGATAAACGCTTACACACTCTCTGTCTCACTGAAACCTTAGGATTAGACCTGATGAATATTTAGCCTTAAATGAAGCCTCACCTCCTGGATACAGTCATGCTAGTCGCCCTCGTCCCAATTGGTCGGGGGGGAGGCGTAGCCCACAATTTTTGCAAAGAGTTAGGTGTTACAGCTAAATCCCATTACAAGGCTAATTCTTTTGAAATTACTGATTCTTAATACTGATTCTCAAAACCACAATCTTTTCAGCTTATCACTATTTACCACCCTTCTGGTCCCTATTCAGAATTTTTTCAGGAATTTGCTAACTTTCTTTCTTCCTGCTTACTACGGTCAAACAGATAAGGCTTTTTAATTGTAGGTGATTTCAATATTCACTTTGACAATGAGCAGGATCCACTTAAAATTGCTTTCGAGTCCATCTTAGAATCCATGGGTATCACTCCAGAATGTGATGGGGACCAACCCACCACTGTAATCATACTTTAGAATCTAATATTTTAACATTTGGTATCAATATAGATAACCCTTGATGTTTTCGGCCCGCAAAGTGATTTGATTTCAGATCAACTATCTTTTAGTATTTGAGCTATCTCTATAAAATAAAACCCTTCTGCCTCGTTATCACCCACCAAGCGCACTATCACATCTGCTACTCCAGCTGCGTTTATTAAAAAATCCTACCAGACTTGAGATTTAATACACCTACAGAGATCAATCATCTTCAGTGTGTAAAATGACCAATTAGAATGTGTGCTTTACGCTCAACCCTGGACCACGACTGCCCCTGCTAGGGTCAAACGTAATTAGGGAAAAAAGGCTAGCACCATGGTATAATGAACCACACCCGTATCTTAAAGCAAAGAACACGGCATTTAGAGCGCAAGTGGAGACATAGTAAATTGGAGTGTGTTTAAGATTGCTTGGAGGGACAGCATGGCAGAGTATAAGCATGCCCTCACTAAAGCTAAAGCTGCATACTTCTCTTCAATCTAGAGAATAATAAAGAATAATCCAAGATTTCTCTTTAATTACAGTCTCCAAATTAACAAAAAAACCCACAGAAAGTGACTCTAACATTCTGTGAAATTTTAACAGTAATGATTTCATGACTTTCTTTAAATGATAAGATAGAAAATATTAGGCATAAAACTCAATGCTCATCACATCACCAAAAACTGTTCAGCCACCTTCCAGATGCAGCACTAATGAAGACATCTGTTTAATGAGCTTTGTAAATCAAGACTAGAATCTTTTACCCCAATTACTAATACTGAACTCTCCCTGCACTGACTGATCAGCTCGTCTAAGTCATCAACATGTTTATTAGATCCAATTCCCTACACGTCTACTCAAACAAAGTATTACCTAGTGTTATAGAGCCAGTGTTAGCTATTTTAAATTCATCCTTATCTTAGATTATGTGCCCAAATCCTTAAGTCTGCCGTTATCAAACCACTGATTAAAAAAGCCAATCTTGACCCTTGTGTGATAATCTAATTATTGACCCCAATTTCAAATCTACCGTTTCTGTCCCAAAATCTTAGAAAAAAAAGCCGTCTAATCAGCAGCTCTGCAGTTACCTCCAAAGGAATGAAATTTATGAAACATTTCAGTCTGGCTTCAGGCCCCATCATAGTACTGAAACAGCATTAATTTAGGGTACTAAATGACTTGTTAAATGTCCTTAGATAAGGGATGTATTTCTTTTCTTGTTCTGTTAGATTTAAGTGCAGCATTATGACACTCTAATGATCATGATGTTTTACTAAACAGACTAGAAAATACTGTAGGTATTAAGGGATCACTTTCTTGGTTTAAATCCTACTTAACTGACCGGTACCAGTTTGTTCATATAAATAATCTAAGGTCTAATCTCTCAAAAGTGGAAGTATGGGCATGCCTCAGGGGTCAGTGGCTTGGCCCGCTTTTATTCTCTCTGTTACATGCTACCACTAGGCTCTGTTATTCATAAACATGGCATTAGTTTCCCACTGCTATAAGATGATTACACAGCTGTACATATCAGCCAAACTCTGTTTATGTTGATTCGATAAAACATGGCATTAGTTTCCCCTGCTATTTGAAGATGATGATAAACAGCAGGGGAAATAGAAGAAAAAACAAAACCCAAGAAAGGATGGAAAGACACATTTCTTCTTACACCAAAGCCTTACAATCAACATTAACCATGAATCGGAAAGTGTGTACGACTGTTGTTAAAGGGAAATAAGGAAAATAAAAGGAGTGGGACTGTTTTTAGGACTAAGGGAAGGGAGGAATGTAAAGCGGAGAGGACTGTGTGTAAAGGAAAGAAAAGAGTGGACTCCCTCTTGACAATCAAAACATAATCGAGAGAGGGACTGTGTAAAGGAAATAGATACAGGGACTGTTGTTAAAGGAAAATAAAAATAAAAAGATTGGAGGCGAGGGAAGGGGGAGGTAAGTTGAAAGAAGAGAGGAATCGGAGGCAGGGGAAAAAAAGGATGGAGGGGAGCGGGAGCCGTACGGATCTGCGTCGGCGAAAAACGCGCAGCTCCCCTTGTCCACTCCCATGTCTATCCTCCATTTGCTTTATTCATGTCACCTGTTGGCGGGAAGAGTAGGAGACATGGAATGGACCGCGAGGAAAGAGAGAAGGGGCGAGGTGCCCACTGTGCTGTCCCGAAACGGTGGGCCACGCGGCGAAAAGATTGGGATGTGATATTTATTTTTCTTACTTGTGATCAGATAAAACTGAGGTTCTATTAGTGGGACCCAAGGCTGTGAGAGACCAGGTTGGCTACATCTATCTTAAATCTAGATGGCTGTCCAGTATTGCGCAGTCCGTCTGTAAAAAACTTAGGGGTCACATTTGATTCAGATCTCTCCTTTGATCCGCCACATTAGCAGCATCACTCGAATTGCTTTCTTTCAATTACGTAAATATCGCTAAACTTTAGAAAATATCCTCTCTTTAATGAATGCAGAAAAACTTGTTCATGCGTTTATAAACCGTCAAGGTGGGATTACTGTTAATGCCCTTACTGGATGCTCTAGTAAATCTATAATACACTTCAGTTAGTTCACAGAATGCAGGCTTCCCGAGTGCTAACTCGAACTTTAGAAAATTTGATCATATCACTCCTGTTTCTATCATCACTACACTGGTTACCAGTCAAATTCCGCATTGATTTACAAAATACTTCTTTTAAACTTATAAAGCTCTACATGGCCTGTGCCCCACATTATCTGAGTGAACTCTTAGAGTTTTTACAATCCAACAACTCGTGTCTACTTCGTTCGCAGGGTGCAGGACTTCTTTTAGTTCCTAGAATTAAAAAAAGTCACAGCCGGGGGAAAGGCTTTTCTCATACATGGCCCCCCAACTATGGAACTAAACTTCCCACTTTCGTTCGAGATTCAGACACTCTCCAAAGTTTTAAAGTCTAGGCTAAAGAACATGCCTATTTACACACGGCTTTTGACTAGATTTAGACCAGGATGCATGCCTTGGGTCACTGGGGCCGGAAAAGTCTGGAGGATGTCATGTCTGGCCTGCCTGCCTTGTCCGCTAGCTGGGAGTGTCGAGTGGGCGGTGGGAGGCTGGCTGAAACTGGGCTTCGGTCCTCATGATCTTGACTCGTGCATCCTTGCCTTAGAATAAGGGCAGGACCTGGGGTTCATAGTTAAGAAGTCTTATAGTGATCAGAGACGTTGGGTTGCCTGTCTTTCTGCCTCCCGTGGGGTTGCCAATGTCTCATGTTGGATCCCTCTTGGCTTTGTTTCCTACCAGTTCTCCTCTTTCTAGCTATGCTGCTATAGCTTAATGCTGCCGGGGTCTCATGCTACACCTGGCATCAGTGATTGACATTGATTGACATAGACACTGTGCTCTTAATCAATAACTAATTACATTTTCTGTTTTCTCTCCGAGCTATGTGTTCCGGCAGTTCCAGCCCCACACATGATGTTATCTGCTGGAGCTCCACTCAAGCTGCTCTGTCATCAGCTCCAGCCCCATCATACCAGGGCCACTTAATGTCGATGTGCATACTTCACATTCTATTTTAACTTTGACTCCATTGACTTAGTTTCGCTCTTAGATTTATCATCATACCCGGGCCACTTAATGTCGATGTGCATACTTCACATTTTTATTCGAACTTTGACTCCATGACTTTAGTTTCGCTCTTAGATTTATCATCTACGCCGCTCAGGAGGTTTTGGGTCCCTTTTTGGAGTCTTGGTCCTCCCAAGGTTTCTTCCTAGAACTAGGGAGTTTTTTCCTTGCCACTGTCGCCCTAGGCTTGCTCAAATTGGGATTGGACATAGTTATTAGGAGATAATCTAAACTTGTAAAGTTGCTTTGAGACAATGCTCCATTGTAAAAAAGCGCTATATAAATAAATCTGACTTGACTTGACTTGACTTGCCTGTCACTAACATGCCGCTGGCTTAGAGCACCAGTCAGGTGAAATTGGATAAATCTTCCACGGCACACCTGATGACTTCTCAGAGCACGCTTATTTCCTGCAGCACAGTGGTTGCGAAACATTGTCCTACGTGACAATAGTGAAAATACATAAAATACAGAATAAAATGTGAATATTGGCTCTATTTAGTCCAGAAAAACAGACTCACTGTAGGATCTCAACTAGAGGAGAGAGAGTTACTGCCTTATGTGGTCTGAGTAATGGTGTGAAAGCTGGATGATGGAAGAACAGCTTGGGTGGAGCTGAAACAGAGGAAACCTCTTAGTGTTGCACTGGAACAGAGTCTATTAACAGAACATGTTTGTACCACTTGTACTAAGTGTAGCATGAGACTCTGGCAGCACTAAATATAACATCGTAGCTGGAAAGAGAAGAACCAGAAGGTGACTCAGCCAAGAGGGATCACACGTGACATGGGCAACCCACCACCCCAGCAGTCAACAAACCTGAGCGTTCGCACTTGAGAGGCAAGAAGACAGAACTCATTGTTCCAGATCACCACAAGACTCTTTGAATATGAACCACAGACTCTGCCCTTAGTCTAAGGCAAGGATTCACAACTCAAGATCAAAGGGACCACAGCCCACCCCAGCCAGACAGCCCAGCAGACACTCTCGGCCAGCAGGCCAGATATGACCTTAGACTCTTGACACTCTTAGCGATTGGATCAGACACAGCAGTGCTGCTGGAGTTTGTAAAGACTGTGTTCACTCACTGTGCACTCTATTAGACATACCTACCTTATTGTTCCACCTCGCAAACGTAAAGTCAGAGAAAGTAGCTAATCTGTTTTTGCACAGTTTGTCTTTAATCCTTCATCACTGCTCACAGGACGCTGCGTACAGGATGCTGGTGGCTGGACATTTTTGGTTGGTGGGCTATTTTCAGTCCAGCAGTAACACTGAGGTGTTTAAAAGCTCCAACAGCACTACTATGTCTGATATACTCATACCAGCACAACACACACTAACACATCACCACCATATCAGAATCAATGCAATGCTGAGAATTATCCACCACCCAAATAGTACCTGATCTGTGGTGACTAACAAAGTATGTAGAGAAATAAATAGACTACAGTCAGTAACTGTAGAACTACACAGTGCTTCTATAAGATAAGTGGAGGTGATAAAATTGACAATAAGTGTAGAGTCAAGGAGGTGTACCTATCAAAGTGATCGGTGAGTATAACACTAGCAGCCTTACTTACAGACTTACTACAGTCTTACAAGCTACAATCCAAGCAATAGAGGATTAAAAATATTGCTCAAGAGCCCAGTAGTGACAACTCATCAGACTCTTGAGACTTGAACACTCAATTCCTGGTCAAACGTCCAGTACTTTAACGACTGCATCACACTCCACTCAATAATGACATACAGTGGTGCTTGCAAGTTTGTGAACTCTTTAGAATTTTCCATATTGCTGCACAAATGACCTAAAACATCTTCTGATTTTCACACAAGTCCTAAAAGTAGATAAAGATAATCCAGTGAAACCAGCAGTAAAAATAATATACTTGGTATTTTAGTTATTGAGTAAAATGATCCAATATTACGTCTGTGAGTGCCAAAAGTACGTGAACCTTTGTTTGATGGTAACAATGGTCTTGAATTTCCTCCATTTGTACACAATCTGTCTGACTGTGGACTGGTTGAGTCCAAACTCTTTAGAGATGGTTTTGTAACCTTTTCCAACCTGATGAGCATCAAAAACTATTTTTCTGAGGTCTTCAGAAATCTCCTTTGTTCGTGCCATCCTTTGTACACTTCCACAAACGTGTTGTGAAGAGCAGACTTTGATAGATCCCTGTTCTTTAAATAAAACAGGGTGCCCACTCACACATGATTGTCATCCCATTGATTGAAAACACCTGACTCTAATTTCACCTTCAAATTAATTGCTAATCCTAGAGGTTCACATATTTTTGCCACTCACTAATATGTAATATTGGATCATTTTCCTCAATAAATAAATGAGCAAGTATAATATTTTTGTCTTATTTGTTTAACTGGGTTCTCGTTATCTACTTTTAGGACTTGCGTGAAAATCTGATGATGTTTTAGGTCATATTTAAGCAGAAAGTCTAAAGCACCACTCTCTCTATATATATATATAATTTTGAAAGGGTCCACAAACATTCAAGCACCACTGTCTATGCTGTCTGATTCTTTTGAATTTCTAATTTTTTTAACCATTATTGCAGTTTTTTTTAACCTTTTTAAGGTGATTGACCACTTTGTAAATTTAGCACACTAGTGCAAAAATGTAGTGCAAATTTACTTCACAGCAAATGTACATAACGTAAAAACATGGGTGGTCTACATTCCCACAGTTTAAGAAACCCTAGTTTGATGGTTTTCTTTCTTGCAATTCCATATTATCAGCTGATGCTTTCCTTTACTTTTCTTAGTATCCTGCATTTTGCATTTTTCCATCTGTATTTATGCCCCCATCTGTCTATGCTTGTTG
The DNA here is from genome assembly GCA_025084515.1 of Ancistrus triradiatus. Taxonomy (NCBI): domain Eukaryota; kingdom Metazoa; phylum Chordata; class Actinopteri; order Siluriformes; family Loricariidae; genus Ancistrus; species Ancistrus triradiatus. The sequence goes on from JAJAGP010000528.1 coordinate 24,183, forward strand.
AAATCTTGTAGGTTTGTATGCTGTGCTATTTTTCATTGTTTTGAATTCAAGGTGTTGAAACATTTTAAATAACTATCATGCCTGGTTAAGTCAGAATATTGTACTATACTTTTGGTTTTGATTTTATGTAATTAAACCTTATCTGGAAAGATGTACTACCAAGACCAAGTCATGAGCAGCTTTATGGAGACTGGGGTTTAGACCCATAACTAGATGGCAGAAAAACTCAATTAAAATAGCATCTGAAAGATACTTTAAGTGAAACCATTCTGTAATGAACACCCAGGCTAAAAACCATCAACCTCTTAACAACACGTGATAAAAGAGCTTTGATGAAGTTATACACCATATTCATAAAAGGCAAACAGTGATTGTGTTGGAAATAGATGCTACCTACAAGCATACTGTCAATCAGTGTCTCAATGCGAGCATAAAATAAGTTTAGATGGAACAGCGTATAATGACAACAGCTCTTCTTCAGAAGTTCAAATTGCTGTGGCATCCTGGTGAGATTATTCACAACATCAGGGAGTTGAATTGAAAGGCAAATGACTCCAAGATGAGAAACGAGGAGGATTCACAGCAGGGGTATCAGGATCTTATTTCACTATCGTCATCATGATATAACGCCAGAATCACACTGGGATGAAGTACACATAGAGATCAACAAAGAAATAACAGATTATAACATATAGTACAATATCTTATATACTCCTGGAAAAAAAGAAAAACAAAACTATATAGTGGTTTGTTGGTAAGACCAAATATTCTATATAGGGCAGTAATTCCCAAACTGGGGGGTGCAGCAAGGCAATTTTCAGTTAATTAAAAATATTAACATAAAACATTATATAAACAGTTTCATGCAACAAGTGGTCTTATCCATTCATGCATCCAGTAAAACAAGCCAATGATATTTTCTTTTGACAAACAACGTCATATAGCAAGAATTGCAAGAAAATACTAATGCAAAGTGAGATAGAGGCTTCGTTCCCTCATTTAGGAAAACTCCATTTTCATCGGTCGATTTTCACCCAAAATGTTCTGCAAAGGTTGCAGGGAATATCCTATCAGAACTACAACTTTTAGAAAATTGTTGCTAAAGTGTCATGACAAATCTCGGGTGTATATCGGGTGTATAGCAGTGAAAAAAACAGTTAGCATGTCTGGAACACTGGACATGTGCATACGACTGATGAACAGTGAAACTGATTTCAAGCTGACCAAGTAACAGCTTATCACACGGTTAAAAGACAAAGACCTTTCAGAGACTATCCATTATACATGCAATTATCCTTATCCTTATACATGCAAATGATAATGTTAAGATCATTTATAGCTTTAACGTGAATGTATTTATTATAAAACAGAGATACAACTCAGTGGTAGGAATTAAAACAGTTTTATTTAAGAATGTTGTTTCAATCATGAGGTTTACCATATATTGTGAGAATATATGTGTGTTTTAAGAATAAATAACCTTAATTAAATATATTAGCTTATGTGTGCTTTAATCTTTAAAATGCAAAGATTTGTTCAGGGCAGTAAACATTCTGGTCATTTGGCCGACTGGGCAAGTTGGAATGAAAAAAATAAAACAGTTAATGTTGAACCCTGTTTGTTTTCTTAAGTAAGAAGGTGCCATTTTGTACAAGTTACAATGTTAATTCTAGTGGCATTTGGAGGCAACAGATGTGTCCATGTGTGTTGAAGTGGGGTGTGGGGGCTTGGAAATTTTCTTATTTACAAAAGGGGAGTGTGGGAGAAAAAGGTGGGAACCACTGATATAGGATTTAAAAAAATGAGCCTGATGGACTCAAGTCACTTCATTGCAGTGCAAGCAAAAACGTTATCTTTTTGAAAAGTGGCGTCCGCTCACTGCTGTTTGGAAAACAACATTTCAGTTGTGGAAGTCCTCTCCACAATAATCTTCTGTGCACCAAAGCATTACCAGACTTTTTACAGTGAAGCAGCTCACCATTACCAGCAGCTGAAAAAAGGCTCCCCATACGACACCTCTTTCTCTATATTTAACCATGGTAGAGATGCAGTCACTTATCACCAGGTCCCCAGGTATTCAAAAACAGCTCTCTAGTGGAGTACCATCATACATGTTATACTGTGATTTATCACTCTACCAAACTTTTCTAACCCACTTTGTATCAAAATGTACATATTCTGCCAAAACCAGCATTCTACCCTCAATGTTTTTTTCTCAGACAGTAATGACAGTTTTAACACTTCTTCTACACACAAACCTGCATCAGACAACCTTCTGGTACTTGTTCTACTTGAGCAAGTTTTGTTTTTGGAGGCCATCTGGGACACTTTGGCCCATTTTTAAACAAAGAGAGTGCACATGGATCAATAGTACAATGCACTTACTGCATTTAGCAGACATCCTTATCCAGAGCAGCCTTGTCACAAGGACCCAGCTTACAATCTTCTGATAAGAAATCCAGAACCTTTAACCACTGAGCCATTTTGAAAGATGGCTAACAAATACATAAAGCTAGGTGTTGATCCAAGCGGTATTATTATTAGTTTGATGGTTGTTATGTAGACAAGGAGAAACCTTCTGTTGGACTCACTCACTTACTCTCACTTTCATATCCACTTGATCCTTTACATGGTCATGGGAGAGCCGGAGACAAGCCGCCGGCAAAGGACGCAAGACAATAACGACCCTAGACAGGGTGCCAATCCATCATAGGGCACATACGAGGGGCACTATAGAGATACCAATTAATCTAACACACATGGCTTTTGGACTGTGGGAGGAAACCGGAGTACCCAGAGAAAACCCACGTGGACACAGGGAGGACATGCAGACTCCACACAGAAAGGACCCCGCTCTCTCCACCTGGGGATTGAACCCAGGCCTTCCCATTGGTGGTTCAACAATCTTTCGGTTTCTGACAGGCAGTCTTCTTAATGCAGCTATGGACTGCCAAGGCTGACTACTCAGGCTTCTATCAGCCCTGCGGCTACTCACAAAGCATTGCCTGCTCTAGATCACTTTCTTGGGTTCATTGCAGCTCAGTTTGGTTGACTTGAAGTGCCTCTGCCACCAGTGGAGTTCCAATCACCCCTGCACGCCTCTCCATATAGGTGCTGCAACAATGTGTCTGTGTTGGCATGCAACTTGTCGACTCTGTGCTGAATGGTGAACTGAAAGCTTTGAAGCATAGTCCCTCATGCTGTTTGAACCTAATGAAAGTGGAATGCCAAACAAGTGCTTCAGTACAACTACTAACGTTAGCAGTTCATGCTACATAATAAAATATTTCCATTCATATTTGCAAAAGTGGCAGCCAAAGTTGGCAATAAGATGCTCAGAATTTCCTTTGCGTCTTTACAGAACAGCTGGAGAGGTAATGAGTCCAGAACTCAGGTGTGATTGGTTCCCTCTGTCTCACTGGTCTACTCTAAGGAGGTGTTCTTGGCAGTGAATCAGTGCTATGGTGTGTTAAAGGTCAGTAAAGCCTTTGATGAAATGATGAGAGTAGGATGTTAGTACTAGTAAGCTCTGCAGCTGTTCATTATTGTTGGGAGTGAGCTATTACTGGATGGTGGCTGCCTTGGCTGGGTCAGTGAGTATGCCCTAACCACTCACAATGTGGCCAAGGAAGGCCATTTGATGTTGGTGGAGGCTGTACTTTTTCGGATTAAGTTTGAGTCACTTTCTCCAGGCTGTGTAGAGCTATGTAAAAGTCAGGGCTATGTGAAACTATCGGATCCTCTAGTACACTACACAATGTTCTTTTGGAAGTCCAGCCAGGACTTCCTCCATCAGATACTTGAATGTGGAGGGAGCATTGCATAGTCCAAATAGTGTCACCTTGCGGTTCTACAGTCCTGCACCTATTATGAATACTGTTTTCTCTTTAGCTTCTGCCGCTAAAGTTACCTGCCAGTAGTGTGCCTTTGTTGATTCAATGTTGTACCAAGTTACTTTGTGTACAGTCCTACTCTTTGGCAGCAAATATGTTGCAGTAAACCCCATAGCTTTGATCTCTTGCTCTCTGTCAGGCCAACAATGCTCCTTAAACTGCCTACTGCGTAGCTGTGATGGCTTAGTGTTGCATGCTAAGCTTCATTGCCTTGGACTTTCTTGCGATAGAGAAAGAGAATGAAATGATCTATAATGGGTGCCAACCAGAACTCATGCTCATACATCTGTCCACCAAATTTCACAGTTAAATGCTGATCCCCAGGGTTACCAATCCAGTAACTGGCTATCCAGTTAAGTTGGTATGGCGAGTCATCCATGTTCAGTTGGATGTTGATGAGTACCTGTAGCCCTTTGCCCTCCAATGCCAGGCTGAGCTGCATTCAACTGTAGAAGCGGGCCACCATCTGAAGCTGTTGCTTGATCACCATTGTAGTGGGATAGGCATACCAGCCAAACTTCCAATATCCCACACCGCAGGGTGGCTTCCTCCAATTGTCTTTGCTGGAGCAGTTGGCTCCATGCAGCAAGATTGGACAGGCATACAGCTTGGTTCTGTGCTGGTTGATCTGCTTCCACCCTTGTTTTTCTGACAGGGTTCAGTTGACCTCACTGAGCAGCTGCTCCATCTTTTGAAGTCAATCCCACTTCTGACACCAGTGTAATGGGTAGCAGAAACAAGCTGACAAGGAAAAGTATTTCGCTCATTTTTATATAACAAACTGCACAGTTACAGTGCTTGAAAGTTTGTGAACCCTTTAGAATTTTCTATATTTGTGCATAAATATGATTTAAAACATCATCAGATTTAAAAGCAGATAAAGAGAACCCAGTTAAACAAATGACACAAAAATATTATACTTGGTCATTTATTTATTGAGGAAAATGATCCAATATTACATATTAGTGAGTGGCAAAAGTATGTGAACCTCTAGGATTAGCAGTTAATTTGAAGGTGAAATTAGAGTCAGGTGTTTTCAATCAATGGGAATCAGGTGTGAGTGGGCACCCTGTTTGATTTAAAGAACAGGGATCTATCAAAGTCTGCTCTTCACAACACGTTTGTGGAAGTGTATCATGGCAGGAACAAAGGAGATTTCTTAGTACCTCAGAAAGAGAGTTGTTGATGCTCATCAGCCTGGAAAAGGTTACAAAACAATCTCTAAAGAGTCCCCAGGAGTGGTCGACCAACAAAGATCACTCCAAGAGCAAGACATGTAGTAGTTGGCGAGGTCACAAAAGGCCTCTCTCACATTGGCTAATGTTGTTGTTCATGAGTCCACCATCAGAAGAACACTGAACAACAATGGTGTGCATGGCAGAGTTGCAAGGAGAAAGCCACTGCTCTCCAAAAAGAAGATTGCTGCTCATCTGCAGTTTGCTAAAGATCACATGGACAATCCAGAAGGCTATTGGAAGTCATGTAGATGGATGAGACCAAAATAAAAATTTTTGGTTTAAAAGAAAAGCATTATGTTTGGAGAAAGGAAAACACTGCATTCTGGCATAAGATCCTTATCCCCATCTGTGAAAAATGGTGGTGGTAGTATCATGGTTTGGGCCTGTTTTGCTGCATCTGGGCAAGGATGGCTTGCCATCATTGATGGAACAAGGAATTCTGAATTATATCAGAGAATTCTAAAGGAAAATGTCAGGACATCTGTCCATGAACTGAATCTCAAGAGAAGGTGGGTCATGCAGCAAGACAACGCCCCTAAGCACACAAGCCGTTCTACCAAAGAATGGTTAAAGAAGAATAAAGTTCATGTTCTGGAATGGCCAAGTCAAATTTCTGACCTTAATCCAATGAAAATGTTGTGGAAGGACCTGAAGTGAGCAGCTAATGTGAGGAAACCCACCAACATCCCAGAGTTGAAGCTGTTCTGTACGGAAGAATGGGCTAAAATTCCTCCAAGCCGGTGTGCAGGACTCATCAACAGTTACAGGAAGCGTTTAGCTGCAGTTATTGCTGCACAGGGGGGTCACACCAGATACTGAAAGCAAAGGTTCACTTATTTTTGCCACTCACTAATATGCATTATTGGATAATTTTCCTCAAGAAATAAAGGACCAAGTATAATATTTTTTTTTATTTACTTTTAGGACTTATGTGAAAATGTGATGCTGTGTTTTAGATCATATTTATTCAGAAATATAGAAAATTGTAAAGGGTTCACAAACTTTCAAGCACCACTGTATAGCTCTCATAAGCTTTTGGTGGAGCAGAGAACTTAAAGAACTAAATGAAATACTATTGTGTTTAGGGTCCTATATAGGGTCCATATACTGTATTGTCTGGGACAATAACAAATAATAAAATACATTTATATCAACTTTTACCTATATAGAACATTACAAAGACAGCATCAACACACCAGTATTGTGGGGCACGCTGTAAGCTTAGCAGGTTGACTATGCCTCCAAACTCACTTGCTCGGCGCTGCTTGCTGCAATATACTATAGCACTGAAGAAAGAGTTTACTTACAGAAGTGAAAACCTAGTGTCCACATGTTCTTGAGAGAAAAAAACAGTCTGAAATTGAATGGAGACCTGCTGAGTGGACATAAGGCAAAGAGAGGGAGGGAGGAATAAAGCAAAGTGAAAAGTCATGCTCGAGAACAGCTCTACATGAGAGGATAGAATCAAAGAGCTTGTAAGCGCATGTGTTATGAAGAAGAATCAGAAGAACACATAACAGGAGATGAGTTCATAGGGGAATCATTCATCTGGCGAAGGCAAGGTATTGACAGCAGATCTAAAAAGGTAAACAGACTGACAGAGGATATGAAAAATAAGATGAATTGAATTCATCTAGATAGGCTCTCAGAATCTCGCTAGAGAAGAAAAAAGGCCTTTTTGCACCGCTCCATCTATTATCTCACTGCAATTAAAGATCATTATATGGGGAATTATGTATTTCTTAATGCTTGAGGTAATTCGCAATAGGAATGAAAATAATTACCTGGTGCTCTGCTCTCTCAAGTGAGATGTCTTCTCATTCCTTCATACACATCCTTAGAGTTCATCAGTCACATGGTGTGTAAGAATGAAGTTTGTACTGAATTTGTACCAGGTAGCTGTTTGTACTTTGTATAATAATGCAGGTACTTCGACTTTAAACAACAGATGTTGTAAAGCAGATTTACAAAAACCTGACCCTAGACCCCAAATGAGCAGCCAGAAGTAAAGGAAAAATACTGAGATGGATAAAGAAGAAACATTCAAGGGAACCAGGTTCAAATAGGGACTGCATCATCCTCTGGATGAGACCAGGTAGCTAGATTGTGTTCTTAAGGGTTCTTGTATAAATGCCTAGCATAAAGGCCTAGCAGTAATGTGGACTATTATAAATATGCATGCTACTTTAACTTCAGCTCCAAACATAAAGGAAATCATGCTGTATTGGGTATAATATATAACACATTATTTCTTTAGAATAAATGTTGAGAAAGTAAAAGAGGTTTATTTTGAACAGTTTATAATCACATCAGGAATTCTTGTATGTGAAAATCCAGGCCAGGAAACAGACAGGAGTCAGAAAAACAGAGACCACAACACAAAAAGGAATAATAAAACTAGAACTAGGAATAAGGATGAATTAAATAAGCCCTTATGCGCAATGAGTCTATTCACATGGTTTGTTGATTTCCTACATGAAAAGAATGTTACTTTTGTGGCTTTTTCAGGAATCAGAACAGTATATTTACATTTATGGCATTTAGCAGACACACATATCCAGGGTGACTTACCTGCAATTTATTGCAGATAGGGCAGGGATTGTTGTTGCAGTGCTGGAGGCTGACCCTGACTGACCATCCCTCGCTCAGACACAGCAATATCTGCATGTGATGGCAGGCCCTGCCAGAAGGTACTGCTGGACCTAGGGCATTGAATTAAGGATTAACATTTCTTTATAAGTCCTTATACTGTAAGTTCAGTATGTAGAATAATTTACAATTGCTATGGCTCTATTCTAATTGATCTGTCAACATCAAACAAAGTCTAGACTGAACTACGAAGACAATATTTTCATAAGTTAATTATGTTAAATTTACACTATTATAACATCATTTTATGGGCAGTGGACAGTGGCTCGGTGGGTAGCACTGTCGCCTCAAAGCGAGAAGGTCTTGGGTTCCATCCCCAGGTGGAGCAGTCTGAGTGGTCCTCACTGTGTGGAGTCTGCATGTCCGCCCTGTGTCCACGTGCGTTTACTCCGGGTACTCCAGTTTCCTCCTGTAGTCTAAAGACATGAGTGTTAGCTTAATTGGTGTCTATAAGTTGGTCCTGGTGTGTAAGTGTTTGGGTATGTGTGCCCTGCTATGGATTGGTGCCCAGTCTAGGGTTGTTCCTGCCTTGCTTCCTGTGCTGCCGGCTAATCATCAGCTTTCCTGCAACTCTGTAAAGGATTAAGCAGATAAGAAAGTGAATCCGTGAATGAACGAAAGTGAGGGAATTAATACCATTTTTTGCAATATTGTTGGGATAAACCCAATGCTTAATCACCCCAGCACGATCATGGATCTCTAAGAGTAAACTTCTTGTCATTCATTTGATCAGGGTGGCCGAACTTCTGCATCTTCATATACAAACTCATTAGAAAACGTCACAGTCTGGTAATCACATCTGGGAGGTAACCAATAACTAAATGTACGCTGAGGCAAACTATGACACAAAGACAGTTGTCATGGGTACAGTGATGCTGAGAGGGAAATGAAGCAGATCGTAGTAATACATCTAACATCATATGTATCAATTTCTTGTCTTTAATGTAATGTAGGGGGTATAGATTGTGTGGTGATAAACTGTGAATATTTAAAATTATCTAAGGAAACTGCAGATAGGAAAAAAATAGTTAGGAACAGTTAAGGTTAGAGTTAGAGGAGGTGGTACCCACTTCAGATATGTACTTTGGATAAATAGATATACTGAGCTCTACAAGACTTCACAATACTTTTTGCTGTCAGTAAAAAGGGGCATTTATTATCACAATGTGGTACTGAACCATCACCTGCCTGTTACCATTAATTTGCTTGAGGAATGCAGAATTAATTTACATCACAGATGTACCTGTTCAGTAAGGCATGTGTATATCTGGAGATAAGGAGGCTAATAATAACTAAGTTCAACCATGAAGCTCAGGTTCAAACTCATTAAGCAGATGAGGGGGTAAGAGATTGGGCTTGTAAGCAGCAGGTGTGAAATATTTGTTTTCATAAACGATAAGTGGTACATTAATTTCACCAACAGCCAGGGGAGCAGCATGCCCTTTTCCCTATCATGGCATCCTTTCAAACACTCTGGCTGAGATTGTTATCATTGATTTCTAATAACACGGTCACACCAAAAACGAAGCATGAATCAAAACTTGTGAAAAGTATGACTATATTTGCATACATCTGCATGCTAATAGAGTTCCTATCACATCTGGAGATAGGTGATAGTTCTTGGATCTGAAGCACCAAATGAGGCTGCATTTCATACATGCTTTGCAAAGGAAAGAGACAATTCCAATGTGGCCAATAAAAACTAAGATATTCATTATTAACCTCAACCTCTCACTGTTTGCTCAACAGCTTTCATGTGAAATAGTGACGTGACGTCAGAAGCCGGTTCCTGATTGTGAGCGGGTTTTATATATTTAATTTATTGTACATTCCGACACATTGCTGCTTATTGCACTTCTTGTTAGATGCTAAACTACATTTCGTTGCGTTATACTTGTACACGTGTAATGACAAGAAAGATGACAATAAAGTTGAATCTAATCTAATAAATATATATATATATTTATATATATAAAATCCCCTCAGAGAGAATCTTTTCTAAAACAGGTCAGATCATAATAGAAAGGAGAAGCAGGATCAACCCCTCAAAGATGAGATCCTTAGGTTTTTTTTTTTTATGCCAGTCTTTATTAAAAACTGTAACCTGGATGTTGCTTTTTCTTTTTTGCACATTTTTATTTAGATTTTGTTGAGTGATGTTTGGTTGATGATGTCTTGTTTCCCTGTATATAGTTGCAAATTTACAAAAAATACACATAATCAGAAACCTGAGACCAGATTGGACCTGTAACTGAGATGGGTCTTTGTTTTTGTATTTTATTTTACTGTGTTCTATTGAGTATATAAATGAAAACATATTAATAATAACAAACATTGGATATTATGTGTTTTTACATTAGTAATTCATTTTACACATCATTTCGTAATAAATTAAGCTACAAAAAATCTAAAGAGCCACTTGGGAGCCGAAAGAGCCGACTCTCTGAAAAGAGCCGAAATTCCCATCACTAATGTGAAAGACTGCATAGTATTGACATGTAACACAATCCACAATTAGCTGAAAGAGAAAATTCTATATTAAGTGAAATTCTATCAATTCTCATTTAAGATGAGGAGTCAGTTATGGATTTGTATTTCGTCGGTCCAGGCAAAGGGAAATTATATACACTGAGAACTTCTGTCACAACACTGGTGAATGCACAGCAGTGACAAATAAAGTAGTTAATATTTATTTATCTATTTATTTTATTATTATTTTATTATTTATTATTTTTAGTTAAGCTAAACAGTTCTCATTGTAGCAATATTTAATAGATCATTTGAAATTATAATCTGTACTGTTATTACAGCAAAAGGGAAACATAGCAAATACTAATCAATTTTTAAATGAATCAGTTTATTACTTTTCACTGAAACTGTTACACTGATTTCACTGGACAACAACGACTGTGTTTCCTGAAAACTTTAGGGTATATTTTGGGACTTTGGTAGCCTAGCGGGTAAGGTACTTACTGGCCCCATCCCAATGCGGCGAGGTGACCAAGCCTACAGCAGGTTATGGTCGCTGAACTGCTGGCTGTCCAAGTGGTGCTCTGAAAACAACGTGGGCTTTATAGACAACTGGACAGCCTTTGAGGGTAAGCCTGGCCTTTTAGGATGGGACGGTGTCCATCCCACTCGGGAGGGTGCTGCTCTCATCTCCTGCAACATTGCCCATTAGTCTTATGGCCCGATTGGTTAGGGGCTGACTATCCAGAGCAGGGGTCAGGCAGCAGACAGACCGGCTTAAACCAACTGTCTGCTGGTAGCCATGCACCGTCACCCAGCAACCCACATTATTGAAACTGTGTCTGTTACCCGCATCTGCGCTAAACGTAAAACGCTCTCAAAAAGTCTGTTTTAATAACCTCATTAGTATAAAACACAGATAGCTGCAAAGAAATAACAACATTAGACTAAAGCTAGGATTACTTAACATTAGATCACTTACAAACAAAGCACGTGATTGTCAATGAAATGATCACTGATAAACGCTTACACGCTCTGTGTCTCACTGAAACTTGGATTAGACCTGATGAATATTTAGCCTTAAATGAAGCCTCACCTCCTGGATACAGTCATGCTAGTCGCTCTTTCGTCCTAAATGGTCGGGGGGGAGGCATAGCCACAATTTTTTGACAAAGAGTTAGGTGTTACAGCTAAATCCCATTACAAGGCTAATTCTTTTGAAATACTGATTCTTAATGTGACTGATCCATCGTTATGGAAGTCAAAACCACACTCTTTTCAGCTTATCACTATTTACCTCCCTCCTGGTCCCTATTCAGAATTTCTTCAGGAATTTGCTAACTTTCTTTCCTGCTTACTACTGTCAACAGATAAGGCTTTAATTGTAGGTGATTTCAATATTCACTTTGACAATGAGCAGGATCCACTTATAATTGCTTTCGAGTCCATCTTAGAATCCATGGGTATCACTCAGAATGTGATGGGACCAACCCACCGCTGTAATCATACTTTAGATCTAATATTAACATTTGATATCAAAATAGATAACCTTGATGTTTTCCCCCAAAGTGATTCGATTTCAGATCACTATCTTTTAGTATTTGAGCTATCTCTAATAAATAAAATCCTTCTGCCTCGTTATCACACTAAGCACACTATCACATCTGCTACTCCAGCTGCGTTTATTAAAAACCTACCAGACTTAAAATTTAATACACCTATGGAGATAAATCATCTTGTGTAAATGAGCAATTAGAATGTGTGCTTCGCTCAACCCTGGACATGACTGCCCCTGCTAGGGTCAAACGTATTAGGGAAAAAAGGCTAGCACCATGGTATAATGACCACACCCCTACCTTAAAGCAAAGAACATGGCATTTAGAGCACAAGTGGAGACATAGTAAATTGGAGGTGTTTAAGCTTGGTTGGAGGGACAGCATGACAGAGTATAAGCATGCCCTCACTAAAGCTAAAGCTGCATACTTCTCTTCAATCATAGAGAAAAATAAGAATAATCCAATATTTCTTTTTAATACAGTCTGCAAATTAATAAAAATCCCCACAGAAAGTGATTCTCCCGTTCTGTGTCATTTTAATAGTAATGATTTTCATGACTTTTTTTAATGATAAGATAGAGAACATTAGGCATAAAACTCAATGCTCATCACATCACCAAACTATTCAGCCACCTTCCAGATGCAGCACTAGTGAAGACATCTGTTTAATGAGCTGTAAATCAAGATTAGAATCTTTTACCCCAATTACTAATACTTAACTATCCGCACTGATCAGCTCGTCTAAGTCATCAACATGTTTATTAGATCCCATTCCTACACGTTTACTCAAACAAGTAATACCTAGTATTATAGAGCCACTGTTAGTTATTTTAAAGTCATCCTTTACCTTTGGTTATGTGCCCAAATCCTTTAAAGCTGCCGTTATCAAACCACTGATTAAAAAAGCCACTCTTGACATTTGTGTGATATCTAATTATAGACCAATTTCAAATCTACCGTTTCTGTCCAAAATCTTAGAAAAAGCCGTCTATCAGCAGCTCTGCAGTTACCTCCAAAGGGATGAAATTTATGAAACATTTCAGTCTGGCTTCAGGCCCCATCATAGTACTGAAACAGCATTGATTAGGGTACTAAATGACTTGTTAATGTCCGCAGATAAGGGATGTGTTTCTTTTCTTGTTCTGTTAGATTTAAGTGCAGCATTTGACACTATAGATCATGATGTTTTACTAAACAGACTAGAAAATACTATAGGTATTAAGGGATTAGCACTTTCTTGGTTTAAATCCTACTTGACCGACCGGTACCAGTTTGTTCATATAAATAATCTAAGGTCTAAGATCTCAAAAGTGAAGTATGGCATGCCTCAGAGGTCAGTGCTTGGCCCGCTTTTATTCTCTCTGTACATGCTGCCACTAGGCTCAGTTATTCGTAAACATGGCATTAGTTTCCACTGCTATGCAGATGATACACAGCTGTACATATCAGCCAAACCTAATGACAGCCTTACAATCAACAAAATTGAGGACTGTGTAAAGGAAATAAAAGATTGGATGTTATTTAATTTTTCTTACTTAACTCAGATAAATCACTGAGGTGCTATTAGTGGACCCAAGGCTGTGAGAGACAGGTTGGCTACATCTATCCTAAATCTAGATGGCTGTCCAGTATTGCCCAGTCCGTCTGTAAAAAACTTAGGGGGTCACATTTGACTCAGATCTCTCCTTTGAGAGTGATGCGCACATTAGCAGCATCTCTCCTTTGTGGGTGCGGCTCGAAATTGCTTTCTTTTCAATTACGTAATATCGCTAAACTTAGAAATATCCTCTCTTTTAATGATGCGGAAAACTTGTTCATGCGTTTATCTAACCTCAAGGTTGGATTACTGTAATGCCTTACTTACTGATGCTCTAGTAAATCTATAAATAAACTTCAGTTAGTTCAGAATGCAGCTGCCCGAGTGCTAACTCGAACTAGAAAAATTTGATCATATCACTCCTGTTCTATCATCACCTGCACTGGGTTACCAGTCAAATTCCCGCATTGATTACAAAATACTTCTTATAACTTATAAGCTCTACATGGCCTGCCCCACATTATCTGAGTGACCTCTTAGAGTTTTTACAATCCAACTCGTCTACTTCGTTCGCAGGGTGCGCAGGACTCTTCTTTAGTTCCTAGAATTAAAAAAGTCACAGCAGGGGGAAAGGCTTTCTCATACATGGCCCCCCAACTATGGAATAAACTTCCCACTAATCGTTCGAAATTCAGACACCCTCCAAAGTTTTAAGTCTAGGCTAAAGACATACTTATTTACACACAGGCTTTTGACTAGATTTAGACCAGGTTGCATGGTTTTGGGTTAGCTGGGGCCGGCGAGTCTTGAGTCATGTCTGACCTGCCTGGCCTTGTCCGCTAGCCGGAGTGTCGAGTGGGCGGTCTGGCTGAACTAGGCTTCGGTTCCTCGTGATCTTGACTCATGCATCCTTGCCTTAGAATAAGGGCAGAGCTGGGGTTTCATAGTCAAAGAGTCTTATGGTGATCAGAGACGTTTGGGTTCTGCTGTCTTCTGCCGCTCGTGGGGTTTTGCTAATGTCTCATGTGATCCCTCTTGCTGTGTTTTTTCCTACCAGTTCTCCTCTTTCTATCTTTCTAGCTATGCTGCTATAGCTAATGCTGCCGGGTCTCATGTGCTACACTTGGCATCAGTGATGACATGGCATCAGTGATTGTTAATAAACACTGTGCTCTTAATCAATATCTAATTACATTTTCTGTTTTTTCTCTCCGAGCTGTGTGTTCCGGCAGTTCCGGCCCTACACATGATGTACATCTGATGGAGCTCCACTGTGCATAATTCACTTTTATTCGACCATGACTCCATGACTTTAGTTTCGCTCTTAGATTTATCATCATACCCCCGGCCACCTTAATGTCGATGTGCATACTACTTCACATTCTATTCAAAAACTTTGACTCCATGAACTTTAGTTCGCTCTTAGATTTATCATCTACGCCGCCCAAGGAGGTTGGGTCCCTTTTTGAGTCTTGGTCCTCCCAAGGTTTCTTCCTAGAACTAGGGAGTTTTTCCTTGCCACTGTCGCCCTAGGCTTGCTCAATTTGAGATTGGACGTAGTTATTAGGAGATAATCTAAACTTGTAAAGTTGCTTTGAGACAATGCTCCATTGTAAAAAGCGCTATATAAATAAATCTGACTTGACTTGACTTGAGGTACTGGACTATGGACCAGAAGGTCCAAGGTTCAAATCCCACCTCTGCCAAAGCTGCCACTGTTGGGTCCTTGAGCAAGGCCCTTAACCCACAATTGCTTGGATTGTAAGATTGTACCAATTGTAAGTCGCTCTGGATAAGGGCGTCTGCTAAATGCTGTAAATGTAATGTAAATGTATATTTTATGGATTGGCCTGCAGGTCATGAAAATTGCTTTTATATATCATTTTGTACTGTAGATATAACATATTTAATTTCCCATCATAGTTTAAGTCTACTAGTATACTGTCCACAAAGCAAGTTCTTTTTATAATGCCTGAGCATGTAATTGCTATGCAAATGTTATCTTAGATTAGGAGGTGCTGGCAGACATGCTATAAAGCTGCTCACATTTGTGAATGCTGTTTGAATGCATGATGACACACATGTTCTTCAGGCCATAGGATTTACTGACTTGAGGGAGAGTTATTAAGAAGAAATGTTTTGTCGTTGTCACAACAGCAGGGAAACATCTGTGTTGAGTATATGCCTAAGGCTCAAAGACACACAATGAATACACTGATTTAAAAAAGCCCTTGAGTTGTACTTTGGATGTAAAATTGGTGACCAAGCCAAACTCTGGGCTCCTCACATCTGTTGTGCAACATGTGCAGTGAATCTGAGAGTTTGGCTTAGAGGTATTTGCAGTCCCAATGATAATGGTGAGAGATGAAGGATCACATGACAGACTTCTGTCTTTTGACTACTGTCTGGCTGATGTATCTACTAAAAATGTATCTGCCTTCAGACCCCAATCTGCCTTCAGTCATGAGACCAGTGCCACGTGAAGATAATTTGTCAGTACCAAAGTCACCAAAGACATGTAGCCTACAACCCCAAATCAGAAAACTGGGAACAGTATAGAAAATGCAAAACAAAACAAAAAAAAAACATACACACATACACAAAATAACACCTGAAACATTTAATTGTTTGGTATCCTCAGTGCAAAAACATCTGTTAAGTATTGTGAGAAGGAATGGCAACATTACAAAAGTGGTAAATGCTTTACTGTCCCAACATTTTTTGGAATGTGTGGAATGTCTGAAATGCAGAAATGAATGTTTGTTAACAATTGACATTTAGTAAAATACATTGGGTTCATACTGTCTGCAATGAAATAACATTCAAAGTAATTTTTTTGTCACATTGCATGAACCAGTTGTGGAAAACAACATTGTTCCAACACCAATCTGATAACACAGCCAGAATTGAATGGCCTGCTCAGGGATGTAGGTTTGTTTCAGCATCATTATGTGATTAAATTCAACAAATGTGATTTAATGTTTCTGCACATTTCTAAGCAATACAGCAACCCTGACATTATTTTGTGTTGTTTGACATGGTCTGTCACGGCGCCACATTTTTTCAGAAAGCATTACTTTGGGAAAAAAAATCTTGATTTGTAATGAAAACATTGTTTCAAATTCAGGAAATATGCAAAATAGAAACATTTTCATTGGTGGTTTCAGATGCTCTGTCCTTCAATTTACACATGAGCTTACAGACAGGAATGGAGATGTGTGAGTGTGCAATGAGCTAATTAGTTATGGCTGTGACTAATAGAATGCAAGTATGATAGAGGAGCACCACTGACCCTGCACTGTTTGGAAGATGGATCATTCTCAGAGCAGCACTGACACATGGCAGTGATATGGTAAATAGCTTTGTGCTTGAATGTGTGTATCAGCTGTGTACATATTGTTAGACATGATAAGGTACAGCTTGTAGATGCACAATTTGTGTTGGTCATCCTCTTGTGTCAGTGTCAGTTTCTGACACATTATGCTGTTGGATATTGACTTGATAATTACATATGTACAGGTTTTCCTAACTAGCTGATGACTGAACAGGTATGCGACACATAACGTCCATTTGGACAACATCCGTTTGCATATACATCCATGATTTAATAAAGTTGTTATCCATATTATTAAGGTAATTAACCTACTTACCCCATACAGTACCTTGAAAGATACATTAGTTGCAAGAAAGACTGTGGTAGCCTAGCGGGTACGGTACTGGACTATGGACCAGAAGGTCCAGGGTTCAAATCCCACCTCTGCCAAGCTGCCACTGTTGGGCCCTTAACCCACAATTGCTTGGATTGTACGACTGTACCAATTGTAAGTCGCTCTGGATAAGGGCGTCTGCTAAATGCTGTAAATGTAAATGTAAATGAAAGATGAACAGCAGCTGTAATGACACATGTAACAGAGCAGCCTCTGGTGAACAAAATGGTATTAAACTTAAGGTTTTATTAAGCACTAAGCAACCACCATTTAAAACCAAAAAAAAGATGAGGATGAGCAGGGGGTACCTCTCAGGTCAATGGATCTGAGCTCTGCAGTGTGAGAGTCGTGCAAGGATCCTTTGGACAGTTATGGATTAGTTTCTATTTAAGAATTAGTTGATATTTGTGGTGGAAAGCTGACACACCATGGAGGGAAAAACAAGCAGAGCAAAGAATACTGTGTCTTTGCAACGCAGCACATCAGCGAAACAAGTGGAGGTAAAATAACGCTGTGTCTGTGAATGCAGCCACCAGGTGATGACGTTTCTCAAAGCTTATCATAGCATCTGCATGCTTCTCATTGAGTTCCCTGAACTATTCTGAAATAAATTCTCATGTCGTCAATACAGCAGAAAATATGTTATGCTGTCACATAAAGACAGTTTCTAATTCTAGAGAGAGCGAGTGAGAGACAATGAAAAAGCAAGAGCAAGCAGGCTAAGGAGACTTAATCTTGATAATAAATAAATTAATGTACGAAAAACACTGCATCATGTTGGCTGTTTAGTCAATACCTGGTACACTAGTTTCCTCATATAGCTTTGCTATATAATGTGTAGTATATATGTACATAATATGATGTTCCTTCAACTTCAAGATTGCATGATGTGAAATCTCACAAACATATCATGGATGATAAGTGACACGAACCTGTATATAAATTCTGTATACTATGTGCATTTTTCTTTTTGATCATGAGAGAAAACAACATTGACTGGCATTACCTGCTCCTTTCTGGCAAATAGCATGTACTAGAAGCATGTAAATAATCTGATAATTAGAATGACCAGAATGTCCAGGGTTCAAATCCCACCTCTGCGGAACTGCCACTGTTGGGTCCTTGAGCAAGGCCCTCAACACACAATTGCTTGGATTGTAAGATTGTATCACTTGTAAGTCGCTCTGGATAAGAGTGTCTGCTAAATGATTAAATGTTTAAAAGTTTGAAAGAAATACTGATCAGAAGGTTCAGGGTTTCAGCACTGCCAGGTTGTCACTGTTTAGCCCTTGAACAGTACCCTTAACACACAGTTGCTTGGATTGTACTTTATAAACTTGTACCGCTCAGCTTAAGGGCATCTTAAGACCAAATGACTAAATTAAAATTTTCCTGTAATAGTTAAGCCTGCAGAGTTTAGATCAGTCTTTTATATTGATTGAAGGACTTTCTAATATTTTAAACTTGTGAGAAATTCTAGTGTTCAAGTGGCACAGCAATAAAGTATGCTAGTTAGCTCACCACCGGCCTGATTGGGCACCACAAAAATGCAATTGGCCATATCTGAAAGCAGGAAGCTCATAGGAGGTTCATCTGACCACCACTGCAAAAGGTGTTTCATTGGCTGCTTCACTATCATCATAGAAGACCGTCGCCTGAAGCTGTCTGCGGCTGTGAGATTTGCAGAGGCAGGGGGGTCAAGGACGTGTAAAAAAGACTGAGCAATTGGAAATGCCAAACTGGGAAACATTGTGGACAAAAAGCAACACCTCAAAGCTAACATAGGCTGATGCAATACCTTTAGATCTGGTGTGGTTCAGAACTGCACTACAGCGAGTATCAGGACTATCACTGTTTGCCTCATATCACAAGGCTTATGTATAGACATGGGCTTGATGGAGAGAAGAGGAATGTTCTAATGGACTGGTTGAAATGCTAATTATGTTGTTAAGACTGACAGACAGTGGCGTGGGTCATTAGACTGAGCATTTTTTATGCTTGATTTCTCCATTTAAAACTTAAAAGGAGCTAGCTATTGTTGCCTCTCACTAATTTTTATGACACCATGCAATCAGCGCAGAGGGAGGCTTTCTCATAAATCTACCTAATTACCATCCTATTTCTTTCATCCTTAGTAAAAATGCTGAGGGACTGGATCCATATGGGACATATGTCTCAGTAAAATCCTTTGATTAGTTTAGTTCTATTGTACTATTAAGACTGGGGAAATGGGGAATACAAACATTTTTGCAAGGCAGAACGATAGGCCTGTAATGTGCATACATTCATTTGAATTATTTTAATAGAAAACAAAAGCTACACTGAAGGCAATGCAGTTATATTCACTTATTATTTCTAATTAGTGTGCAAACAGCAGGCCCGTATTTCTAGCGATGCGAATACAGTCCTTTGTACACACAAACACTAGAAATATCAAGGCATCTTTATTTATATAGTGCATTTCAAGACAAGTCAAGCAAGGTTTCTCACTCAATTACCATAAATGCTTAGTCCAGTTCAGGATCACAGGGGTCTGTGGCTTATCTGGCAGGGTTCATGCACACACACACACACACACACACACACACACACACACACACACACACACACACACATTTTAATACTTTGTTTGGATTTAACATATCAAATAGAATATCATATAAAACCCAAATGATAATTCGGAAGTCATTCATTACACAGTTCATGATTACATGATTACATCCACAGCACGGATACAGATAACAATGTTTCCACAGATACAGATAACAACGTCACCTCCAAATATACGAACTATCTATCACTGCTGAGACAGAACAATACCTCACTACCAGTTTAGCCTTTCTTTTTTCCAATCCTATAATCTGTAGGCCACATACATATAATCTGTGCACATGATTCAAACTCCCAAACACCAATAAAAAAAATAAATAATTACCAGTCATTTGCAAGTAGGATATCACTCAGTGGCTGGTACTTTAAGATTTTAGAAATATAACAAAGAACCATACATATTGTGCAGCATCAAACTTTCACGTCTAGGGACTGGATCCATATGGGACATACAGTACCAGTCAAAAGTTTGGACACACTAATTCACTGTTTTTTCTTTATTTTTATTATTTTCTACAAGACATAACAGCTTTGAAGGGCCGCGTATGGAATTATGTAGTAAACAAAAAAGTGTTAAACGAACTACAATATGTTTTATACTTTAGAATTTTTAAGGTAGCCATCTTTTGCTTTGATAACAACTTTGCACACTCTTATCATTTGCTCAATCAGCTTTACAAGGTAATCACCTGGAAAGGGTTTCAAATAACAGGTAGGCATTGTCAACTTGACATAACTTGAGGGCTTTCATGACTTCTTAATGTTTTTGCAACCATCAGCTTTGTTGTGCAGAAGTATGACTGAATTTAAAGTATAAAACTTATTCTGGTTTGTTTAACACTTTTTTTATTTACTACCTAATTCCATTTTACATTTCACTGTCCCTTTGTACCAACTACAAAAGAAAATGTGACAAATAAATCTTGAATCTTTAATCATGTTCACTAATAGTTTTAATGTCTCCAATATTAATCTACATATAGAAAACAATAAAAAATAAGAAAAAATACTTTGTGAGAATGTGTGTCCAAACGTTTGACTGGTACTGTATGTTTTAGTAAAATCCTTTGATTACTTTAGTCCTATTATACTATTAAGATGGGGGAAATGGGGAATGTAAACATTTTTGGGAAATATACATTTTGTGTGTGGTGCCCTAGTGGTTAAGGTACTGGACTATAAAAAAGGTCCAGGGTTCAAATCCCACCTCTCCCAAGCTGCCACTGTTGCGTCCTTGAGTTCGGCCTTTACCCCACAACTGCTTGGATTGTAAGACTGTAGGTCACTCTGGATAAAGGCGTCTGCCAAATGACATGAATGTAAATGTAAAAAACCTAACAGAGTAAGGTCCATAAAGTGTAGGAGGAAACCAGAGTACCTGGAGGAAACTCACATAGACACAAGGAGAATATACAAACTACAGGCAGTGGACATGCTGGGACTCAAACCCAGGTCTCTGGATCTGAGATTGACAGCACTAACCGCTGCACTAACTCACCCCATTAATCAAAGGATAATAGAAACAATTGAAAACAGATGTTTTAATGACAATTTAATTGATATTAAACAGAATATAGAATTCTATGCAATACTGTGGGCAACCCTGGCCAAATTACATATTTTGTGGATTTTCTTAGTCAAAAGAACAGAACATCAGAAGGATACAAACTTAATTAGGACATATTAATGCAGGTTGTTTTGCATATATTTTCTAATTTACTGTGTGCAAATGTTTGGCCACCTTTACAAATCTACTATTTTTATGGGGCTCAGAACTTGTTCATCTTTTTAACTGTTCATTAAACAGAAATACTTTGTTACCAGAGCCACTCAGTGGGACAGCAGTCTAATAGCTAGCCCCCATCAAGAAGAAACATGTTTGAGTGGTGTTCCAGTCTTTAAGCTGTTCTTCTGGCACCAGTTCCGGCATCATTCTAGCTGCTCTTGCATCAACATTTACAGTCCTCTACCTTTACTCAGACCAGATCGGAGGGCCATAATACCCCCTCCCGTCCTCTAACTGATTGAGGATGCCATGCCACTAAAACACAAGCAGTCTTAATGACTCTGTTAACTGGACTTATTAATGACAAAGAGACTCACTCACATTCTCTATTTTATAATATTTATTATTTTATTTTATTTATTATATGTACTATCGTCTTATATTCTACAGTTTTATATTCTCTATTTCATTATATTATTCATTATATCTGTTTGATTTATTATAGTCTATATTTTATACTATTTTCCTTAATTATATTGTCTATTTTAAATTTTGTTTAGTTTTTATTTATTTAAACTAAATTAGTTTAATTTAGTTTAATTCTTACATACAGGCTGGGGAAGGAAGTTTGGCCTCTCTTTGAGTCCTTTTCCTTCCAAGGTTATTTCCTCAACACATTTAGGGAGTTTTTCCTTGCCTCTGTCACTCTAGGCTTGATTAATTAGGGCAGTGGGCCTAGATAGTTGTAAAGCTACAACTATCTAGGCCCACCTCAATGTTCTGAGGTAAAAAGCACTATATTTGACTTGACCTTATTTGGCTTGGTGCCTCCAGCTTTACTGGCACTGCACAGACATGGTTGGCAATATCTGATGAAGGGAAGGCCAGAAAAGGAATCATCTCCCTCTGTGAGTCTCTGCAGTGGCTCCATTCTAGCTGGGAACTGCACAAACACAACCATCTGATGGAGAGAAGATAGGAGTAGGTATCATCTCCATGCTACCGCAATAGCCGTTGGAGGTGCTTTCAAATCAAAGCATAGTGTATTGCTCCCTGCTGATTTATTCTAACAATCAAAGTCCAACACTTGCAGGTGAAAAGTAGTGGATGAGTTGCATGGAGGTACTGGCTAGCCTATAGCCCTCTTCCTTCCATGATGGGAAGATATCATACCATTGGGGAATTGAGTGGAACGATTTTGGAGAATAAAGGAATCCATAATTTGTTCTCTGCAGGAATTGTTTGAACTTCTTTCCCATTAAAATCTTCTTCATAACATTTCATGTCTGTACCATTTAATTTTTACTTGCCAACCCATCAAGGTTACCTTCTCTCTGATCTCATATGCACCTATGTATGTTGCTGCTTCACTATGGGAGATGGAAGCGATAGATGAAGGGCAGCTGAACATCGTATACCCCCAAGGATTCTCTGCTAGCTTTCCATTAACACCTTTTATATTTGACAGTGTTACTATAGCTGTATTTTAAGCCTGCTGCTCAGGATCATCCTGTGCTAGCCATTATAGGACATGCAGCCCAAACAAAGAGGGTCACTGTGACAGATTGTGCACCTACTGTGAATACAATGAAATGAGACAAAAGATCACATCATTAATAGCAAAGAAAATGAGAGGGAAGAATGTGTTGTGTCTATTGCTGATAGCTCCTACTTATACCAGAAAGAGAACGAGTGAAAATTAATGTTATACAGGTATGCCTGTTCACCTGTTCGCATGCTTGAACCGATAAGTTTATTAACCTTATTATCAAGGTAACCTACTCAACCCCTACATTACCCATACAATGCAATGACACACATGACAGTGAAGCTTCTGGTGCAGAAAGTTTTATTAATACAAACTTTGATTAAACACATGTAGCATCACCTTGAGCAGACTGAATGCTGAACAAATTTTGGCTGGCATTGTGCTCCTTATTAGCACAGAGATGATGGGGCTTAGGTGGTACCCCTCAGGTAAATATCGTTCATTTTGATATACTTTTTATATCATATTTGGGAGCCAGTAGATGGTCTTTCTTAATTGGCTTCATTAGAGTGAGGTAATGCAACAGTAAACCTATGATTACATAGCAAAAGCAGTTGATCACATCTCAGTACAACATATTATACAGAGTTAAGCCCTCATTAGCACCAAATATCTTGTCTCATGTTGCCTTAACACTAGATAGCAAGTGGCATTATTTCTATTATAGCAGCTGTGTCTAGAGAAACCCAGTACAATAAGAAATTCAAAAGATTCTTTTTGTATCTCTTGTTTTGCACCAGAACATTGCTTGAATAGTCACAGGAAAATGATGCAGTGTTAGGAAATTTGGCAGCTCACATGGTCATTAGCATTTCTGACTTATTGTGCCTTCTGCAGGATGTTGCTATTTAGTTCATTCTAAATGGATGAAAATACATTTGCCATGGTCTGGCAGTTTGCAGTTTTAGAGCATTAATATTATTCTGTAAACAACATTTACCTTCACAATGAATTTACATTCATTTGGCTGATGCTCTCATCCAATGCAGCTTGCTGCAATGAGAATGCAAATGAAATTTCATAGAGCTGTACAGTTGCCATTTAACAATGGTTTAATATTTTCATTCATTTAAGTGTGAGTAAAGGAAGACTAAACTAGAACAAAGAATGATTTCATTTCTTCTGAATTTGTTTTACATGGTATCTAATGACGTAATTATTTCTTAATAAATAATCCCTGAAACATGTTTTAAGGGAAGTGTTTAGCCGATCTTATATATCCCAGAACATGACATGTGAAGTTCAATATATGATTGGGCCTACTGTTGTGACTCATTGGTGTATACCTTCCCCACAGTCAGCAGTAGCTTGCACAGGTACAAAGCGTAAACTAAGGTGAATTGTCGGCTGCCTGTGCAGTGCTAGTTCATGAACCCCATTTATTTCTAACACACCTTAATGATTTTGTTCTGGGCCAAGCCTACTGCCTACATTTACAAACTGCTGAAATGTGAAGGGTAATGTGAGGCCCAGCATGAACCTTTATCAGCATGAGGTAATACCACATAGGCTAGTTGTTAAAGAATGAAGAATGAGAACCTAGACCCTAAGCCTTCCAGAAATTCAAGAGAACTGGAGAAAAAGGTGATAAACAACCTGTCTTATTAAAGATGAGGTGACTAATTTACCATGGGGGTGAAAACTCTGCTGTTGTCAGGCATAATGCCAAAATCAGCTTAGCACTGATATGCCTTTGCTATGCCTTACAGAATTAAAGAACATTAAAGGAGCTGCAACAGATTTTTAAAAAATGGTTGCCACATTTTGTATAGGTATAGGTATAAAGACAAAATTACAAAAGACTCAGGGCTAAAAGTATAATTATGCGGATATGAACAATGTAATAGTTAACTCAACTCCAGAGCAGGGGGCAACTAATCAGAATAGCCTTCATTTACATATTTTAGTTACAGTGAATAAAGAAAGTCAATTTAATTTTAAAGGAATTAAAAAAAGTTGGATTTATAGAAGTTTCTTATTAAAACCACAAAAATAGTACAAGTGGGCTTGAAGTTAATAAAATAAAGTATAGAACAGGTCCTCTCAAACCCACAAGAAAATATGGAATAAATTCACTAATTTAGAGCAACGTGAAATAAGAACAGGATTGTGGTGCCACCTGGCTGTCAGGAATGCTCGAACACAGAGGTGGAATCAAATGCAGGTTTATTCAAACAAGAAGCAAAAACGTGGTCAATAACAAGCCGAGGTCAAAACCGGGAAATCCGTACAATCGAGCGTCAAAGCCAAAGGGATATCCAAAAAACCAGAAAAGCCGTAGTCAGAAACGTAAGTCGTTATACCAGATCGCAAAATAACCACTTGAAAATAACCGCTCAGAAACGTACCAATAACTGGACGAGACCTCGCACCAAACTGATCTTCTTCAACGCCTTTTATGCTTGAACGGAAGCGGCAACCTAGTATTCAGGTGACGGCGCGCCTCTGCTGGCGCGGATGCGGAATCGGCGGCTACCCTGACATTACCCCTCCCATGACGGGCGGGCCCCTGCCGACCGTACATCTCTCCGAGGACGACCCCTGGGCCGAGGAGCGGGACGACCGGGGAAGTCGCGGTGGAAGTCCGCGGATAAGCGACGGGTCAAGAATGTCATGGACACGAGACCCACGGCACGCTCTTCAGGGACCATAACCTTCCCAATCCACCAAAATACTGCAAACGCCCCGCCCGACGCCTGGAATCGAGCAGTCGGCTCACACTGTAGGCCAGAGAGCCGTCCACCTCCAGCGGCGGGGGAGGTTCCAACCCCTGCGTCTGCACCCTGGAGGAGGAATGGAAAAGTTTGAGCAACGACACGTGAAACGTGGGGGCAATGCGGTAAGTACTCGGCAATTGCAGACGGTAAGCTACAGGATTGACTTGCTTGAGCACCTTGAAAGGCCCAATGTATCTGGACTTAGCTTTTTACAGGGCAGCTTCAGTTTCAGGTCCCTGGTTGACAACACCACCATGTCACCCCGGGTCTGAACGCCTCCAAGTCCCTTCGATGACGGTTGGCCTGTAAACGCTGCCTGTGAACGGCCCGTTGCAACCGGACGTGAGCCTCCTCCCAGGCCTCTGCACTCCTCTTTATCCAGTCATCCACTGCTGGAACGTAAGACGGCTCTCCGGACCAGGGAAACAATGGCGGTTGATAACCTAGTACACATTGAAAAGGAGTTAGCCCTGTCGATGAACTCCGTAGGGAGTTCTGGGCATACTCTACCCATGGTATGTACCGAACCCACTCATGCTGAAACCGGGAACAATACGACCTGAGATACCTCCCGATCTCCTGGTTCACATTCGTTCCGTCTGTCCATTCGACTGGGGATGATAACCTGATGAGAGGGACAGACATTAATCTCAAGCTTTTTGCAAAACTCCTCCCAGACACGGGAGGTAAACTGCGGACCTCGATCAGACACTATTTCTTCGGGAATACCGAATAAACGAAAAAACCGAATCCACTAAAACACTCCGCCATTTCTATAGCAGTGGGGAGTTTAGGTAGTAGTGGCACTAACCGACACGATTTGGAGAACCGGTCAACTATCACCAGGATTACCGTCTTACCCTGGGAGGTAGGCAGGTCAGTGATGAAGTCTACTCCCAGGTGTGACCAGGGGACGCTGAGGAATTACCAACGGTTCCAACAACCCCCGCAGGCGACTGACGGCTAGCCTTGGACTGTGCGCATACCGTACACGCGGTCACCCAAGTTTCCTGACCTCTTTCTTTCTCCAGCCCCTGCCACCAAAACCGGTTCCTAACCAGGTCCAGAGTTCTACGAATCCCGGATGCCCAGCACTGGGGTGACTATGGATTGTCCCTCTATGACCTGGTTCCTAAAAGAGGACGGAACAAATTCCCTATCTGGAGGGACAATTGGCCGGAGGCGGTTCCACCCGCTGACCTTCTCGTATCTGATCAAGAAGATCCCAGCTTATGGGTCTTACCCAACATTCGGGTCCCAAGACAGTTGCAGGAGGATCCTCCACCCGGTCCCTGACTCCCCCAATGCGGGGACAGAGCGTCGGCTTTCCCGTTCTTGGCGCCTGCACGATATGACATGGTAAAGTTAAACGGGTGAAAAAACAAAGCCCACCTTGCTTGCCTGGGATTCAATCGTCCTAGCTGTGCGTTAAGTACTCCAGATTCATCTTATGATCAGTTAATACTAAGAACGGATGGTTCGCCCCCTCGAGGCCAGTGCCTCCACTCTTCTAAGGCCAGCTTAATGGCCAGTAGCTCCCGATCACCCACACAATAGTTTACGCTCAGCCGCGGACTAAGCTTACGCGAATAAAAGGCACATGGGTACAGTTTCGACGGGGTACCGACCGTTGAGACAAGATCGCGCCTATCCCGGTAGACGAAGCGTCCACCTCTACAATGAAGGGTAGATCCGGATCCGGCAACCCTTAGAATCGGAGCAGCAGTAGTGAACCGGTGCTTCAGCTTAGCAAACGCCTCCTCAGCGTCTGTCCGACCAGCTACAGCCTTTTCGAAGCACCCTTCAACAGGGGAAAAGTCCAAGGGGGCCGCCACGTGGTACTGAAGTTCCTGATAAACCGACGGTTAAAAAAATGGCAAACCCGAGGAAACCTCTGTAAACTCCTTAACAGTGGCTGGCCTCGGCCAGTCTACCACCGCGCTTACCTTATCTTTTTCCATGCGCACCCATGCTTGGTTAATCACGTACCCCAGGAATTGCACTTGCGACACGTGAAATTCACATTTCTCACCTTTAACAAACAACCCGGTTCTTTCTCCCGGAGCCTTAGAAAGTACCTGTTGTACATGACGTATATGTTCTTCTACATTATGTGAATACACCAATATGTCATCTATGTATACAATCACAAAACGGTCAATCATATCACGTAGTACATCGTTCATGAGAGCCTGAAAATACCGAGGGGAGCAATAGCCAGTCCATAGGGCATCACCGTCAATATACTCGTAATGGACCAAGGGTTGTAATGAAAGCAGTCTTCCATTCGTCGCCTTCCCGGATCCTAACCCAAATTGCACTATGCACTACGCAAATCTAATTTGGTGAAAATTGTAGCCCCCCTCAACTGCTCCAGAGCCGCCGGTACCAAGGTAATGGATATTTATACTTTACCGACACGGAGTTCAGTCCTCGGTAATCAATGCAAGGTCTTAGTCCCCCATCCTTCTTTTTAACGAAGAAGAAGCTCGCAGCCGCTGGAAGAGGTAGAAGGTCGAATGTAACCCAAGTGTAGGGCCTCTTCCACATAGCTCTCTAAGGCCACCAACCAGTCTCTGCCTGAGACAATGGGTAAATCCTGCAGCGAGGAGGGCTAAGACCTGGAAAGTAGTTCAAAATCGCACAGTCACCTGATCGATGGGAGGCAGCACACGAGCTGCATCCGTAGTGCAAAGACCTCCTGAAGGCTATGGTAACAGTCTGGTATCTGCTGACCCCTCTCCTGGTCGGGGCTCTCCACCTGTGTAGCCAGAAGTGGTAGGGTTATACAGTTTTTGGAAGCACTCGTTTGCTCCATTGCGTTACCTCATTCCGGCGCCAGTCAACGACTGGAGAATGCCGAACCCGCCAAGGATATCCCCAGTATGATGTCATGTTTCGGAGCCGTTATGACCAGCAGCGAGATCTCCTCTTCAATGGCAAATACCCGTTCGCATTATCAGTTTGTCTGTTTGCTCTCCCACTGAGCTGCTCCCAAGGTCCTCCCATCCACAGCCTTAAGAATCAGGGGAGTAGTAACAAGTCTAGTCAATGGTATTGGTGTTCCTCTGCCACCGTCCGGGTTAATGAAGTTCCCCTGCTGCTCCCGAGTCGATGAGCGCTGTAAGGAAGGTAGAACCCGTTTCCCATAGTAGCTGTACTTGCAAACACATGGCTCTTAGTATGGTATCAGGTGGTATCATGGCCACTCACCTCCAGGTGCATAGCCGCCCCCAGCCTCTCTGGGCAGACGGCACACATCGATGACCGCCTTCCCGCAGTAGAAGCACAGTTGCTCTCTAGCACGTCGCTGTCGCTCCTGCTTAGGTAGTAGGTGGGTTTCTGCCTACTTCCATGGGCTCGGGTTCTGACTCTGGTAGTTCTCGTGGACTTCCCAGACCCATCTGCTGACCGTAAGGACCTTCTCGACCGAAGCCGGTTGTCGAAGACGATGGCCAGATTTATATAGTCCTCCAGAGACAGCGTTTGCCCCCTGCCACCGCGAGCTCATCCTGGAGATTCTGGGCGTAGACCGTTCTTAAATAAGGTCAGGAGAGCAGGTGGATTCCAGTCACTCCCTGCAGACTAGAGTCCGGAAAACTCAAGAGCATACTCTGCTGCTCTGCTCTTGCCTTGTCGAATGTTCACCAGACGCGCCCCTATGTCTCCCCCAGCCGATGGATGATCAAAAACTCTCTTAAACAGTGAATAAAACTTACGCCTCTGACAGTAGTGCATCGCTGTTTTGGGGGACCACAATGCCGTGGCCCATTGTTTTAGCTCTGCCAGTGAGGAAAGAGATCACGAAGTGAAGTGAATCTTATCAATGTCTCTCCGGAATTGTTCCGGGTGGTGTTCAATATAAATGCTGCAACTGCATCAAAAATTCGTTTTGCAAAATCCAAGAGCCGTCGTACCTTTCTGGTAGTGCAACATGCAGTGCTGAGGAACTCCACACCTGCAAACGGGATAGCCGATGATCCTGCTGGAGGCGTGGGGACCGCGTCTCAGGCATAACGGCGTTGTCGGGTAAAGGCGGAGCCGTCCGGAGGATCAATTCCTGTAGCAAAACGCGCTACTTCCTCCATCTTCTGCTCCCTGTCGCGTCAATCGATCCGCCAAACCTGCTGATTCCATGTTCGGCGAGGTCTTCTGTCAGGAATGCTCGAACACAGAGGTGGACATCAAATGCAGGTTTTATTCAAACAGAAGCAAAAACGTGGTCAATAACAAGCCGAGGTCAAAAAACCGGGAAATCCGTACAATCGAGCGTCAAAGCCAAAGGGATATCCAAAAAAACCAGAAAGCGTAGTCAGAAACGTAAGTCGTATACCAGATCGCAAAATAACCACTTGAAATAACCGCTCAGAAACGCGTACCAATAACTGGACGAGACCTCGCACCAACTGATCTTCTTCAACGCCTTTTATGCTGAACGGAAGCGGCAACCTAGTATTCAGGTGACGGCGCCCTCTGCTGGCGCGGATGCGAATCGGCGGCTACCCTGACACTGGCAAGCTTTTGCATTGAGCTTTTGATTACACTTACTGGTCCAATTATTACGTAGAAAATGAACTTAAAACACTCCATCCTCTCATAATCTAGGAAAAAAGGGAATGGAGGAAAAAAGTATTATTTATAACATTTTCTACCTATTTAGGCATCTTTGGGCAGAGGGGGTTAAAAGGAACAATCTATTCAGTTGATGCTAATGGCCAAAAAGCAAAACAGTACATGCTCTCTTTGCAAACCTCGTGGAAAGGGTTAAGCATTTTTTTTTTTTTACCTCCTACTGAGAACATTGGTTTCCTGCAAAGCATCTTCCAGTCCTAATTATCCCAACACCTCTCAGCTTCACTGGTGCTCAAGCACTATGAATGTAATAATCAAAGCCTGCACTGAAGTTTAATGAGATGTGTGTTCCATCTACAGCTACTTCACCTCATTACTTGTCCATGTGTGGATTACTCAGGATGTCTCAGTTACGCCTACTCATGAGGGAAAATCCTCTCAGTGTTGTTAATCTGATCCCAAATCAGAGAAACAATCTTAGTGAGGGCTCAAATCATTTAAGGATCGGTGTTAAATGTATGTTTAAAGCACAAGAAAAAAAATTCAGAGATTATGTAACCAGATAAAGTATTAGTTGAAAAATAGCTGAAACATCAGTGATCCTAGATTGTGTGTTTACACGTTAATTAACAATGGTAACACTTACATAAGCTGTTTATGAAATCAAACAATAAAAACAGCAATGGCTTTTGCAATGACAGCTTTTGTAATTATTCATTTTGTCAAAGTGACATAACACCTGAGTCAAATGACAGATAATCTATTAACCACATTGCTGTGTTATAGCACATTCTGGGCTTTTTTGTACATCAGAATATCGGAACAGAGCTAAAACTGTTGTTTGGTGTAAATGATCAGTAATTGAGATTACATACTGACATTTACATTTATGTCATTTAGCAGACACTCTTATCCAGAGAAACTTACAATTGACACACTTTTACAGTTCAAGCAATTGTGAGTTAACTACCTTGCTCAGGGACCCAACAGTGGCAGCTTGGCAGAGGTGGGATGTGAACTCTGGATATTCCAGTACCTTAACCACTAGGATCCCACAGTCCCACATTACTGACATCAAACTGAAAACCCACTGTACAACACTGTTTCACATTGACATCAACATGAAAACCTGCTGCATAACACTGATACATAGTGTTATTGACATGAAAACCTAATCACACTAACTTGATAACCTAGTATATAACACTGTTATATACTGATATTAAAATAAATCCTGCTGTAAAAACTGTTACGTAGCAATTATAACTGAGCTCTACTGTATGACACTGTTAGATAATGACTTTAATTGAACTATACTGTATGTCATTATTACAGCGTGACATTACCTGAAAGCTGCTGCACAACACTGTTATATAGTGACATCAATCTGGCAATATGCTATATAATATGCCGTATAACTCTTACATAGTAACAGCAACATAAAACCTGCTGTATAACACAGTTAAATATTTACATCAACAAAGAAACCAGTTGTATAACACTTACTTAGTGACATTAAATGAAAACCTGATGTAAACCTGGTGCACGGATCGAGCCCGTTTTTTCTCCTGTTGCCGTGTGTCACGCCCGCCGGCCTCCCGGCTCGCTGCACCTGCTGATCACGCGCACCTGTTCCTCATTTCCCACATCATTCCCACACTATTTAACCCTCACTCAGTTCACTCTCCCCGCGGATTCACAATGTTCCTACCCTGCCTCACTAGTTTGTCCCTGTCTTGTCTGCCTTCTGTTAATAAAACCACCTCACCAGCCAGTGGCTTGCGTTTGTATTCCTGCTTCCAACCCAGTGTGACAGTTGAATCCGCCGATATGGAGACAGCGGCTACTGGCTCTGGCTGCAAGCCCACCGAAGGACGGTGGCTCGCCAACTTTCGTGCCCGGCTTGGGGAGCGGCCTTCAGGACGCGGAGGCCGTTCCCGTGGATTCGATGCGCTTATCCTCTCGCTCAACGGGCTCGCCCTGCGTCTCTCGAAGCCGCCGCTGCCGCCTCCCGCCGCCGCGGATCTCACCGCCCCCGTTCAGCTTCCTGTTCGGCGACCCCGCTCGCCAGCCTAACCCTCGGCGACCCCGCTCGCCAGCCTCCCGTCGGCGACTTCCGATCGCCAGCCTCCCGTCGGCGACCCCGCTCGCCAGCCTCCCGTCGGCGACTCCGATCGCCAGCCTCCGTCGGCGACCCCGCTCGCCAGCCCCCGTCGGGCGACCCCCGCTCCGCCAGCCTTCCCTCGGCACCCCCCGCTCGCCAGCCTTCCCGTCGGCGACCCCGCTCGCCAGGCCCCCCGTCGGCGACCCCGCTCTCGCCAGCCCCCCGTTCGGCGACCCCGCTCGCCAGCCTTCCCTCCGCGACTCCGCTCGCCAGCCTGCCCTCCGCGACTCCGCTCGCCAGGCCTGCCCTCCGCGACTCCGCTCGCCAGTCTGCCCTCCGCGACTCCGCTCGCCAGTCTGCCCTCCGCGACTCCGCTCGCCAGTCTGCCCTCCGCGACTCCGCTCGCCAGTCAGTCTGCCCTCCGCGACTCCGCTCGCCAGCCTGCCCTCCGCGACTCTCCGCTCGCCGGTGTCCCGCCCGGCGTCTCTGCTCGCCAGCCGCCGACTTGCTGGCAGTCATCTCCTCCGGGGGTCCGCCCGGCGAGGAAAACCCCGGAACCGCGCGCGGGGATTCGTTCTTGGAGTCCTAGCTCCGACTCGGGACTCCGTGGGGGGGGGGGGGGGGGGCTCTGTCACGCCCGCCGGCCTCCCGGCTCGCTGCACCTGCTGATCACGCGCACCTGTTCCTCATTCGCCAATCCGCCATCCCGACGCTTCCCCCGGCGGAACAGCTCGCCGACCTTCGGGCCCAGATCCAGGAAGTGGTCCAGGCGGTTTCCATACTCGCCGATAACCAGCGTTCGCTCAACGCCCCTGGTCCCCTCCGTCCACGAGCTCACGCAGCGACGGTTCCATGCTACACCTTACACAGTACGTTTCGTTGTCTGCTTATTCAGTTAATAAACCTGCCTTACTCTTTACTCGGCCTGCGTTTGCCTCCTCACTCCTTGTGGCGTTACAGATCGAGAAGTCGACAAACATCGGAGGAGGCAGCGGCCGCCCATCCGCATCCCGACGCTTCCCCGGCGGAACAGCTCGCCGACCTTCGGGCCCAGATCCAGGAAGTGGTCCAGGCGGTTTCCATACTCGCCGATAACCAGCGTTCGCTCAACGCCCTGGTCCCCTCCGTCCACGAGCTCACGCAGCGAGGTTCCCATGCTACACCTTACAGTACGTTCGTTGTCTGCTTATTCAGTAATAAACCTGCCTTACCTTTACTCGGCCTGCGTTTGCCTCCTCACTCCTTGTGGCGTTACACCGTGCTTATTCGTGTTATCTGCGTTCCACCGATGAGGGCTTTGTATGTCCTCATGCACGAGCTTTACTCAAGGTTAAAGTAACTCGGAGTGTTATCCCCTGTTCTGAAACTGAAAACTATGAGTTTGCGCCGGCAGTGCCCTCGCAGCAGGGCAAGTGGGTGACATTTCGGCGATGTAGTCGTAAAGCTAGCCCACGAGAGCATCACTCTTTAATTGATCATGTGTGCAACAGGTTTACCCTCCTCAGTGATATACCCACTGGGCAGCCTGTTGAAAGAGCTCTGGTCATAGGTAACTCTATTTTATGACACATGAAACTAGCTACACTTTTAGGGAAACCAGCAGCTAGGATTACATGTATCCCGGGAGCCAGAGTGCCGGACATTGTAACGAGTCTTAGTGAGCTCAAGAGCCATAGATTCTCTAGGATAATTATTCATGTAGGGGCTAATGATATACACCTTCGCCAGACAGAGGTAACTAAGGCTAATTTTGTAGAGGTGGTTAGAGTTGTGAAGGCGATGCAGCAGTTATCTGATGCAACAGTGTGCTCTGGCCCCATCCCAATGTGGTGAGGTGACCAAGCCTACAGCAGGTTATGGTCTTCTGGCTGTCCAAATGGTTCTCTGAAAACAATGTGGACTTTATAGACAATTATACAACCTTTGAGGGTAAGCCTGGCCTTGTAGGATGGGGCGGTGACCATCCCACTCGGGAGGGTGCTGCTCTCATCTCCTGCAACATTGCCCATAGTCTTATGGCCAGATTGGTTAGGGGCTGACTATCCAGAGCCGGGGTCAGGCAGCAGAAAGTCAGGCTTAACCAACTGTCTACTGGTAGCCATGCACCGTCACCCAGAACTCACATTATTGAAACTGTCTGTTACCCACATCTGTCCTAAACGTAAACGCACTCAAAAAGTCTGTTTTAATAATTTCATTAATATAAACACAGATAGCTCCCATAGAAATAACAACCCTAGACTAAAGCTAGGACTTACTTAACATTAGATCACTTGCAAACAAATCAGTGATTCAGGCACTAATGGCTTTCTGACAGAGCTAACAGGTGTGGCGTGCATCGATTCATGGCTAGCGTGCCCACATATGGTACCAGGCTGAAATACTAGGCCACTTGACGCTAACTGCTCCGGTATAGGGCTGCAGGGTGCTAATAGTCCACCTACAGAACTATGGGGCGCAGTGGGATCAGATTCAGAGCTAGTGGGCCTAGATGCAGGGCTAACGTGCTCAAAAGTTGAGCTAACATACTGAAATACTGGGCTAACATGCCCAGATTCTGAGTTACTGGGTGCTAACAGCTCGGGTACAGAGCTATGAGATGCTAATCACCAAAGGTGAGCAGTCAAATACGGAGCGAACATGTAGGAATAGCGGCCTCAACTTACAGGGCTATCCTGTCCAGGTAGCAAGCTATGGGACGCCAATGGCACCAGTACTAGACTACCTTGTTCAACGATGGAGCTAATCGGTGCGGCGGGCTTGGAAACGGGGTTAGTGTGCCCAAGGCTACCTGATGCTAGCAGCTCACCTACAGAGCTAAATGGCATGGCAAGCTCAAGAACGGGGCTAGCGTGCATGAGTACCACCCTATGGGACGCTGTCAGCTCAACTTCGGAGCTAAGCGGCGCGGGGAACAGAACAAGGTGTTACAAGCTTGATTACAGAGCCACCGCACGTAAAAACCAGCCTGGCATACTAAGTTTGTGGATGCTAACGGCTCGAGTACTGAGTCAGGGGGCGTTAAAGGCTCAACAATGGAGCTAACCGACGTAGCATGCTCAATTACGGAGCAGGGTGGTGTGGCTTGCTCAGATAGGAGGCTGACCTTCGGGATCCTGATGAGCATAGAGTTCCGGGTGTCTTCAACGGCCGGAGGAAGGCTCAGGATGTCCTCGGAAAGAGAAGTGGCGCTCTGGATGTCCTCAGCAAAGGGGGCAGCCGTCTGGACATCCTCAGTGAGCGAGGTGGCACTCTGGATGTCCTCAGCGAAGGAAGTAGCACTCTGGATGTCCTCAGCAAGCGAAGTGGCGCGCTGGACATTCTCAGCGAAGGAGGCAGCGCTCTGGAAGGTCTCCAGAGAGAGTGAAACACTCAGGACAGTCTCTGGAGTGAGCGCATTCTGGGCCGGCCTGGTCCTGGTGACAGCAAGGATCCCCTGGCTACCCGAGGGCTGGTGAGCTTGACTTCAGACACCTGGCCCCGACTGTGAAGCTATGCTGGCTGGGAGAAGCTACGTGAAGCTATTGTTGGCTGGGAGGAGCTACATGAAGCTATTGCCAGCTGGGAGAAGCTACGTGAAGCTATTGCCGACTGGGAGAACCTACGTGAAGCTATTGTTGGCTGGGAGAAGCTATGTGGAGATATTGCTGGCTGGGAGACCTAAACACCAGAGTAAGGTAATGCTCCCGCACTATCTCGGAGAAAACCATAAACATAAATAAGTCACTTAATCAAAAACAGAACGACTCCCAGGTGGGACCGCGGCCATCTTGCAGCCGCAAGGGGTTGTGGGGGGTTGTGTCCCGCGGCCACGAAGAAGGGAAACAAGCCTGGCCGCGGATCCTAACAGGAACAGGTAACAGAGGGCACCGAGGTAATGTAACTACAGACCCATCCCACGGACTCAAGGAGCTCCAGAGATTTGGGAGCCTCTGGTGAGGTGGAACACATATACATTTACATATTCACCTATTCATTTATATACATATATTTATATTATTCATATATATTCATTTCATATTCATTTCTATTATTCATTCACTACTGGTCTAACTACTGGATGACTTTGCCAGAAACCGAATGCAACCTCGTAATCAACAGGCAGACCTCACCTTGCAAGTAGTGGGATACAAACCAGGGTAGCTGAGCCATGTCAATCAAAACTCTAACTACTGAGGTAGACTAGTACGTATCCCACATTTAATATGGGTTAGCAGTGCCCAAAGTCTAGTAGGTGTTCCAAAAGTCAAGAAGTCCAAATGCCTGATGCTGAAAGTTCAACACTGTACACTTATTCAGTATACAGTGGGGCAAAAAAGTATTTAGTTAGCCACTGAGTGTGCAAGTTATCCTACTTAGGAAGATGAGAGAGGTCTGTAATTTTCATCATAAGTTACACTTCAACTATGAGAGACAAAATGAGAAAAAAAATCCAGGAAATCACATTGTAGGATTTTTGAAGAATTTAATTGTAAATCATGGTGGAAAATAAGTATTTGGTCACCTACAAACAAGCAAGATTTCTGGCTCTCACAGACCTGAAGACCTTCTTTAAGAAGCTCTTCTGTCCTTCACTGGTTACCTGTATTAATGGCACCTGTTTGACCTCGTTATCTGTATAAGAGACACCTGTCCACAGCCTCAAACAGTCAGACTCCAAACTCAACCATGGCCAAGACCAACGAGCTGTTGAAACATACCAGGAAGAAAACTGTAGACCTGCAACAGACTGGAAAGAGTGAATCTACAATAGGCAAGCAGGTTGGTGTGAATAAATCAACTGTGGGAGCAATTGTAAGACATACAAGACCACTGATAATCTCCCTCGATCTGGGGCCACACACAAGATCTCATCCCGTGGGGTCAAAATGATCATGAGAACGGTGAGCAAAAATCCCAGAACTACATGGAGGAACCTGATGAATGACCTGCAGAGAGCTGGGACCAAAGTAGCAATGGCTACCATCAGTAACACAGGCGTGTCCCCGTGCTTAAACCAGTACATGTCCAGGCCCATCTGAAGTTTGCCAGAGAGCATATGGATGATCCAGAAGAGGATTGGGAGATTATCATGTGGTCAGATGAAACCAAAATAGAACTGTTTGGTAAAAACCCAACTGGAGGAAAAAGGATGCCAAGAACACCATACCTACTGTGAAGCATGGGGGTGGAAACATCATGCTTTGGGGCTGTTTTTCTGCAGAGGGGACAGGACGACTGATCCTTGTTAAGGGAAGAATGAACAGGGCCATGTATCGTGAGATTTTAAGCCAAAACCTCCTTCCACCAGTGAGAGCATTGAAGATGGAATGTGGCTGGATCTTCCAGCATGACAATTATCCCAAACACACCGCTCGGGCAACAAAGGAGTGGCTCCGTGAAAAGCATTTCAAGGTCCTGGAGTGGTCTAGCCAGTCTCCAGACCTCAACCCCATAGAAAATGTGTGGATGGAGTTGAAAGTCTGTGTTGCCCCAAAACATCACTGCTCTAGAGGAGAATTGGGCCAAAATACGAGCTACAGTGTGTGTAAACCTGATGAAGACTTACAGGAAACGTTTGACCTCTGTCATTGCCAAGGCTATGTTACAAAGTATTGAGTTCAACCAAATGTATTGACCAAATACTTATTTTCCAACATGATTTAAAATTAAACTCTTTAAAAATCCTACAGTGTGATTTCCTAGATTTTTATCTCATTTTGTCTCTCATAGTTCAAGTGTACCTGTGATGAAAATTACAGACCTCTCTCATTTTTCTAAGTAGGAGAACTTGCACAATCAGTGGCTGACTAAATACACTGCTCAAAAAAATAAAGGGAACACTTAAACAACACAATATAACTAAGTAAATCAAACTTTTGTGAAATCAAACTGTCCACTTAGGAAGTGACACTGATTAACAATCAATTTCACATGCTGTTGTGCAAATGGAATAGACAACAGGTGGAAATTATTGGCAATTAGAACACTCAATAGGTGGGAACCACAGACCACTTCTCAGTACCTATGCTTTCTGGCTGATGTTTTGGTCACTTTTGGATGTTGGTGGTGCTTTCACACTCGTGGTAGCATGAGACGGACTCTACAACCCACACAAGTGGCTCAGGTAGTGCAGATCATCCATGATGGCACATCAATGCGAGCTGTGGCAAGAAGGTTTGCTGTGTCTGTCAGCGTAGTGTCCAGAGGCTGGAGGTGCTACCAGGAGACAGGCCAGTACACCAGGAGATGTGGAGGAGGTCGTAGGAACCAACAACCCAGCAGCAGGACCGCTACCTCTGCCTTTGTGCAAGGAAGAACAGGAGGAGTACTGCCAGAGCCCTGCAAAATGACCTCCAGCAGGCCACAAATGTGCATGTGTCTGCACAAACGGTTAGAAACTGACTCCATTAGGATTGTATGAGGGCCTGATGTCCACAGATGGGGGTTGTGCTCACAGTCCAACACTGTGCAGGACGCTGGGCATTTGCCAGAAAACACCAGGATTGGCAAATTCGCCACTGGTGCCCTGTGCTCTTCACAGATGAAGGCAGGTTCACACTGAGCACATGTGACAGACGTGACAGTGTCTGGAGACACCGTGGAGAGCAATCTGCTGCCTGCAACATCCTTCAGCATGACCGGTTTGGCAGTGGGTCAGTAATGGTGTGGGGTGGCATTTCTTTGGAGGGCCACACAGCCTTCCATGTGCTTGCCAAAGGTAGCCTGATTGCCATTAGGTACCGAGATGAGATCCTCAGACCCCTTGTGAGACCATATGCTGGTGCTGTTGGTCCTGGGTTCCTCCTAATCCAGGACAATGCTAGACCTCATGTGGCTGGAGTGTGTCAGCAGTTGCTGTAAGATGAAGGCATTGAAGCTATGGACTGGCCCGCCCGTTCCCCAGACCTGAATCCGATTGAGCACACCTGGGACATAATGTCTCGCTCCATCCACCAACGTCATGTTGCACCACAGACTGTCCAGGAGTTGGCGGATGCTTTAGTCCAGGTCTGGGAGGAGATACTTCAGGAGACCATGCGCCACCTCATCAGGAGCATGGCTAGGCATTGTAGGGAGGTCATACAGGCACGTGGAGGCCACACACAATACTGAGCCTCATTTTGACTTGTTTTAAGGACATTACATCAAAGTTGGATCAGCCTGTAGTGTGTTTTTCCACTTTAATTTTGTGTGCGACTCCAAATCCAGGCCTCCATTGGTTAATAAATTTTATTTCCATTGATGATTTTTGTGTGATTTTGTTGTCAGCACATTCAACTTTATACAGAACCAAGTATTCAATGAGAATATTTTATGCATTCAGATCTAAGATGTGTTATTTGAGTGTTTCCTTTATTTTTTTGAGCAGTGTACTTTTTTGCCCCACTGTACATATGCTTATATTGAGTTAATTTGTTTCACATTAAGGTATGAACATTGATCAGAATGGCTTCTTACTGCTGTACAACTTACCTACTGAAGGACATCGAGATTTGGGTAGATGTGATATGGATGTGAATGGTCCATATATAATGGTCCTTATTTGTAAGACAATCAAGTAGTGAGTCGGTCACCCTCTTTGAATATGCTTTCTCATTTAATTCAAAAGTATTTTCTAAGACTTTTTATGAGAACAGAGATGAACAGAGTATTAGAACAGTTTTGATTTATGATCATAACAGAGTACTAAAACAGTTTTACTTACAATCAGGAAACAATCAATGAGTAAGGACTTACGTTAACTGTAGACAGAGCAGGATCCAGAGTTCAGCACATGGGAAGGCAGGGGATCATTCAGTAGTATCAGTGGACTTCTGAAGCAAGGATTGGTAATAAGAAGCAAGTTTGTAGCCGAGATCAGGATTAAGGGTTTGAGGGTAATGCTCTGTTCCATAAACTAAGTATTATGCTTTGCCCTGAGGATGGAAGAAATGGAGGATTTATACTGGAGAGTCATTAGGGAGAATAGTAAACAGGTGCATTGACTTTAATATGCTGGCGCATGGGAGTGGCATGTTTGAAAGGATTAGTTGGAGGTGTGGCAGAGCACGCTGGGAATTTGAGCCTGAGACATGGGATGGAACAGCAGTTGGCATGACACCTTTTATCTGTGGTTTCCGAAAGCTCAGTGCTCTGACCTATCTTTTTTAATATACATGTTATTATTATCTTTTCCAGCTGTTTATCCTGTTTGCTGATGATTCAAACATTTCTTTATAAAACAGCAAGATAAAATAATCTCTCAAATCTCTCTGATTCAAGAGATCAAGCGTGTTTAAAAATCTATCAAGTCATAGACATTATGTGGTCCAGAAATCAAAGATTAGTTATTATCTAGCTATGTGTTGTTATAATGTAACCACTGAGTGCATTTTTCCACTTGCTTGATTTTTGGTCTCTCCTATTGCTGCTGATTTTCTGAGCTTCTTTTATTCCATGTTCCAGTGATTAGTGTCCTGAATCTGTTCTTTTACATTAGTATTCAAAGGGGGTTTACTTATATAAGGCTAATG
This sequence comes from Ancistrus triradiatus, assembly GCA_025084515.1. Classification (NCBI taxonomy): domain Eukaryota; kingdom Metazoa; phylum Chordata; class Actinopteri; order Siluriformes; family Loricariidae; genus Ancistrus; species Ancistrus triradiatus. The sequence continues at coordinate 65,005 of JAJAGP010000528.1, forward strand.
TGGGTGTTTTATCTGTTAAAGCACACATTATTGTAGTGCTGTTTCTCACTTTTTTATACTGCAGCCTATGCTTAAGTAAACACACAAAACAAGTTAATTCCTGTTGCATTTGGATATATCATGGGCATTTTTTCAATTTATAGTTCACATACACTCTTACACTTAATGAACTCTATCCATCAGAAAATGATCTTATTAAGGTTCCAGGAGTCAATAAGGCCAGTCTGAGGTATAGGGACACTAAAGTGAGAGTACTATAGCAAGATCAATAGTGACTTCAGCATGGTTCACTTTGATGGTAGAGGGTTGATTATAAAAAAAGATATACTGTAAATGAATGTTATTCTACACTGAATATCCTATTTATTTCCAGACTAGGTTTAATCTGCACGAACTAACAACCAGCCTGTAAACAGAAATAATTTATATGTGTGTGCTTTATTTATCATGTCTTTCTCACTGTGTAGCTCAGTGTTGCCTTATTTCTGGAAATCCACTAGTAATATTATTATGTCCAACAACAAATTAGAAAACAGCATTAATTGGCTGTCAAGTGGTATAAGTAACTTTATGAGTATTTTGTCACTTTAGAAATTTTTTTTTAGAATATTTTTTTTTTTAGAACTTTAAACTGCTTGTTTATGCCATGGTACTCAGGCCTAGAGGATTTTGACTCCCTCAAGAGTGCATTCACCCCTCCCCTACTCAAACACCCTGATCCCTCTCAGCCATTCATGGTGGAAGTTGATAAATCCGAGGTGGGTGTTAGAGCCATATTGTATGGTGTGGGCTTTATTGTGTGGGCGACCCTCCTAAATTGCATCCTGTAGCTTATTAGTAACATAAAGTCACACAGACAAAACATAATTATGAGATTGGGGATAGAGAATTTTTAGCCATGAATTTGGCATTTGACAAGTGGCATCACTGGCACAAAGGAGACCCTTCCTTGTGTTAACTGATCACAAAAACCTGGAAAATGTAAGCAGATATTGGTGGCATACATCCAAAAATTTGTCTCATCTTACACTACTTGTTCATTTGCAAAAAGCTCAAAACTCCCATGGTAAACTAACATCTACCATCAATTTCATCACAGATCTGCCCCATTTGCAGACAAATACTGTCATAATGACTGTCATCGCAGATGTAGCCCTTCCGTTTTGGATGCCTTGTTGTAACTCATGTTGTAACAATTCTAACCTTGATCTGCATTTTGATCATGAGTACTGCCTTAGTGTTTTCCCAAAAAAGTTCTTTTTTACCTGTGAGCATCTGGTCTTTTACTCTAGCATTACAGCAAAAAGCATTGTTTCTGCAGAAAATGTTGTGATTTTATACGATCACTGGATTTGTGTTACACTAAGAACAATGCACTAACTACTAGAGTTAATTCATCCACTCACAAACTTTCTTATCAGCTTAATCCTAGACAGGGTCACGGGATAGCCAGTGCCTAGCTGGCGGCATATTGCACAAGGCAGGAACAGCTACGAGAGTTAATGTTTTAATATACATTACGGGCAAATACGATTAATACAGCAGTGATGCTGATTGCAGCAGATTGGGCAAGGGAGACAATCGTATTACACATACTGAATGTGAACTGTCCTGTTTCTGAAAGTTTGCAGAAAGATTTTACTACTTAGCTGTAAGAATCAGGACAAAAACTAAAAAACCTTTCTTTTCATAGACAGGTTTACATGTTTCTAAATGAGCTTACACTAAATGTGTAATTCCAGCATATCTATGAAGGGAAAATTGTTCTAAAAACTAATCAGAGATTCAGTAAAAACAAAACAGTTTATGAATGAGTGTTACTATGGGGAGCAGAGGAATTAGGTAGATGGACATTAATGATAGTGATGATGATAATTATGACCTGTCAATGATATCAAACATATCTGACATACTGTGACAGTCTTCCTTTTTCAAACCATTTGAAATGTTCTATATTTCTGTATAAACATTACCTAAGGAATCATCAGATTTTCAACAAATCCTAAAAGTAGACAAAGAGAACCTAATTAAACAAATGAAAAAACCTACAGTGGTGCTTGAAAGTTTGTGAATCCTTTAGAATTTTCTATATTTCTGCATCAATATGACCTAAAACATCATCATATTTTCACACAAGTCCTAAAAGTAGATAAAGAGATCCCAGTTAAACAAATTACGCCAAAATATTATACTTGGTCACTTACTTATTGAGGAAAATGACCCAGTATTACGTATTAGTGAGTGGAAAAAGTATGTGAACCTTTAGGATTAGCAGTTCATTTGAAGGTGAAATTAGAGTCAGGTGTTTTCAATCAATGGGATGACAATCAGGTGTGAGTGGGCAACCTGTTTTATTTAAAGAACAGGAAACTATCAAAGTCTGCTCTTTACAACACATGTTTGTGGAAGTGTATCATGGTACGAACAAAGGAGAGGACCTCAGAAAAAGAGTTGTTGAGTCTCATCAGGCTGGAAAAGGTTACAAAATCATCTCTAAAGAGTTTGGGTTCCACCAATCCACAGTCAGACAGATTGTGTACAAATGGAGGAAAATTAAAGACCATTGTTACCCTCCCCAGGAGTGGTTGACCAACAAAGATCACTCCAAGAGCAAGGCATGTAATAGTTGGTCACAAAGGACCCCAGGGTAACTTCTAAGCAACTGAAGGCCTCTCTCACATTGACTAATGTTAATGTTCATGATCCCACCATCAGAAGAACACTGAACAACAATGGTGTGTATGGCAGGGTTGCAAGGAGAAAGCCACTGCTCTCCAAAAAGAACATTTCTGCTCGTCTGCAATTTACTAAAGATCACGTGGACAAGCCAGAAGGCCATTGGAAGAATGTTTTGTGGACGGATGAGACCAAAATATAACTTTTTGATTTAAAAGAAAAGCATTATGTTTGGAGAAACGAAAATACTGCATTCCAGCATAAGAACCTTATCCCATCTATGAAACATGGTGCTGGTAGTATCATGGTTTGGGCCTGTTTTGCTGCATCTGGGCCAGGACGGCTTGCCATCATTGATGGAACAATGTATTCTGAATGATATCAGAGAATTCTGAAGGAAAATGTCAGGACATCTGTCCATGAACTGAATCTCAAGATAAGGTGGGTCATGCAGCAAGACAACGACCATAAGCACACAAGTCCTTCTACGAAAGAATAGTTAAAGAAGAATAAAGTTCATGTTTTGGAAGTCCTGACCTTCATTCAATGGAAATGTTGTGGAAGGACCTGAGGCGAGCAGTTAATGTGAGGAAACCCACCAACATCCCAGAGCTGAAGCTGTTCTGTACGGAGGAATGGGCTAAAATTCATCCAAGCTGGTGTGCAGGACTGATCAACAGTTACAGGAAACATTTAGTTGCAGTTACTGCTGCACCAGATGCTGAAAGCAAAGGTTCACTTACTTTTGTCACTCTTTAATATATAATATTTGATCATTTTCCTCAATGAATAATTAACCAAGTACAATATTTTTTTCTCATTTGTTTAACTGGGTTCTCTTTATCTACTTTTAGGACATGTAAAAATCTGATGATGTGATATTTATGCAGAAGTATAGAGCATTCTAAAGGGTTCACAAACTTTCAAACACCACTGTATACTTGCTCATATACTGAGGAAAAAAAACACTTAATTTGAAGTCAGAGGTGTTCAAGGTGTTTTCATCAGTGAGATGACAATCAGGCATGAGTCTGTTTTCTTTAAAGAACATGAATCTATCAAAGTCTGATCTTCACAACATGTGTGCAGACTTGTATTATGGTACAAACAAATGAGATATCTGAGGTCCTCAGAAGAAGAGTGCTTGATGTCAACAGGCTGGAAAAATGTCACGTTACATAGAAAGTCTAGACCCCACCAATTCACAGTGAGACAGACTGTGTATAACTGGAGGAAATTCAAGACCATTTTTACCCTCCCCAAGTGGATCTCTCCAAGAGCAAGGCATGTAATAGTCTGTAAGGTTTCAAAGGAATACAACGTCACTTCTAAACATCTAAAGGCATTTCTCACAAGGCCAGTTTGCTAGAGATCATACTAACAAACCAGAAGGCTATTGTAACAACGTTCTGTGGATAGACAAGGCCAACATAGAATTTTTGTTTAAAATGTGATGTATTATTTCTGGAAAAAGAAAACCACTGCTTTCCAGCATAAGAACCATGTCCCATATGTGAAAAATGGTGGTGGTAGATTCATGTTTTGGGCCTGTTTTGCTGCATCTGGGACAATAAAGAATGACATCAGTGATGTAACAATAAATTTTCAATTATACCAGCAAATACAAATTGAAAACTGGAAGCTCACTCTCACGGATATGTACTGTAATATGTTGGATCATTTACGTCAATAAATAAATGACCATGTTATATCTTTTATATCTATCATTTGTTTATTTGGGTTCTCTTTATCTACTTTTAGGACAATGTAATAATGAATTAGATCATATTTACCTTAGTAATTAAGGGTTCACAAATTTTCATAACGTTACTGTAAAGAGGAGCCTGTAGACATTCTGTCAATCAGAACACCAGAGTTAGAAGACTTTCAGAAATCTAAGAATAAAGCATTGGTACATCACATGTGTCAAAGTGAATCACCAGTGCATCCAGAGAAGACTGAAGGTGTGGAGGTGTGCAAAGATTTTTGGACAAGATTTCTCACTAAAAAAATGCTGAAGTCCCTGTATAAGCTCCCCACTGAGAAATGTACTGCAGATCTGTACTGGAGGTTGATTCACTGAGGCATAGCTACAAATAGACACATTGCATGCCTGAACTGAGAAGAGGGGTCTGGGTGTCCATTTTTCAGCGTTGAAGAGACAGTAAGACACCAATTTCTGTATTGTGACAGGTTAGGGTTCCTTTTTAATCTTTAACTTTTTAAAAATTGAATTGGATTTGTCTTTACAAAACTGTCAATCAACCGGGAAAAACAGGATGAAGGGCACTGGGTCTATAATCCTGTCAATGTTTTAAAGTCTGCTCGTCTCGAAGTTGAATTTATTATTTTAAACTGATCAATAATATGGAAGAGATTTGTGTGAAGTAGAATAATAACCTAAGAATAATAAGGATAATAATCTTATTGGACCACGTACGTAGTATATGTGAACAAACGGTGTCCGAACAGACATTGTGCATATGTTTATTTCTTCAGTTAAAGTTATGCTTCTTTGGTTAATTTGGCTTAAAAATACTATTCACTCACTTAAGTCATTTTATCCCAATCTCTCTTCCAGTTTACTCCTTTTTAGTCTTCGCTAATTTCTTACAGACCATTTTTAGTCTTAGTTGTTCACATTCCAACCCTCTCAACTTTCTTTACATGTAATTTCCACAAACACACATGCAATCATTAAACTCCTAACATGATGGTGTCTCTACAAAGACACAGAAATTTGTGTGAGTTGGAATGCTTTATTATCCATGTTGCGATGGGAACCCAAGTTTCTGGCAAAAGCAGGCTGTCCTCTAGTGTTCCTAAGAGCCCTGGCCTAAAATTAGCTGTAGGTAACTTGATTAAACCTTTCTACTACTACATTCAAGCCCTAAAGAGTCAGTATACAGCTCTTAGAACACTGTTGTATTAGCTATATCATTGCAAATGCCTTTAACTTAATTTTTGATCATGTATTGAACTACCCAAATTTGATTATGCCTTATGTCTAAGTCTACACTGTACATTTACATTTATTCATTTAGCACAGGGTTTTGCTAAATTTTTCTCAAGCAACCCACATTTTGTCCATTATTTTTATTGCGACCCAGGGAACACAAATAATGCATATTGAAATGCTTTTTATGGAGCCACTCCTTCGTTGCCCGAGCAGTGTGTTTGGGATCATTGTCAGATCATTGTCATTGTGAGATCTTGTGTGGGGCCCCAGATCAAGGGAGATTATCAATGGTCTTGTGTCTTAAAATTGCTGCCACAGTTGATTTATTCACACCAACCTGCTTGCCTATTGTAGATTCACTCTTCCCAGTCTGGTGCAGGTCTACAATTTTCTTCCTGGTGTCCTTCGACAGCTCTTTGGTCTTGAGTTTAGAGTCTGACTGTTTTAGGCTGTGGACAGGTGTCTTTTATACAGATAACGAGGTCAAACAGGTGCCATTAATACATTTGACGAGTGGAGGACAGAAGAGCTTGTTGAAGAAGAAGTTAAAGGTCTGTGAGAGCCAGAAATCTTGCTTTTTTTCAGTATTGAGTTGGACCAAATTTATTGACCAAATACTTATTTTCCACATTGATTTACAATTAAATATTTTAAAAAGCCTACAATGTGATTTCTTGGATTTTTTCCCCTCATTTTGTCTCTCATTGTCATGCCGGCTGAGGGATTGAGGAGGCGGAGTGGGTCAACCTCAGACGGTGTTTATTGAAAACAACTAAACGGAGAATAGACTAGGAGACAACAGAAAGAGTGACAACGCAAACGAACGCAACAGAGACGGAATAACGCCGATGCGATAAGTGAAAGGGGGAAGGAGATGAACGAGGGAAGGATGAAGTGACACGGTAAGTGGAGCGATAAAGAGATGGGTAGAGACAGAGTAAAAGACTATAGAGCGAGGCTGGAAAGTAGGAAGGCTTGGGAAGATGGACGCGATCGAGAGGAGAAGGTTTGGTAGGAAGGAAAGGACATGGAAAAGCGTTAGAGAGAGCTGGAGAGACGCGGTAGGAACTGCGTGACTCAGCAAAGAGTCTGTGGAGGTGAGTGGTATTTATAGTGAGCTGGAATGTGCTGGAAACAAGAGACAGGTGCGGGTGATTGAAGGAGGAGGAGAGAGAAGGTAGTTAGAATGTGTACGAACGCGGTGGAAGGTGCGTGAAGGTGGGCGTGGTGAGCAGGTGTGCAGGTGCGGTGTGACAGAGCCCCCCCCACGGAGTCCGAGACGGAGCTAGGACTCCAATGGCGGCCCCACGTTGGTTCTGATCGGTCCGGTGGTTTTTTCTCTGGGCGACAGATTGGAAAGTTCCGGATGGGACCGGGCCCTTGACGACCCGGACCGGTGGACCTGATGCAGCTGGACAAAAGGAGGCCGAGACGAGGGTCCGGATCAGGACTGGAGGGAACCATGGCCTGGGCACGCAGGGACACGGGCAACGACCGGACAGGAGTGGGAGCAGAGGACCCTGGCACTGACACAGGTGGCACCGGAGCAGGCATGACGGCTGGCGACCTCTAGAAGGCCTTGGGGATCGACGACGTCTGGAAGGCCTCGACGACGGACGACTTCTGGGAGCCCTTGGGGATCGAGGACGTCTGGAAGGTCTCGGGGATTGACGACTTCCGGGAGGCCTCAATGACGGACAATTTTGGAGCAGAGGCGAGGGCTGATGACTCCAGGAAGGCCTGGGGGACGGATGACGTCTGGCAGGCCCCGGAGATGGACGACGTGGGAGCAGACACGAGGACTGACGGTTTCTGGAGGATCTCTGGGACAGACACTCCAGGCGCAGGTCTTCGAGGTGACGATCTCGGTGCAGGAACCGGAGATGAAGGACTCGGAGCTGATACTGGGACTGGAGGCCCCGATGTAGGCACGAGAGCAGCTGGTCTCTGGAGGGTCCCAGGGACAGACGACCTGGGCGCAGGTACGGGGACCGACGACCTCAGTGTGGACGCCGAGAGTGACGACTGTGGAGCTGGTGCTGGGGATGGCGACCGCGATGCAGGCACGGAACCATAGGTGGCAACCTCTGCGAGGCCTCGGACTCAGATGGTCCTGAGAAGGTCCTGGATGACCTTTGAGCGAACTCAGACTCGGGGACAGACGCAGACCTAGCTGGACTCTGACTGGAGGTAGACATACTAGAGGGAAGGTCAGAGTAAGGGACACTCAGGACAGATTCAGAGGGAGATAGAAGGGACATTCTCCTAGCAGACTCAAAGGGACATGACGTGGACTCAGGAAGAGAGGGGACAGATGTAGAGTAAGATAGGCCTTTACCGGACTTGGAGTTCGACAAAGATTGGACAGCCTTAGGTGCACATAGAACACTCTCAGAGATAGAGGAAGGTGGGTCAGACACAGGCAGATTGGAAACAGATTCAGGAAGAGACAGATCTTTGACAGACACTGACGAACTTGAGATGGGGTTAGGTAGAGAGAGGGTGGATTCAGGCTTAGACAAACATAGAATGGATTCGGACTGATCAGAGACAAACAGAAAGTTAGAAAGGACTTGACTGGAATCGGACTTAGGCAGGGATTCTACAGACTTGGGTGCAGATAGAACAACCTTAGAGATAGAGGAACATTGAGAGGAGCTGGGCAATGAGTTAGAAGACCTGATAGAGGTTTCAAGAACAGAGGATCTTTGGTAGGTCTCGAAGATAGGCGAATTTGGAGAGAGCTCGGATTTAAAGGACCTGGGAGAGGTCCCGAGGCTTGAGGACCTTTGAATGGTCTCTGAAGTGGGCGAGCTTGGATCCGACATGGGATTAGTTGACCTTAGAGAGGTCTTGAAGAGAGAGGATCTCAGGGAGGTCTCTGAGAGAGCGGCCCTTTGTACAGACATGACTTTAGAGGACCTTAGAGAGGTCTTGGAGAGAGAGGAGCCTGAGACGCTCTCGGATATAGGCGATATGGGAGAGGTCACAAGCGGGCTCGGAGCAACCTTGGACAGGGTTAGAGCAGACCCCAAGTTATACGACCTTTGACAGGTCTCAGAATTGGCCGACACTTTTTTGGACGGCCTGAGCCCGGATACCAAAGGTGATGGTAAGGGCACCAGGCCAACTCGCTCTATTTCTGAGCTAGAGAGCTCAAGCAAGCAGCGGCCTGGATTCGGTACCGGCGAATGTGCTTTTGCACATGACTTACCGGCTTCTGTGCCAGGTAATCGGGCTCTGGTACGGCAGATGCAGTGCAAATTGGCAGAAACGACTCCTCGGCGGAGACAACGGCGTGCACGGATGCCGGATTATCAGACCGGGACAGTTCGAACATCGTGCTACGGGGTGTAACCGGCTCAACGACCGAGTCAAGCTGCCAGACTGCAGGGTTACCAGGCCCCGGAGACTTAAGGCAGGTCTCAGGCAATATCGGGCCCTGTACTGGCCCCGGGACGGGCGTTCCTAGACCGGGGTCTAGGACGGGTGACCCTGGGAGTGAAACGGGCGTCCCAAGAGCTGACTCTGGGACGGGCGACCCTTGGACTGGGACGGGCATCCCTGGAGCAGAAAATGGGATGGGCGACCCCGAAACGGACTCTGGGACAGGCGAATCCTGGACTGGACTGGGTGTCCTCTGAATAGAGACCGTTGATGCACGCTCAATAGTGCGTTTGGCCACATTCATGGCTGTGATCCTCCGACAGCCAGCAAACGGAGGATCCAGCAGGTGGCGAACAAGCTGAGGTGACGGCTGTACCCTGGAAGGAGGGTAACCTGGCTGGAACACGCCGGAAAGAGGAGCCTCGGAAGCGTGTGGTGCACAATCGAGCGAGGAAGTGACCAACGCCTCGTGCTCCCCCAACAGCGGGCCATTCGGCGTGGAACTGCCGAATAGTGGGATCTCAGGGGTGTAGGGTCCGCTATCGTCAGGTGGACCAAAAACTGCCCCTATAGCGTCCAGGAGTTGGTCACTGTCTCCGGAAGGCACCTGTGACCTCCTTTCCGCTACCCACTGTAGGGCTCTGCCTGACAGGCAAGACACCACCAAAGCTACAGCAGAAAAGTTTGAGCTGGGTGGATAATGCTCAAGGCAACGCAGGCACTCTGCACGAAAGTTGTTGTACTGTGCAGGGTTACCATCAAACCTCTCTGGCAACACGATCTCAGGGACCAGCGGAAAGCCAGAGGTGGGTTGAGCTACCATATTTACCGGGAACTGAACCTGTGGTAAAACGCGCTGGGAGATCGCGTTCGCGGAGGGAGCCAGCTGTGAAAGGGCTCGCATTACCTCGGCAACCTGAGCGTGAAGCTCAGCGAAACACACCCAAAACTCCCGCTGCCTCCAGGCACGGCTGAGTCAACTGTCAAGCCGGCTGATGGATTGAGGAGGCACACGGAGTGGGTCAACCTCAGACGGTGTTTATTGAAAACAACTAAACGGAGAATAGACTAGGAGACAACAGAAAGAGTGACAACGCAAACGAACGCAACAGAGACGGAATAACGCCGATGCGATAAGTGAAAGGGGGAAGGAGATGAACGAGGGAAGGATGAAGTGACACGGTAAGTGGAGCGATAAAGAGATGGGTAGAGATGGAGTAAAAGACGATAGGCTGGAAAGTAGGAAGGCTTGGGAAGATGGACGCGATCGAGAGGAGAAGGTTTGGTAGGAAGGAAAGGACATGGAAAAGCGTTAGAGAGAGCTGGAGAGACGCGGTAGGAACTTCGTGACTCAGCAAAGAGTCTGTGGAGGTGAGTGGTATTTATAGTGAGCTGGAATGTGCTGGAAACAAGAGGCAGGTGCGGGTGATTGAAGGAGGAGGAGAGAGAAGGTAGTTAGAATGTATACGAACGCGGTGGAAGGTGCATGAAGGTGAGCGTGGTGAGCAGGTGTGCAGGTGCTGCGTGACACTCATAGTTGAAGTGTACCTATGATGAAAATTACAGACCTCTCTCGTCTTTCTAAGTAGGAGAACTTGCACAATCAGTGGCTGACTAAATACTTTTTTGCCCCACTGTATATATGTATTGTGGTTGTTTGTAGTGAGTTATCAATGTGCTATCACACATCAGGCTGAAGCATTTCTGATTCCTTCAGAGGAGTTAGGTTTAGCAATGCTATTGATTCTGGGGTTTCAAAGTCAAAGGGGTTTTTCACCCACCACTTATTGTTCAGCTTGGCAAACTTCTCAGGCAGAAAGTACTGCAGACAATTCCATGTTAGTCTGTCTATATGTGTCTCGATGAGGTCCGTCAAGCTTGCAACCAGTTCCTTTAAAACGCAAGTTCACGATGTGTTTATGGCATCCTTGTGCAGTCATTATGTTACAACGCTGCAACCTAGACTGTCTGGTCAGCCTAGCTGCTGTTAGCCTACTGTACATGTTCCTTGGTGTACATGTTTATGTGCCTGTTAAAATTTGTTTAATTATTTCTTGATGCATGCTCAATAATCCAGGTAAGAAAATCCCAGAAGTTGAATCTGTTCATCTGGACATAGATTTTGTCGGAGAAACGTTTCATTACTCATCTAAGTGACTTCTTCAGTCTGAGCAGTTGGAAAACTTCCCCAATCTTATATACAGCACCTTTGCATAACGACTGGTACCAGCACCATTGCATAACAATGGGACCGGTGATCAGTTTAATATGCAGATTGACATAGCCATTAACGACAATGGCCACGTGTGCCATTCACACAGGATTGGGGAAGGGCTGCAATGGCTTCGTTGTAAAATGGTGAGAGGTGTACTCTGAAGCCCCCTCCTCGGGTCAGGGATGGACGTTCCCTTTTTTACAAAAATGGTTCTTTTGCTCCGCGTTCAAACTATCGTTCCTCCCTATCAAGGATCTGCACGTCTTCATCCTTGAAAGAGTGGCCACTGGCCTGTAGGTGGGTGTAAACTGCAGAGTCCTGACCTGATGAGGTAGCTCCTTGGGGTGGACCAGTTTCTGGCGTAGCGTGTTTTGGGGTTTGAAAGTCACTGAGACGCGGTGTTTGGCAAAGATGCGTCTCAGTTGTTCAGATATTCCTGCCATATATGGAATCACCACTGTTTTACGCTTAGACTGCGGCTGTTGTTCTCCTCTCGTCAATCTGCTGGATCACTGTTTGGGCATCTTACCGGCTTTGACAAAGGCCCAGTTCGGATAACCACATTTGCCCAGGGCCTGCTTAATGTGAGATTTCTCTACATCCTTGGCCGCTGTGTCCGTGGGGATGCTGTCTGCTCGGTAGTACAGTGTCCTGATGACTCCTACTTTGTGCTCCAGTGGATGAAAAGAGTCAAACCTTAAGTACTGATCCATATGTGTTGGCTTACAGTAAACATCGACTTTCAATCGCCCTCCATCTCCAATCACAACCTCACAATCCAAGAAGGCTAACCTGCCATTCTTCACATTCTCCCTGGTGAACTTAATGTGTTTGTCCACTGAGCTGATGTGGTCGGTGAAATGTGGCACTTCCTGAGATTTCATTTTAACCCAGGTGTCATTCACATATCTGAACCAATGGCTGGGTGGTGTTCCTGAATAGGATGTTAGTACATTCTTTTAAACTTCTTCCATATACAGGTTGGCCACGATAGGTGAAACTGGGGAGCCCATGGAGCACCCATGTTTCTGCCTATAGTACTGCTCTCTGTATGTGAAATAGGTGGATTGAAGACACAGCTCCAGAAGAAAACACACCTGGTCCGAGTTAAGGGTGGTCCTATTGCTGAGAGTGGGGTCATCCTGTAGTTTCACTCAGACTACTTCTACTGCCTCAGCAACTGGAACGCACGTGAAGAGAGACGTGACATCAAACAAGACCATTGTTTCATCCGACTCCATAATGATGTCTCTCACCTTATCCACGAAATCCATGGTGTTCTGGATGTGATGATCTGTGCTGCCTACCAACGGGTTGAGAATCGATACCAGGAACTTGGCGATGTTGTAGGTCACTGAGTTGATCATACACACAATGGGCCACAATGGCACATCCTGTTTATGTATCTTAGGTAAGCCATACAGTGCTCCAGCAGATCAACGAGAGGAGAACAACAGCCGAATTCTAAGCGTAAAACAGTTGTGATTCCATAGGTGGCAGGAACATCTGAACAATTGAGACGCATCTTTGCCAAACACCTCGTCTCAGTGACTTTCAAACCCCAAAACATGCTACACCAGAAACTGGAGTCCACCCAAGGATCGGGTCCCCCCACCAACGCTTAGAATTCGGCTGTTGTTCTCCTCTCGTTGATCTGCTGGGAGCACTGTATGCTTACCTAGATACAATAAACAGAGGAGTGTAGTGTACGCTGTTAAAGTGCCGGAGGATTGCCAGGAATTGTACATCGGGGGGGAAACGGATGGCACACACAAGTAGAGCTAACTCATCCGGTCAGGACAACTGCGGTTTACCAACCCACCTCCACGGCCAGTGGCCTCTTTCAAGAACCAAGACGTGCAGATCCGTTATAGGGAGGGAACGACTATGTTACCAGCATACTACGTGCCCCCCCCCCCCCTGAATCACTGGGAACCGTTGCGATCAGTTTAATATGCAGATTGATACAATCGTTCCTCCCCCCTATCACGGATCTGCATCTTCTTCGTTCTTGCAAAAGAGTGGGCCACTGGCCGGTAGGTGGGTGTAAACCGCAGAGTCCTGACCTGATGAGGTAGCTCTTCTTTGTTTTGCCATCCGTTTCCCCCGGCTGTACAAATTCCTGGCAATCCTCCCGGTCCCCCACTTACAACAGCGTAACACTACACTACTCTGTTTGTGCTGGGGGACCCGATTCCTTGGGGTGGACCAGTTTCTGGTGTAGCATGTTTTGGGGTTTGAAAGTCACTGAGACGAGGTGTTTGGCAAAGATGCGTCTCAATTGTTCAGATGTTCCTGCCACCTATGGAATCACAACTGTTTTACGCTTAGAATTCGGCTGTTGTTCTCCTCTCGTTGATCTGCTGGAGCACTGTATGGCTTACCTAAGATACATAAACAGGATGTGTTTGAACGCGGAGTAAAAGAAGCTATTTTTGTAAAAAGGGAACGTCCGTCCCTGAACCAAGGAGGGGGCCTCAGAGTACACCTCTCACCATCTTACAACGAAGTCATCGCAGCCCTTCCCCAATCCTGTGTGAATGGCACACGTGGCCATTGTCGTTAATGGCTATGTCAATCTGCATATTAAACTGATCACCGGTCCCATTGTTATGCAATAGTGCTGGTACCAGTCGTTATGCAAAGGTGCTGTATATAAGATTGGGGAAGTTTTCCAACTGCTCAGACTGAAGAAGTCACTTAGATGAGTGACGAAATGTTTCTCCGACAAAATCTATGTCCAGATGAACAGATTCAACTTCTGGGATTGTTTAATTATTATTATTTTTCTCTGCGACCCATTTCTTTTTTACTTGCAACCCATCCAAGGGTCATATTTGAAAAACAGCCTGATGCATTTATCCAGAGCGACTTACAACTGCAGTCTTACAATTCAAGCAGTTGGGGGTTAAGGCCTTACTTAATATCCCAACTGTTGCAGCTTGTCAGAGGTGGGAATTAGACCTCCTGCTTCACTGTAACATATAATTCTAATATTATAATTACTTATAACAATATAGTTAATTAAAACTACTATCCTACATATGAGAGTAAAAATAGATAAAAATCTTATCCAGCCTGGACAAGCACACTAGCAAAATCTGCCAAATACAGCCAGGACCTTTGGAACATATGACATTTCCTTTATATGAAAACATACCTACTCAGATTGTCAGCAAGAGAAAAAAATATGCATTTTTAGAAAAATATGCTCTTATTGTTTGCTTGCACCGCTTGTAAACCCACCTTGTGGGATTTCAAAACCTGTGGTAATATTTGTATGGTGCATGACAGACCTATGAATAGAAATAGTATGTTATAGTGATGGGGACATTGAAATTGCTTCCCAATCCTGTGGAAATCCAGATTTGTCCTTACAGAAAGAAAATAGTTTTTCTCCACCTGAAATGTGGTGTTAGCCAGGGCTGGGAGAATACACAAATTACAAAAACATATTTTTTAAAGCTCCATTGTTCATAACTATCAGTAGATGTTATTTATGACTACCTTAAATCATGATGGCTAGACATTTAATGAAATACAATTAAATAAAGAAAAAAAATGACTATGCTTTTTGCAGTACTGTTGTGATAGTCTTAATAGTCTTAGGTTTATTTTTATTACAAATTATTTATGTCATTCTTTCACAATAATTAATAATAAATTGATTTGATTCCAGAGCTATTAAAATATGGAAACTTCACAAGAAAAAAAACTGTGAAAGAATGACACAGAAGCTTTTGAAAAAACACATGTCGAGAGTGTCGAGATCAGGGATTTATGGACTTACTGTAAGAAAAGTACTTGTGCTCTTGTCAGATCTCTATCATCCTGCACATGATTACCTGGGTTCACACAGAACACAGTGAAGCTTATGCTGGGATTGTAGTAAGTCTAGCTGTGTCCCTTGAAGTTCTCTTGCAATGTAATTTGCTGTTATTCACTGTTGTTGTAATTAACAAGTAATTGTGCTCGCACTAAAGGAAAAAATGCATCTTGTTTTATACTCACTTTACTTAGTTAGCATTTGTGGTGCGGCAGGATCTGGAATTCATTAGATGCAGGCAGAGGTACACCTTGGATAGGGTGCCAGTACATTGCAGTGTTCCATAACCACACCACCTCATCTTCACATTATGTGGCCACAACATCCCAGGTTCAAATCCTGACTCTCGTTTCTGTTTGTCTGGAGTTTAGAATTTTCTCCTGATTTCTGTGTGGGTTTCCTCCCTGTATTCTGATTTCATCTTAAAGCATGTCAATAAGTGGATTGGCTAATCTAAATTACAGACAGGTGTGTAAGTTACTGTGATGCACTGACGCCCTGTCTTGGGTATGTTCCCTGTACTATCAACAGGAAAAAGAGTTTTATAGATGAAAGAATGATGCAGCTGAAGCATCTGTTTACAATCCTTGAAGCTGAACTACTTATACTTGATGCAGCAACATGCTAATTTGGATATTTCCTTTCCAAAATTTGCGGCTAGCAAAATCAGGGCTAAACACTTTAATTTCACTTCAAACTTGCAACACGGGATGATGTACAGCCCCTGTCTGTTATCAGAGACATTATACAAGGAGTATGAATGGGACTGTAATACCAAATCAAACACAAACTTTCAGGAAACAAACAAAATGAGAACTGCACAGCATTGCACTAATTTGTGAATTTAGTGCACCTCTAACTGAGCAGCAAAGATTCTGACAGACTATGTAAAAGTAAGCATTCAATTGCTTCACAAGTTTATTATTTTGTTGTGAGTTTATGAATCAGTAGTTTAAACTGCTGATCAAAACTTATTCCAGGAGGTAAATACATGTTTGTGTTATACATAGCAAAGCTGAATTTGTGTAGGAGAAAATCACAGGTTTTCAGAACCGAAGTCTGTGCCAGGAAGACTTTCTAGGAGATTTTGCATGACGCCCCACAGCAACAGTGCCATGTGTTCCTTGTTATGGTTATTATGTTCTTCATTATTGGTTATTATGTTTTAGTGTAGACTCTGCCCTCTTCTAGTCATTGAATTATTTCCTTGATTGTTCTCACCTGCTTCTCGTTAACTCTCATTATTTAGACAATTTACACCCCTCGGTTTGCTGCACAATTACAAAGTTTTGTCATGTACTGTAAGCCTTCTTAATATACAGTATTGCAGTAATCGCTGCAGCCATAAAACTTAAGCCTTCAGAAACAGTAGTGTCATATTAACCGATATCATGGTTACTGAATGTAACATGAAACCAGACATTCAGTTGCTGACTCTAAGGTGTGTGCAGTACATATCTACTGTAGAGTAGTATCAAGAGAATAGTGTGGTGTGAACTGGGCACATTGGAATTATTTGGAACAGTAAGCAGGTAATACAGAAAAATGACCTAACAAATTAGCTGAAGTGGAGGTCCAGGTAGTAGAAAAGTGCCTAAAATTGACAGATACAAGCTCAAGACTCTAGACTGGTGGAATCTTTACACTAAGGATCGGTGCTGTTTTTTTATAGAATGAGGAAGTGTAATGAAATATTGGAGAAGAAATGAATAGTGACTTTTCTTTCAGGGAGTCAATCGGACCTTGTTAGAACAAAAGTCCAGTGGTTCACATAGTAGGGGCCATTGGGTTAAATCATATCATATAAAATAATTCATATCCTTTACTGGATACTGAGTACTAGACATTGGTGGCTCAGTAGCTAATGTACTGGCTTGTTGCGCAGAAGGTAAAGGGTTCAAAACTCAGCACTGCTAATCTGCTGTGGTTGGGCCCTTGAAGAAGGCCCTTATCCTTTGTTTTGATGGTACCTGTATTACCTATAAGTGTCCTGCTTAATGCTGTAAAATATCCATGAGTGGGCATTCAAAGTGAATTATATAGATATGTTTTCAGCCCATCTCGCATAACACTTGCAAAAAGAGCATATTATTTTAGTTAAGTAACAGCCTAAGTTGATAAGGAAATGTACTTATATTCCTCCCACTTGGTTGCAGACAGTGAAATTTTACAGGTATGCCTCATTTAAACGGCAGTCTGATCAACGTCCATTTGCTTTAACGTTCTATGAATTATGATGGTGGGTTTCCTCACATTAACTGCTCGCTTCAGGTCCTTCCACAACATTTCGATTGAATTAAGGTCAGGACTTTGACCTGGTCTTTCCGAAGCATGAACTTTATTCTTCTTTAACCATTCTTTGTTAGAACGACTTGTGTGCTTAGGGTCGTTGTCTTGCTGTATGACTCACCTTCTCTTGAGATTCAGTTCATGGACAGATGTCATGATATTTTCATTTTGAATTCTCTGATATAATTGAGAATTCATTATTCCATCATTGATGGCAATCCGTCCTGGCCCAGATGCAGCAAAACAGTCAAACAGTTCTATTTTGGTCTCATCCGTCCACAAAACATTCTTCCAATAGCCTTCTGGCATGTCCACATGATCTTTAGCAGATGCAGATGAGCAGCAATGTTCTTTCTGGAGAGCAGTGGCTTTCTCCTTGCAACTCTGCCATGCACACCATTGTTGTTCAGTGTTCTTCTCATGGTGGACTCATGAACATTAACATTAGCCAAGGAAGGGTAACGATGGTCTTGAAGTTCCTCTATTTGTACACAATCTGTCTGACTGTGGATTGGTGGAGTCCAGACTCTTTAGAGATGGTTTTGTAACTCTTTCCAGGCTGATGAGCATCAATAACTCTTTTTCTGAGGGCCTCAGAAATCTCATTTGTTTGTGCCATGATACACTTCCACAAACATGTGTTGTGAAGAGCAGACTTTGATAGATCCCTGTTCTTTAAATAAAACAGGATGCCCACTCACATCTGATTGTCATCCCATTGATTGAAAACACCCGACTCTAATTTCACCTTCAAATTAGCTGCTAATCCTAGAGGGTCACATACTTTTGCCACTCACTAATATGTAATATTGGATCATTTTCCTCAATAAATAAATGACCAAGTATAATATTATTGTCTCATTTGTTTAACTGGGTTCTTTTTATCTACTTTTAGGACTTGTGTGAAAATCTGATGATGTTTTAGGTCATATTTACGCAGAAATATAGAAAATTCTAAAGGGAACACAACCTTTCAAGCACCACTGTAATGATGTATATTTATTGAGCAGGTAGGTCATATCAGTTTTGCAACACCAGTGTAAACATTTTATTACCTTTTGTAACATGTCATTTGTAGATTATTAGTGGCATTTTACTTAATTCCTTTAAGGGAATAAATGAATGGCTCACTGCATTTATAGCATTTAAGCTGTCGTAAACTTTATTGTTCTCGTTCATTCATTCACTTTCTTAACCGGTTAATCCTGGACTACCTTCCAGAAGAACCGATGTCTAGTCGGCAGCATAAGGCGCAAGGCAGGTACAGCCCTAGACAGGGCGCCATTCCATCGTAGGACACACACAAGGACACACAAACTGACACACTAGAGCTACTTTTGAGACACCAATTAGCCTATCATGCATGTCGTTGGACTGTGGGAGAAAAATAGGGCACCCGGAGTAAACTCACACGGACACGGACAAGGACACAGAAAGGACCCAGACCCAGGACTTTCTTGCTGTGAGGTGACAGTACTACCCACTGAGCTACCATGCTGCCTGCAAAATTGCTGTCATAAATTTGATTTTGTTTTTTTAAATTTGGCTCTACACAGATTAAAACAAGGCTACTTGCTTCTGCTATTGATTACATATCACAAAGCAGGAGTGATGTGCAATACATGTAGCAAATAACAGAAGGTGTACAACATAAGTAAAAAGAGTAAGCTCAATATGAAAATCCAAATAATGTGGAAAGTTCTAATATGGACGTCCTAATAACGCCTTTGCAATGGTAATGTCCAGTCAGACGTTAAACGGCACATACCTATAATTGCAGACAGACATTGTCTCAAAAATGAATCAGTTTGCAAGAGGTCAAAAATCAAACACAGCAGCTACTTAACCTGAGCAGTCTGCAGCAAAAATGGTTACAGACAGGCACAGTAGGTGGATCATTATAAAGTTTGCAAACCATTAATTCCATTTTGAGGGGAATTGTTTATGGGACTGAAATGACCCTGAAAAGTTTGAGAAGCAATATTTTACCGTGCTTAATGTTGATGACAGGGCATGTATATGGATTACCTTTTAGAATGTTTTTGAATGTTTTTGATTCCTAACACAGATGACATATGGCCTCATTAAAGATGCCAAACCTCACATGTTCTGCCTCTACCTACCATAGAATACACAAATTGTGCAAATATTGTAGTAGGACCGAGGTGGAGCATCTGAGGATCAATCAGGTGTTGAGGAAATGGCATGGCGTCACCTATAGCGCAGACTAAAAGGGAGAATTCATAAACAGCCCAAAGAATAGAAGGAAGACAGGAGGTGAAGAGAGCAATGGGAACTAAGCCAGGCCTGCATCAAACACCTACAGAGGTGGTAGCCTGTCACAAAGTTCCCAGCATTTGGCATATAGGCTTTCAAGATTACCTGATGCAACAAGGTCTGAAGAATCACAGAGCAGCATTAGAAGTCAAAGGATTAGGTTGCTTGATCCTACATAGGAAACTTGTAGAACTCCACAATTATCACCAAAACAGTCTACAGTGCTTCAGTCTTGGGCAGAAATGATTGCAAATAAGGAATAAATTTTGTTCCCTTCGCACAATACAGTTTCACATGAAACTCGAACAGAACGTCACAATTTTAATCCTGGGACACTATTATATGTTGTAGTGACGGGAGAACCAGTAAAAATGTATGTCACCTGAAATTTGATTTGTATCTAATATACAGAAATGCTATCTCAGCAGAAAGATAAAACGTTCCTTGACTTTTACATCAATCAAACTTTGTAGGGAGTCACCTAGGGTGCGGACAACGTGTTCAAACTCATAAGCAGTGAAGAAAATAAACAGTGCAGGAGGGAAAGAAAGCAATAGGAACTAAATCAAGATTGTGTAAAAAAACAAGAAGAAAAAAAAATAGAGCTACAAAGCAAAGAAACCACCAAAACGTGGTTAGACAGTTAGATGGACCATGTTCAATGTTCAGTGTCCTTTTTGTCTGCCTAGTACAGAGCATCTCTAACTATATTCATTACTATTGGTTTGGCACTTCACCTGTCTTCACTCTGTCTGAATCAACTCACCATTCTTGCAGTGAAATGAATATTAATGAGATCTCCGTGCTAAAAACTTTACCCATCACATCTTAGCAAAGTATTCAACCAGGTCTGGTGTGTTTGTCCAGCAAAGAAAATACAGAACTGTGAAATGCTGTGGACATTCTGTGCTAGCAAAGACGTATAGCGTACGTTCACATATACATCCGTGATCAAATAAGATTATTAGGTTAAGTTTATTCTTATTATTAAGGTAATGGACCCATTTAACTCATATATTGCCTTGCCAGTTACATCAGCTTTTGTAGAACAGCAACTGTAATGCGACATGCAACAGTGTTACATCCAGCACAGAAAGTCTTATTAAACACAAAGTTTGATTAAACACAGGTGGTGTCAGTATGAGCCGATGTTTGGATGGTGTTGTGCTCCTTATAAGAACAGAGATGATGATGAGCAGGTCTTACCTGAGTTACATGTGCTGGGTCTGCACGCCTCAGTGTGATTTGTGTGGGACAGTTGCTGATTAGTTTGCTTCGTAAATACAACGTGAATTACTTTGAACCTGTCACATAAAGACATTACACGTACATAAAGAGTGTATCAGTGTGCTGCATGTACTTGTACAGTGAAATGATTTTACCCATCAAGGCACTAGATTTTCTTACGTAAAGGTTTAAAGTGTTTAAAAGGAGATATTGCATTGTCTGTTCTGGAAATTAGAGGCGAGGTCACAAAGGACCCCAGGGTAACTTCTAAGCAACTGAAGGCCTCTCTTACAAAGGCTAATGTTAATGTCATAAGCCCACCATCAGAAGGAAGAGTGTTTTGTGGACGGATGAGACCAAAATAGAACTTTTTGGTTTAAAAGAAAAGCTTTATTTTGGAGAAAGGAAAACACTGCATTCCAGCATAAGAACCTTATCCCATCTATGAAACATGGTGGTGGTAGTATCATGGTTTGAGACTGTTTTGCTGCATCTGGGCCAGGACGCTTGCCATCATTGATGGAACAATGAATTCTGAATTATATAAGAGAATTCTAAAGGAAAATATCAGGACATCTGTTCATGAACTGAGTCTCAAGAGAAGGTGGGTCATGCAGCAAGACAACGACCCTAAGCACACAAGTCGTTCTACCAAAGAATGGTTAAAGAAGAATAAAGTTAATGTTTTGGAATGGCCAAGTCAAAGTCCTGACCTTAACCCAATGGAAATGTTGTGGAAGGACCTGAAGCGAGCAGCTAATGTGAGGAAACCCACCAACATCCCAGAGTTGAAGCTGTTCTGTATGGAGGAATGGGCGTAAATTCCAAGCCAGTATGCAGGACTGATCAACAGTTACAAGAAACATTTAGTTGCAGTTATTGCTGCGGGGGGTCACAGCAGATACTGAAAGCAAAGGTTCCCCAACTTTTGTCACTCACTAATATGTAATATTGGATCATTTTCCTCAATAAATAAATGACCAAGTATAATATTTTTGCTTTATTTGTTTCACTGGGTTCTCTTTATCTTAGGACTTGTGTGAAAATCTGATGACATTTTAGGTCACATTTATGCAGAAATATAGAAAATTCTAAAGGGTTTAGAAACTTTCAAGCACCACTCTATGTCCACTAGGGTTAGCTGGGTATACCTAAATAGCCAAAAGAAGCCCTGTGTTCAAGGCATATTGCATGGAGTTAGTTTAGAACACAGTCTTTCTAATTAGAGTTTGCATTTTATTGATAACCCGGATAACTTTTATGCATTTATATGTAGTCGCGCTCAAAAGCAGCAAATCAAAAGTAACAAATCAAAAATGCAACAAATCAAAAGTGCTCACATTACTGAAGCAGGACAGCGTGTACATACAGTAATACACTCGAAGCAACACCAACCTCACTATTTAGGTTAATAATCATGAGGGTAGGTGCAACTTCTTTCTCTGACAAGTACATATATACATATTAGAATTCAATTTCCCTGCATGAGGATTTAGCAATAGCCTCTTTGTAGGATTTAACTCTATAATTAATCAAATAAAAATGGCTGTCAGGAAAACCATACCTCGCTGCCCTGCAAGGCTAAAATGTGCTGCTGTAATATTGATCGTTAAGTTATAAGTGTCTACTTACAGGTGTTGTGCAAATTATATATGAATTCCATTTCATTTCGTGTTCCCATGTGGGCCATGCACTGCTGCTTTTGCTACGAGCTGCAAGCTTATTGAAATATGATAAATAACCTGGATGTGCTCTCAGTGTTCTTTGTTATAATACTGGCAAAAGAAGTTTGTGAAACAAGGCTGCAGACTTGCAAGCTCAGTCTCCATCTTTTCTTTGTGTGGAAGGTTTAGAGGGTGCTCTGGCTTCCTCTGATCTCCTTAATCCATAGGCACTTTTGCAACGGAGGAACTTTTTACTAGTTCTTAAAACTGTGCCCGCTTTCTCGCTTGTTTCGCACGACAGGAACTGGGAACGATTGGAGTTCTTACTCTGTTTTTAGCTTCTACTTCAAGAAAACACAGACAAATGGACTGACAATGAAGTTCAGGCTTTACTGAGCCTATATGCGGCAGAGGAGATGCAACGCATCTAAGCAAAATTTGTGCAGCTTACATCACTTCAGTTACTGCTGCCAGTGTGACACATAAACCAAAAAACGAATGTAGTTCTCGGGGGATTTGGTGCAAAAGCGCCTCATGAGGAACAGATAAACTAGTCCTAAGCTGAGTACAAGTAAGTGAATGACACCCTATGATGGACTTACACGCTGTATGGGTGCTGACGTTTCCAGATGTAGCCTCCTCAGTGCTGCAGTTTCCCAGTTGTGCAGTTGTGTCTTTGTTTAAACATTTGTTCTATCTTCTTATCCTGTCTCTGTCCCTCGTGTAGTGTTTGATCATTTGCATTAAATGTACCTTGTACTTTTTGATTAGCCATTGTCCTGGTCCTTCTCAAAAAATTAGCATATTGTGATAAAGTTAATTCTTTTCCGTAACGTAATGATAAAAATTAAACTTTCATATATTTTAGATTCATTGCACACCAACTGAAATATTTCAAGTCTTTTATTGTTTTAATACTGATGATTTTGGCATACAGCTCATGAAAATCCAAAATCACAAAATTAGCATATCATGAAAAGGTTCTCTAAACGAGCTATTAACCTAATCATCTGAATCAACAAATTAACTCTAAACACCTGCAAAAGATTCCTGAGGCTTTTGAAAACTCCCAGCCTCGTTCATTACTCAAAACCGCAATCATGGGTAAGACTGCCGACCTGACTGCTGTCCAGAAGGCCATCATTGACACCCTCAAGCAAGAGGGTAAGACACAGAAAGACATTTCTGAACGAATAGGCTGTTCCCAGAGTGCTGTATCAAGGCACCTTAGTGGGAAGTCTGTGGGAGGGAAAAGGTGTGGCAGAAAACGCTGCACAACGAGAAGAGAAAAGAATTAACTTTATCACAATATGCTCATTTTTTGAGAACCAGTATATGTTAATACTTGTACAGTAATACCTCGGTTCCTGTCGTAAATTTGTTCCAGAAGGCTTGTTGAAATTCAAAAACATTTTTCCCGTCAGGAATAATGTAAATTTAATAAAACTGTTCCACATCCCCAGAAAATCCACATTGTATAAGGCATTATATGCATTAATGGAATTGTATTGTACAGGTGGCACCTGATAGGGGATACATTCTGATAAATCCACCTTAACCTCCTGAGAACTCGTGTCTCCACATGAGCACCTTAACCTCCTGAGAACTCGTGTCTCCACATGAGGACATGATGTTTTGGATTTGCTACGCTTTAAAAGATGGTGCTCAGTTTTTATACATAAGAAAATCAGAGCTCCAAAGAAGGTAATGAGGACTCAAGAGGTTAAGTTAACCTGTACAGTTGGCTTCATATTTGCCAGCTTCTTGTTTGCATTTTAAATGCTTTAAATGACTGCAGTTACATTATGCCGCCGGTTGATGGAGATGATCATGATCAGTACGTAAGTTAATATTTAGGACACTTACATTAACCTACAGTTGGCCAAAATCATTAACAAAACACTTATTTTATAATAAAGTGTTGAAATATCTCATGTAATTTAGTGAGTAATGGATTGAAAGTGCAAAACAACGTGTTCTGGAGCATTCAATTCCTGTTTTGCTTTCGGTTGGTTCTTATAAACAAATTTTTTTAAGACCCACAGAGACCTATTTGCACTACGAATACAGTAGTGTAGATGTAAAATTAAAGAAAAACATGATAAAGACAGCTCTGACCTTCTCTGAGCGAGAGCTTCTGTGAATCTCAGTTAGTGAATCACTGTGTACCAAATTGTGAATCGTGAATCATGAATTGTGCATTGAGTTCTTGCTGAAATGAATTGTGTGGCTTGAAACAATTGCGCCGAGTGCCGAACAAACAACGAGTACTAAATTTTGCTAGTCAACATGCGTCGAGAACCGATTTCGACGAGTTCTGAGGTCGTCGAGAACTGATGTACCACTGTACTTGTGTATACTTGTAATTCCCTTTGTCATCTCTAAAATATTGAGGCACTAAAGAAGACACAGGAAATTATGTGCTCATTGTAAGTCTTTATTGAGAACATACCTGATACCATGGTGAATAGATATTACAAGAGCTGTAAGCAGTGCCAGGACCTAAACTGAAGGCAGCTACCCATATGTTACTACTGTTACATGGTAGTAGATTATAATAAAATATTAGAAAATAAAATACTGATAAACCTGATATAAACCTGGTGTGCCAAACTGACTCCTGCATGGCTGCTTGAATAGGTAGCAGCACCAAAATGCAGGTGCCTGTCCCAGTCATGCCTGGTGCCTGCTTTTAATGATCACAAGTTGTGTGGAGAATGTTTCTGTGAACCTCTACACCAATCCATTGCTTTGCAGGTGGATTTGAGTGGTTTGGCTGTTTTGTATCTCGACCCTCTCGACCTGGGGCCTCATTTTGGATTCTGCGCACAAAAAGTCAGATTAATAAAACCTTGCGAACGCACACCTGAACGCCGTTTCCTCTTTATAAATCACAATTTTCTTCATAATGTGTGCAGGTGAACGAGCCTCATGTTCCATCTCCTTACCACCCACAGGTATCCATAAATGGTCCACACAAATTATTACTATAGATTCAGTGGCATTGGAGAGAGGGGAGAATAGCTGTCACATTCAAAATGACTCACAATCAGACTTTCAGTAAGAACACACATCTGCTAATGTCATCTCTTTATCAATTGTTAAATTGTTCTGAATTTCTTCATGATTATCCGCGCTGTGTTTGATCTACGCTGGATTAATTTTACTGCAAGTTAATGTTACTGCCAGCTTCCCGTACTGCAGCTGACTGATATCCGGTGCTGTGGGGTTTTGGCAGGCAGATGTTTGTTGCAAAATCTCTCAAATAAAATCTGTAGATGAAGTTGTGATATGCTGAGACAACTATAAACAACTATAACAACCGTGAGTGACATCACTGTCTTTTATAAACTGAGCAAAACAGACACTACAAGTGTGTAGCTGTCATCAAGCTGTGTGTTAGATGATGATGTTACTAATTTCTTCAGTATGCGAATGCATCTTTATTTACTTCCTTAAGGATCTTGGTCTCATGGCATCCCGTGGTGCCAATATTGCTAAACAGTGGGCTGAGGAAAGATAGCCCCATATGGTAATTCAAGGGATGTCCAGCTTTTATCACTGCACAAAAAGATCCATGAGAAACTCTGCAGTACATAATGAAGCAATTACTATTCGTTAGACAGCAAGGAAAGATTCACTTCTGAACATAAATGCCACCAATGAGGAGTCTGCATTTGAGACCACTGCCCATGTCTTTTCAGGACAGCATATTATGTGGCCAAAAACAACAAGCCCTTCACAGACTTTGTATTTGTCTTTTAACACATGGCAAGCAGAAGACTAATCATTCCCAACAAGGTAAAGAATTTAGTCATGGCAATCGACACACTGTCGTGAAGTAAAGCAGACTGTGAGCCGGTAGTACAATGAACAATATCATACAGTGGTGCTTGAAAGTTTATGAACTCTTTACAATTTTCTATGTTTCTCTATAAATATGACCTAAAACATCAACAGATTTTCACACAAGTCCTAAAAGTAGATAAAGAAAAGCCAGTTAAACAAATGAGACAAAAATATTATACTTGGTCATTTATTTCTTGAGGAAAATGATCCAATATTACATATTAGTGAGTGGCAAAGGTATGTGAACCTTTGTTTTCAGTATCTGGTGTGACCCCCCTGTGCAGCAATAACTGCAACTAAACGTTTCCTGTAACTGTTGATCAGTCCTGCACACCAGCTTGGAGGAATTTTAGCCCATTCCTCCATACAGAACAGCTTCAGCTCTGGGATGTTGGTGGGTTTCCTCACATTAACTGCTTGCTTCAGGTGCTTCCACGAAATTTTGATTGGATTAAGGTCAGGACTTTGACTTAGCCATTTCAAAACATGAACTTTAATTTTCTTTAACCATTCTTTTTTAGAACGACTTGTGTGCTTAGGGTCGTTGTCTTGCTGCATGACCCACCTTCTCTTGAGATTCAGTTCATTTACAGATTTTCCTTTAGAATTCTCTGATATCATTCATAATTCAATGTTCCATCAATGATGGCAAGCCATCCTGGCCCATATTCTGCAAAACAGGCCCAAACCATGATACTACCATCACTATGTTTCACAGATGTGATAAGGTTCTTATGCTGGAATGCAGTGTTTTCCTTTTTCCAAACATAACGCTTTTCTTTTAAATACAAAGTTCTATTTTGGTCTCATCCGTCCACAAAGCATTCTTCCAACAGCCTTCTGGCTTGTCCACATGATCTTTAGTAAACTGCAGGCAAGCAGCAATGTTTTTTTGGA
The DNA here is from genome assembly GCA_025084515.1 of Ancistrus triradiatus. Lineage (NCBI taxonomy): Eukaryota > Metazoa > Chordata > Actinopteri > Siluriformes > Loricariidae > Ancistrus > Ancistrus triradiatus. The sequence continues at coordinate 92,271 of JAJAGP010000528.1, forward strand.
GAGCAGTGGCTTTCTCCTTGCAACCCTGCCATGCACACCATTGTTGTTCAGTGTTCTTCTGATTGTGGACTCATGAACATTAACATTAGCCAATGTGAGAGAGGCATTCAGTTGCTTAGAAGTTACAGTGGGGTCCTTTGTGACCTCGCCAACTATTAAATGCCTTGCTCTTGGAATGATCTTTGTTGGTCGACCACTCCTGGGGAGGGTAACAATGCTTTTGAATTTCTTCCATTTGTACACAATCTGTCTGACTCTGGATTGGTGGAGTCCAAACTCTTTAGAGGACTCCTTTTCCAGGCTGATGAGCATCAACAACTCTTTTTCTGAGGTCCTCAGAAATCTCCTTTGTTCGTGCCATGATACACTTCCACAAACGTGTGTTGTGAAGAGCAGACTTTGATAGATCCCTGTTCCTTAAATAAAACAGGGTGCCCACTCACACTTGATTGCCATCCCATTGATTGAAAACACCTGACTCTAAATTCACCTTCAAATTAACTGCTAATCCCAAAGGTTAACATACTTTTGCCACTCACTAATATGTAATATTGGATCATTTTTGTCAATCAGTAAGTGACCAAATATAATATTTTTTATCTCATTTGTTTAACTGGGTTCTTTTTATCTACTTTTAGGATTTGTGTGAAAATCTGATGATGTTTTAGGTCATATTTATGCAGAAATAGAGAAAATTGTAAAGGGTACACAAACTTTCAAGCCCCACTGTAATTGAGTATATGAGGAAACTCACAAGAAATGCAGCACATCTCAGGGGAACACCATGCAAGCAGTGGGATACACTGCCTTGTATGAAGACTTGGCTGGGCAAAAGAGGAAAAGCAGCTCACATAAGTGTCATCGCTCGCCATCACTATTTTAGGCCTCTTTTGAATGATATTTTTTATTTTTTGCTGATGGAGAAAAATCTATAAGTTTGTACAATGTAGGATACATTTGAAGATATTTTGGTCATACAAATCTGTTTTTTATGTGCCAGTGTTCTGAAAAATGACAGAAATTTCACAGCCTCCTCACACAGTTCAGCTTTTATAGACAAATGTAGTTGTAGTTTTTAAAACAAGTTGTGGTGCTTTTGAGAGTTTTGTCAAATTGTACAGTGTTAAAAGTTGTACCTTAACAATTAAAATAATTTTTTGTTTACACAATGTTTGTTGTACTCCAAACAGGTATTAATATTGAAACATTTTGAATTTCTTGAAGGTTGTGAAGGTAAATAACGGAGGTAAAAGACTGTGGAATTAGTACTGGCAAGAATTTAATAATAGTTTCACCCCTGCTCCGGCCACTTAGTTAAGTAGTCCAAGGTCTCAGGAATAAGTCTCAGGAAATGTACGCAGCCCATCCTCAGCTACCTGCTCTGTGGATGCACCTGACTTTACAAAAAGCAGAAGAGAGTCTTTTGACACCAAAGTGTCCAACCCCAATGTGACCAGAAATTGCGAAGACCAATTAGCATAACCATAAACTGACAGTTCATAACCAAGCACGGATATTCTCGCAACCATCTTTAGTGACCATGACATGCCGAAAGCCGTTGTGGAGCTCCAGTGAGCAACCAGCATGTCAGATGCAAGTGCCTATATTGAGGGTAACTGCCATTTTAAAATATACCTCTACACTGCTAGCCATATAAGCAACAGATCTTCAGGCTACAAATGAAGAAAAAAAAAAATACAGAAAAATGGACTGACAGTGAACTTCAGGCTTTACTGAGCCTACATGCTATGATGGAGGTACAACGGAATTTTGAGTCATTTCACCAGTAGTAACACAGCTTGTTTCACTCCTACTGTTGGTGCAAATTAAAATAAAATTTAAAAAAGCCCTGGAACAATTGCAGTTCTCGGGGGAGCTTTGTGGATGGGTAGTTCCTCTCAAATTAGCCCCTAGAACAGTTTGATGTAAAAAAAAAAAAACCTATTATGAATGTTTATTCAGAAGCTGTAAGCAGTGCCATGCCAAACTACCCCACTGTAACTAGTGCTCTCCTGAATGGAAGGAGATTCTTCACTTTGTTTCTTTGAGTCTTTTCTCTGGCAACACAGAGGACAAATAATTACTGTTTCTGTCTGTGCTTAAAAGAAGACACGACGATGAGTGTTGCATTACGTTAATGAGTGCAGAACCAAATTTTAGTGCTGCAATGCTCATATTCGGCCTAATTTGTGCAAGCTAGGAAGTGAAACAAGTTCAAGCTCCTTTTAGTTGAGGAGAGAAATCACCAGTCTGCAGTCCAGCTCTCCAGGGCTGTAAATAAACAAAAGTACAAATGGCTTTATTTATTTTACATGTCTGTGGAGGCTATTTTAACTTATCTTTCAAGGGCCTGAAGCTTCTTCCTTTTATCTTTCAAGAGCTGCAGATTGCTGCTTAGCAATCCTCCGCTCCCAAGACAAACACATCCGGTTAGGCACAGGGCCAATACTAAAACTGATCTGTATTAGGGTGCGCATTCCTTTCACTATGGTTGTTAGTTCCACACACTGTATTTATTTCGCTTTCTTGCTCCTTGTTAGGGAAATTGGTAGACCCGCCACATATAGAAGGTGGGCCGTGTAGAGTCAAGAGGCTCAAGGTAAACTGGTAGGGCTTAACCGCTAGGCAAGGGAAAGCTGTTCATCGCCATGTACTTTTCATCCTAGCGCTTTGTTCCGTTCACAGTTCTCTTGTCGCTAGCGATCACTCTATCAGTCTCTACTCGATACACAAGTCCTATTTTCCTGGGATTGACTGAGACTTATTTCCACCGATTCCGCACGTCATTTCGGAGAGGTCTATTTCCGTCTCTCTCCGCTTGGCAAGCGCAGCCCTTGCACTGCTCACAAGCACCCTCCCCCGCCTTCCTCGGGTTTCCTCGGCGCTGCCGATCTTTGCCAAAAGGGGAATGGCTTGCAAGCGAGCCACTGTTTGCGCTCCAAACTCAGTTAGTTTGTCTTTGTCTCTCTCTTTTTGGTACACACAGTTCACGTCCTTTTTGGGATCTTCTTTCAGAACCCTTTATACCTCTAATTTCCATTAGAGGGTTTATCATCCTAGTTATTAGTCTGCCTTGGGCAGCGCCTTAGTTTGCCCTTACTCTCTACCTTTCTTGTTTGTTATGTCTCTGCAGCCCCGGAGGCAGGCAGCCTAGGTTCAAGACTTGCTGGGAGTCATTTCTTTTGTTCTACTCATTAACGTGAATTTCCTGTTCCCCCATAGCCCGTGCACGCTCGCTTGCTTGTTTATTTATATTTAGCTGCTTGAGGAGGGGCCTCCCTGCGCTTGGGTCCTAAACCTCTGATTAAATTTGGTTCGCCCCTTTGAGCGGCCCGTAACAATATAAGCTGACACAATCTGGAACATCCTGCTTGACCTCTTAATTGTAGTGCAAGCTTGAAATTTAAATAGTCAAAAAAGAGAAAACAGAAAAGTCTCCTGCTTTCACACACAAGCTTTTGAATCTGAATTCTCTTTACATATGGATGCCCTAATCCCCAGTAGTTACCAAACTCTGCCAAATGCACTTAATTGCCAATCCATCATCAAGCTCTTAATTAAATCAATACGTTGTGATCCCAAATCAAAGTGGTGATCTGTATTTATAGAATGATTCATCCTACAATTTTAATCATTATAATGAGAAATCCACCAACAGCTAAATCTTAATTAAAATTACACAGTATCCATGGCATTTAATCAATTATGTGAATCTTGTTTTGAATCTGCATCTCTTCGAGTAGTTGAAATCATCTACTGAGGAAGAAGCACAATTATAGCTGGCTTATTAGTTATATTAGGACCCAATATGCAGCTAGCTCTGACAGAGGTGTGTGTAAAATGAAATGAAGAGTGTCATCCGCACGATCACTTAACTAGATTGCGGTGGTAGGGCAACCAGGAATCGAACACGGGATGCTGAAGCGCTGGCTAAGACACCTAACACAGCGTGAGGGTGACGTAACCCAGCCCCCAGCCACTAATCCCTACCTTACCTCAGGCCTTCAGAAATCCCCCGACGCCACCGTTTCCCTATTACTGAACTGGTCTACCGCTAAATGCTCACCAGGGCCAAACAATACCGCCTAAAGTACAACCACCGGAGCGTATAGACAGCAAGAAATGGTCATGCGGCGACACTGCCAAGCTCAGGAGCAGATCTTAAATACCTGAGGTGGTAGGTGCTGCATATTAATGTTTACTGTCAGGGTCGTAGCAGGGTCAAGCTAGCCAACGATGCACCCAAGCGTCGGTAGTGGGTACGATCTCTAACACAGGTTGTTTGAGAAAAAAAAAAGAACTCGTCAGGCAATCACAAAAATGCCAAAAAGGCAAGTGCAGATAGAGGTGCTGAGCTTTACTGGCCGAAGTCAGGTTCAAATGTACAAATCTAAAACACAGGGCAAAGGCGTAGTCAGTAAACAAGCAATGGGTGATGCAAGGTACAAACAGAGGCTAAGGCAGCAATGTAAACAGTAAACAAGGCAAAATCCAGGTAATCAAAGATCACAGATAGAGAATGCTGGGTAATGCTTGATAGCGCTAGATACAGGACTCTAAATGAATAATTCACACGGCGAGTTAGGAATGTGGACTATTTATAGGCACCTTGATTGTTCACAGGTGTCCATGATCCATAGTCAGGTGACCTTGTGTGCTGGGAGTTTTAGTCTCTGGAGTCCATGGCTGTAAACGGTGATGGAATATTGTTCAAAGTCTGTGAGTTCCTGTCAATATGTCAGTATTTCCTCCTTTTGTAGACAATCAGTAATGTTTGCTCAATTATAACCACCAAATCTTTAGAAAAGCTTTTGTGTATTCCTCCTAAAGTGTCTGTGAGGGATTATTCTCCACTTGTGATTTAACCTGAAATAGTTGAACTTAAATCGTACATTTTACCGCATTGATTGTGTCTCTACTACAACTCTGACCTCCAGTATCATTGATCAGTTTTTTTGATCTGACTGCTGAAGTTGGCAACACAGATGTTCATATAAATGTGCAAAGTTCCCTTCACATAAAAAAGATTAATCAGTGTGTTAACTGAAAATAAGTTTATACTACAAATGTATGTTTGCAAAGCTAGAACTATGCATGGATCACAGGACAGTTGCGGATTCATTTTTATTTGAAATGGTTCTCAATATGTGGTAGAAAGCTGAAGCACTACAGGGGGAGAAACAAGTGGAGTAAGGAGAACTGCATTTTTGCAAATAGGCCACCAGAGAAACAAGGGAAGAAAAAAAAATACTCAGTGAGTGGCAGTTCTACATAAAATGTTAATTTGTTATAGAGAGAAGTCAACTCAGATAATCAATTTGTACAATTGTGGTAAGCAGAAAAGCATCTCAGAATGCACAGCATGTGAAACCTTGAGGCAGATTAGCTACAGCAGCACAAGACCACATAATGTTCCATTTCTGTCAGAACAGAAATGTTGCAATGGGCACAAGCTCATCCCAAAATGGACCAGTTGGAAATATAGCCTGGTCCAAAGAATCTTGATCCATTGACCAAACTTGCCTTGTATTAGCAATTGGCTTACTTATAGCTAATATATTAATTGTGCCTATTGGCACCCTGTCTAGGGTTGTTCATGACTTGCATATTGTGCTACCAGCAAGGCACCGGCTTTCACGTGACCCTGACCAGGATTAAGCAGGTTAGAAAATGAATGAATGAATAATATATTAGTTAACAGTTAGGTCCTTTTAGATACTGCTACATAATAAATAATAATTACTTAGCAGCTAATAACTAAGTACACTGTGAACTGACATTTTCCACAATGAATACTTAACAGCTTACTGCTTGTTACTGAATAACAATTAGATAATAAGTTATTAATGAACTGACAGGTATGCTTACCCACAACCAAAAACAACATTGCATTACATCTGACAGCTCACATTAATAGTATAATAACCATTACACACTGTACTATTCAGTAAATAAGTTCTTAAGTAATCATTATGTGTGTAATGGCGCGGTAGGCAGGAGACAAACGCGAGCAGTAGAAAAGAGAACTCGAGGCGAAGATAACAGGTAACAATCACTTGGTTTTTTATTTATGGAGCTATTTGAACGAGGTGGGAACCTTGTTGTGTAGCGGCGTGAATGTGAATGAGTGGTGGTATATGTATGGTAGCGGAGGGAGGTCGGAAATGGGAACAGGTGCAGGTGATCAGTAGACAGGCGAGGACGAGCGTGGTAGATTACGTGTGTCGGGAGCGGCGCTGGTAGGGGGCGTGACAGTACCCCCCCTCGAAGGACTCGTGCCGGCAAGGGTGCAGCGGTCGCCGGAGGCCCGGCGGAGCGAGGAGGAACCGTGCGGGCGGCCGGGGGGCTGGCCGGTCGGGCCGTGCGGCGTGGAACTCCCGGATGAGGAGAGGGTCCAGAATGTCAGCAGTGTCCACCCAGCAGTTCTCTTCAGGGCCGTAGCACTCCCACTGCACCAAGTATTGGAGGCGCGTACCTCGCCGGCAAGAGTCCAGGAGGCGGTGGACCGTGTAAGTGTCCGACGGGCCGGCGAGCGGGGGCTGTGCCGCAGGAGAGGCTTCTGCCAGCAAGCCAGGGGTCCAGGGTTTCAGCAGCGAGACATGGAATGAGGGAGAGATGCGCATGTGAGAAGGCAATTGCAATTTGTATGTGACGTCATTGACGCGGCTAACGACCTTATAGGGACCCAGGAATCGAGGAGAAAACGGGGTACTTCTCTGACTGTTGCGCAGTCCCCGGATCGACAGCCAGACGCGGTCCCCTGGTTGAAAGACGGGCGCAGAGCGACGGCGGCGGTCAGTGTGCCTCTTGTACCGACGGATGGCTTGGTCGATTCTGAGGTGGACCTGACACCAGACGTCCTCGCTGCGGCGGAACCAGTCATCCACGGCTGGGGCATCCGAAGGTGTGGAGTCCCATGGCACGAACGGAGGTTGGAAACCCAGGATGCATTGGAATGGCGTGAGCCCGGTGGAGGAATGACGGAGGGAGTTCTGGGCTATCTCTGCCCACGGAAGGAATTGGGACCAGTCGTGGGGGTTGTGCATGCAATAGCACCTGAGGAATTTCTTGAGTTTCTGATTTGATCGCTCGCACTGCCCGTTCGTCTGTGGACGTTAATAGCCCAGCTTATTAACGAAAGCCTGCCAGACTGCAGAGGTGAACTGAGGCCCTCGATTCGAGAGGATGTCCTCAGGGATGCCGAAGTTATGGAATACATGTTCGAACAGGCACTCTGCTGTCTGGAGCGCGGTGGCGAGCTTCGGAAGCGGGACGAAGCGGACGGCGCGGGAGAAGCGGTCAATCACCGAGAGAATGGCAGTGTGTCCTCGAGAGGAAGGGAGGTCCGTGACGAAATCGAGGGCTATGTGGGACCAGGGTCTTTGCGGCACGGGCAGAGGATGGAGCAGGCCGGACGGAAGGGCGCGAGGGGTTTTGGCTTGAGCGCAAGTGTTGCAGGAGGCCACAAAGCGATGTACGTCACGGTGCATGTTTTCCCACCAGTAGTGTGATGCCAAGAGTTGGTAGGTCCGGGTCTCTCCAGCGTGGCCCGAACACAGGGAAAGGTGAGCCCAGGCGAGGAGGCGGTCGCAGAGGTCCGCGGGCACAAACCTTTAGTCCGGCGGGCAATTAGATGGAACCCGCGTTTGGGAGAGCCTTTCATCCAGTTCGCGGTCAAAGTCCCATCGTATAGCGCCTATGGTGCATGAGGCTGGGAGAATGGTCGTGGGTGCTTCAGGAGAGGCCGGGTCAGGGTCGAGACTGCGAGACAGCACGTTGGCTTTTGTGTTCTTTGATCCTGGGCGAAAAGTGATGGTGAACTTGAAGCGGGGAAAAAAGAGAGACCAACAGGCTTGGCGGGCGTTGAGACGCTTGGCTGAGCGGATATATTCCAGGTTTTTGGGGTCCGTAAGGACCGTGAAGGGATGTTTGGATCCCTCAAGCCAGTGTCACCACTCTTCCAAGGCCAGCTTGATCGCCAGCAGTTCGCGGTCTCCTACATCATAGTTGCGTTCTGCTGGCGTGAGTTTGTGTGAGAAGAACGCCACGGGACGCAGCTTGGGGGGCACACCGAGATGCTGAGAAAGAATGCCGCCCACTCCCACAGACGATGCGTCAACCTCCAGGATGAAGGGATGTTCCGGATCGGGATGACCCAGGATAGGAGCGCGTGCGAAGGTAGACTTGAGTTCAACGAAGGTCCGCTCGGCGTCGGGGTTCCAGCGGAGAGAATGAGGGCTGCCTTGCAGAAGCGCGGTGAGGGGCGCCACCGTGCGGCTGAAGTTCCTGATGAACCGGCGATAGAAATTAGCGAATCCCAGGAAACGCTGCAGTTGCTTTATGGACCCTGGCAAGGGCCAGTCGAGAACGGCGGAGAGTTTTGCATCATCCATGGCCACCCCGGAGGGAGAGACCACATAACCCAGATAACGCACCGACTGAGTGTGAAAGGTGCACTTCTCACCCTTGGCCCGGAGATGGTGGAGCCGGTGTCTCTCGAGCACCTGGCGGACGTGTGTGATGTGGGTGGCGAAGTCAGGCGAGTAGACCAGAATGTCGTCCAGGTACACTGTTACGAACCGGCCAAGCATGTCACGAAGTACATCATTTATAAACGCTTGGAAGAAGGAGGGAGCGTTTGCCAGACCGAAGGGCATGACCAGATATTCGTAATGTCCGGTGCTGGTGCTGAAAGCGGTCTTCCATTCATCCCCTTCTCTGACACGGACCAGATTGTATGCATTGCGGAGGTCTAACTTGGTAAACCAACGTGCTGTGCGAAGCTGTTCAAGGGCTGAGGGTACCAGAGGAAGCGGGTAGGCGTAACTGCGAGAGATGCGATTGAGTTCCCTGTAATCGATACAAGGCCGGAGGCCACCGTCCCATTTAGGCACAAAGAAGAACCCCGCTGAAACGGGAGAGGTAGACGGGCGGATGAATCCCAGGTCTAGGTATTCCTTGATGTATTCCGCCATGGCCTGTTCCTCGGTCGCGGAGAGAGAGTATAGTCGAGCTTTCGGCAGTGGTGCGTCCGGAAGGAGGTCGATGGCGCAGTCGTACGGACGATGTGGAGGAATAGGAGGAGGTGAGTCCTTGGTGAAGATCAGGGATAAGTCCCTGTACTGTTCAGGCACGTTGTCCGGGAGGGGGATGGAATCCGCGAGCGGAAGTGCGTGAAGTTGTAGAGCCGGGCGGAGCAGACAGTGGTCATGACACCACGGAGACCAGCGAATGAGCTCGCGGGCGGACCAAGAGATGAGTGGGTCGTGAAGTCGAAGCCAGGGGAGCCCCAGGATAATAGGATAGGTGAGCGAGGTTACCGGAAGCAGAGCGAAGGATTCCTGATGAGTGGCACTTGTAACCAGGCAGATAGGATCGGTGACGCGGGTGAGCAGGCCCGGACCTAGCGGCCGTCCGTCAGCTGCGGTGATTCGGCGTTCTGTTTGGAGCGTGTGGCAGGGGATCTTCCACTCCGTGACGAGATGTTCTGCAATGAAGTTCCCCTGAGTGCCGGAGTCAATCAAGGCTGTAACAGAGACGTCGGTGTGAGCAAGTCGCAAGAGTAAGACGAAGGAGGAATCAGGATGGTTTTGACTCACCCGTGGCACGCGTATGGGTCGACCCGGCCGGGCCGAGGTCACAGGGAGGGCGGAGGTGCCGGTCCGAGCCGCAGTAGCAACAGAGACCCAGTTCGAAATGGCGACGACGTTCCTCAGAGGAAAGCTGAGTGCGGGCGACCTCCATGGGCTCCGCTGGAGGTGAGGGATCACGGGCGTCAGGTGGAACGACTCGGGAGGTTGGACGAGGAACAGAGGCGAGTCGTGGAGCGAGGAGCTGGTCCAGTCAGATGGTGGGGGTGATAAGTTCTTCCAGGGACAGGTCGAGATCGCGCCCTGCCAATTCCCTCCTGAGGTCGGGGCGCAACCCTTGGCGGAAGGCGGCGAGAAGGGCAGGAGTGTTCCATCCGCTTTGAGCTGCCAGGGTACGGAATTGGAGGGCGTAGTCGGCGGCCGAGCGACGGCCCTGTCGCAGAGTGAACAGGACATCACCGGTGGTTCTTCCCTCACGGGGATGCTGAAAAACGGCGTGGAAGGCTGTCAGAAACCTCGTGTAATCCTTAGCCTCTTCGCCTTGCTGGGACCAGATGGCGGTGGCCCAATCCAAGGCTCGTCCGGAGAGGAGGGACACTATCGAGGCGTCGGACCCTGGTGGTGACTGGGCGAAGCATAACTCGCACTGTAAGATGAACCCCTCACAACGATCCGGGATGCCGTCATATTTACCCGGCAGAGCGATTCTGTAGGCTGACTGTTGTTCCCGTGGAGGACTGGGAGGAAGTGGAACGGAGGTGGGTGGCACCACGGTGGCAGGTGGCGTCAGCTGAGTGACACGCCGGGTGAGCTCCTCGACCGAAGGGACCAGCGTGCCGAGCGAGCGTTGGTTGTCCGCCAGGATAGACACCGCCTGAGCCACTTCCTGGAGCTGCGAACGGAGTTCGGCAATCTGCTCTGCAGAACCCGCGGCGGGGCTGGGGCTACTAGCCGCTGTCTCCATGTACAGACTACACAAACTGTAATGGCGCGGTAGGCAGGAGACAAACGCAGGCAGTAGAAAAGAGAACTCGAGGCGAAGATAACAGGTAACAATCACTTGGTTTTTTATTTATGGAGCTATTTGAACGAGGTGGGAACCTTGTTGTGTAGCGGCGTGAATGTGAATGAGTGGTGGTATATGTATGGTAGCGGAGGGAGGTCGGAAACGGGAACAGGCGCAGGTGATCAGTAGACAGGCGAGGACGAGCGTGGTAGATTGCGTGTGTCGGGAGCAGCGCTGGTAGGGGGCGTGACAATGTGCAAGGTCACTTCACAGATTTCTTAGTGATTAACTGATGAGTATTTATCTATTATTTAGTTGTTACTAAGATTTAAGTAATTCAACTAATATATTATACAGTAAGAGATTAAAGATTGTCAGGATGACTCTCAGGTTTCGCATAGCCTCCTCCATCTTTCACGTGTCTTAATGTCAACATGGATCATAACCTCAAACAACTATTTCCAACAAATTTGTGGAATCCATGTCATGAAGAACTTAAGTAGTTTTGAAAACAGAGGAAGACTCTACCCGTATTATTATAGTGTTCCTAATACAGTGTTTGGTGAGTATATCTACGGTACATCCTAGTAAGTAATTAAAATAATAACTTTTAGGTTACGTCTTCTGATCAGCTTTAAATTGCTGGTCCAATCTCACTGAAAACCAGGACAGTCCTGATTGGTTGACAGTGGGATATCTGTGGTATGTTGGATGTTCAGTTGGTAAAAAGAACCAAACAAATACATTGCTTTTGCCAAATTGTACTTACATTTACAGCATTTAGCAGACGCCCTTATCCAGAGCGACTTACAATTGATACAGTCTTACAATCCAAGCAATTGTGGGTTAAGGGTCTTGCTCAAGGACCCAACAGTGGCAGCTTGGCAGAGGTGGGATTTGAACCCTGGACCTTCTGGTCTGTAGTCCAGTACCTTATCCACTAGGCTACTTGGACAATCTAAAAAAAACAACCTATATAGGGTTTACTTTTGCCAGAATGTGACCTTTAATATCTCATTTTGCAAATGCAATATTTCTCTAGGAATTTTTTAATAGACCCTTTATTTTGGTTAGAAATAAGCTTTGAGCCAAAGTTAAGACAGAGATTCTTATTTTAAAGCATCATTGCATAGTGAAGTAGTTGAACTCATCATCTGATATCACTAGGGGATAAACTTTCAGCGCAGAGGCAATATCACTGTCAGAAAATCAAATGCAAAGCAACGTATTTACATATGACGTGAGTCATCAGTCTGTTTAAATTTACTCCTGGAACAATATAAGTGATAAAAAAAGAAATCAAACATGAAAACAGGCTGACGTTGAATACATAAACTGAACGCAGAAGGATAAGCATCCTTCCTTTGATCCTGTTTTCCACAGTGGGTTGCATTAATGCTCTGAGTAACGGAAGATGGAGAAAAACTGTGGTTAATAAACCTTTATAATGTAAAGAAAAGTAACCATTTTGTAGTTTGCTTGGAGAACTTAGAATGGGGGTGACATGGTAGCTTTGTGGGTAGAACTGTTGCCTCACAGCAAGAAAGTGCCTCGTTCGATCCCAGGGTGTAGCGGCCTGGGTCCTTCCCGTGTTCGTGTGGGTTTACTCCGGGCACTCCAGTTTCCTCCCACAGTCCAAAGACATACATTAGGATAAATGATTAGGATAAACTGGCACTGATCTGAGTATATAACTTTGAGTATTAATGCAACTTTGTGTCTGTGGTTGAATGGCCTTTGATACTAAAGAGCGACGTTAAATACACAAACAAACAAAACTTAGAATGGACTGTAAGGTCATGAAGCACATCTTAAAGCAGAGTGGGTGATCACACACTGGCCATGCAAACTCAAACAATGTGAGTGTTTGCAGTTTATTTCCCCATAGTTTCTTCTTTTTGGCTCCCAGACATTCCTAAATATTTTATATGTTGTGCTACTAGATGAAATGAGAGGCATTATTTATGGAAGGTCTGCATAGTGCCCATGTCCACATAATATATGTGATCTCACAATAGAGGAGCATTCACCACCTCTTTACTCTGTGACTGTAACACTTATGAGGTGTAAATAATGCAGAAGGTATTACTGGAGATGGGTTTTAAAGGTTTACACAAAGTTTGCATACAAGGAATGATTTAGTATGTGACTGGCAACCAGCGAATTGGAAGAGAAGATTGTGTTTCAGGAGCTGTATGTAACTGGTAGAGATATCTACTAGGCTGTTTGAAGGTTTATTTTTAATTCCAAAATTGAGTACAGAGCATCAATCAGGCGAAAAGATCATTCTTTAGGTCTTCATGTGCCACTAATAGTATGCTAATAGTATGCTAGTTTGACTGGCTATAATGCAGATAAATTAAAGTAATTTACTGCCATTCTTCTTAAATAAAATATGAAATAAGTAATATTATGTGTTTAGCATCGTTTGTTTGTGGCTACAATATTTTCTGAGTTTATAACCAATTTTTTTGTGGTTGTCTGAACTATTAAAGTGCAAGCTAAATTTCTTTATGGAAATGCGATTTGATTTTCCTGGTGAAAATCATTTGCTGGAAGCGTCATGAAACTACATGTCAAACACAGGAATTGTGCATGGTTCTGCTGTAAATGTGTCCTTCTACAATAGAAAATATGATGAAAAATAAAAAAAACAAATGCTCTTTATCAATCTGCTGTTTTAGCAATTTACAAGTTTGAACCAAATTAAACAAATGCACTTTGTCTAATAGAACTTTTGTGGTGATCTGGGATGTTGGTTTGTTGTCTTCTTGCCTCGCCTGTGTGATCACTCAGGTTTGTTGATTGCTGGGGAGGTGGGTGGTTGATGCCTTATGTGATCCCTCTGGGCTGTGTTACCTTCTGGTTCTTCCCTTTCTAGCTCTGCTGTTATAGTTAGTGCTGCCAGAGTCTCATACTGCATTTGCACAAATGTGTTCTGTTAATAAACTCTACATTCATAAAATCACTAACTACATATTCTGGTTTGTCTGCAGAAACTCTTCTTCCAGTACTAGTTTCAATCCTCACATAAAGCTCTTCTTCCGGCATGAGCTCCAGCCCCATCTAAGATGTTCTTCAGTCACCAGTTTTACTCCTTATATCATTATTAGCCATATCAGACAGCCATAACTCCTATTCCACTCCTGCAGTAGACTGATCGTGCCATGCCACCAAAACTTACCTGCTGAGGACATGAGAACCTACAGTGACTCTCTGCTGGACTAAGTAATGCCAAGAAACTCACTTATTATTTTATTTATAATATTGTGTATATATATATATATATATATATATATATATATATATATATATATATATATATACACACACACACACACACACACACACACACACACACACACACACACATACATATATATATACACACACAATATTATAAATACACACACACACACACACAGACACACTAGTGCCTTATATTCTATAGCTGTACATTATCTTATCAGGGGTCACTAGTGGCCAGTACTTGACCCCATACGACAGCGTTATTGCCGGCAGCAAGATCGCGCTTGCGTCAGCCCATCCTGGGTCTTTGATGGTTACGTGGCGACACCTGTTGTTGAGCCCATATAAACACATCTTGTGAGCTCACACAATGTCGCTTCATCGCTTGGCTTGACTTGCTTCGGCAGCCCGACGCTATGCACGCGCTTGCTCTGCGCAGGCTCATAACGCCGTTTTCTTTATTAGTTTATTTTTGCCTCTTTTGAGTTTATTCTTCAGTTTCTTTATTTATATTCTGGTTTACCAATTCCATCTGGAGCTAACTGCACTTGGGTCCCAACCCTTTATTCTTTTGTTTTCACGGAACAGATTGTTGTTCGTAACAGAATGATGTGAACAACTAAGGGACCCAGCATTAGCTCCTGGACCACCAATTTGGAGGCCCCCGGTCGTCAGGATACTCTACACGGCTACCGTTTTACTTATGGGGGGCCGTCAGGTGACTTTAACCGGATTATGTATGCCGTGTGGCAACCCGGCTCCCCCATATTGCCCAGCCCCCATGATAGCAAGCGCCGGTCAAGACCCGGGTTCCAAACCAGAGCTCACCTCCTTTGTTAGAACCGGGTTTTTTCCCGGCTCCTGGCCAGTCACCGCTTATATTGCAGCTTTCCGTGAAATGGCCGTGGAGTCAGGTTTTGGGGACCTGGAGCTAAGGGACATTTTTGAGTTCGTTTACGCAAGGACAGGAGGAGTTGTTCTTCCTACCAGACTCTTCATCTCTGGCCGATCTGTTCAGCCCGGCCATCCGTGCAGATGCCCGCCTTGTTGAGCGGGCCAGGAGAAAGACCAGTCACACTCTTGCACCTACACTTCTTGCTCATTCATCCCATAGCTTCCTAGTTGAGTAGCCAGCACCACCCAGCTCAATACCTGAGCAATTTAGCTCCCTAGTTGAGCAGCCAGCGCCGCCCAGCTCAGTACCTGAGCAATTAAGCTCCGTATTTGGGCATTTAGTGCCGCCTAGCTTTGTATCTGAGCACGCTGTGCTTGACAGCTCTGTGCCTGTGCTCGGCACGCCCGTTAGCCTCGTATTTGGGCACCAAGCACCACCTAGCTCCATCTCTGAGCTCGTCGTGCCCGTAAGCTCCATACCTGAGCAGTTAAGCTCCCTATCTGAGCATGCCGCTCTTGTAAGCTCGCTACCGGAATCCTCAAGTCCCGTATCCGAGCATTAAGCGCTGCCTAGCGCCGTATCTGAGCCTGCAGCAATCCCTGTGCCACCACCGTTAGCGCTGTGGCCGTTTTCTTTCATCTGCCCAGCCAGGCGACTCGCGCTGACCTTTTTTTTCGGGCCTCGTGGTCCCGAGCTCCACCCCTGAGCTGCCAGCGCCAAGCTCCGCCCTTGAGCTGGTCAGGGCTGGTCCCGAGCTCGGACCAACCCTTGTCCTTGGCTCGTCTTGCCCTGTCCTCCTTTTCAGCACCTCCATTAATGTTGGCTCTGCATACTGGCACTTCCCTGTGTGCCAGACGCTCAATCCCGAGAGCGTCCGGCAAGCCAGAAGCGGTCCGAAATGCACTTAGAGGGGGGTACTCTGAGTTTGCTCGTCCTGGCTGCTGCTGCACCTGAAAGCTGTGGGTTTTTGAAAGCAGCATTATTCCGAGTGGAAAGGTGGGAAAGGTGGGTGTGCAAATTTTGTAGATAAACTGATTAACCAAAAGACGGTCCAGTGACATCAAGTTAGCTAGCTAAACGCTAAAGTTAGCTTAGTGTTAACGAGCTGACCTAAGTTTTTTCTTTTCAGTTGGTTCACAGTTTATAATGTTAGTCAAGTCAAGTCAAATTTATTTATATAGCGCTTTTTACAACACAGCATTGTCTCAAAGCAGCTTTACAAATATATTAGATCAAAGCCCTAGTTGAGCAAGCCTGAGCAAGACTCAAATAGGGACCCATCCTCCTTGGGCAGCCTACATGTTAAATACAATAATTGAAGAGTATATGTAAAGATAATACCCTATTTAAATTTAGAATAGAATAGTTATATAGACTAAGATGATTTGAACTAATAAAAAATAGAGAATAAGATCTATAGCATATAAAGTTATGATTGAATGAGTTTGAATGAACAGGTAGTCCAAGTGGAAGAGTTACTGTAGTTTTGTGTGTCCCGGAGGTTATTACCCTCTGATGGGTACTGAGAATGGTATGAGGACTGGAACAGAGAGAGTCACCAGAGGATTACAGTACGTTCAGCAGATGAGGAGAAAAGGCAGTGTTGTCAGCTGCATCACTGGATCTAAGGACTTCATCCTCAAATTGCTGGGGGCAGTGAGGAAAGGCGGTGATGTCCTTGCAGCGAAGAAACCGTGAGCTACATCCTCAGGACACAAAACCGAGACCAGGGTTTTGTGTCCGCGCCATCTCGGAAATAGAGAAACACAAAAATGTGTTAAAAACATGATATTAAGTAAACATTCATTGTAAAATGCCAAATATTGTTTTAAGGCTCCCCAAATGCCTGAGTAAATAAGTGTGTTTTTAATCTTGACTTGAAGATCAGGAGCGAGTTTGAATCACGAACAGTGACAGGGAGGCTATTCCAAAGGTGAGGGGCTATGTATGAGAACGCTCTTCCCCCTGCAGTGACTTTTTTAATCCTAGGGACTACAAGTAACCCTGCACCTTGTGAACGATGTAAGCATGATGGGTTATAGTGCTGAATTAGTTCACTTAAATACTGCGGTGCCAGGCCATGTAGAGCTTTATAGGTTAGCAATAAAATTTTATAATCAGTACGAAATTTAATTGGCAGCCAGTGCAAAGATGATAGAACGGGACTAATATGGTCAAACTTCCTAGTTCTAGTAAGCACTAGTGCTGCTGCATTTTGTACCAACTGGAGCTTGTTAAAGGATCTACCAGAGCAACCAGCAAAAAGGGCATTACAGTAATCTAACCTTGAAGTTATAAACGCATGGATCAGTTTTTCAGCATCATTAACGGAAAGTATATTTCCAATTTTTGAGATATTACGCAGTTGAAAAAATGCAACTCTGGTGATTTCACTAATGTGTGCATCAAAAGAGAGTTCTGAGTCCATTGTGACACCCAAGTTTTTCACTACTGAGCTGGGAGTGACAGAGAAGGCGTTAACATTTAACACTAGATTAGTCAGCTTCTCCTTTGCAGCCTTTGGACCAACAAGTAATACTTCAGTTTTATCAGAATTCAGTAGAAGAAAGTTACATGACATCAGTCTTTTATGTCGTTAATACAATCCTCAATCTTACTGAATCTGTGGATTTTGTTTGGTTTGGCTGATATATACAACTGTGTGTCGTCTGCATAACAGTGGAAGTTAATTCCATGTTTATCAATAATATTCCCTAAGGGTAGAATGTAAAGAGTAAATAATAGAGGTCCCAACACTGACTCCTGGGGAACGCCATACTTTACTTTTGTAGTATCCGAGCATGAATTATTTACAAGGACAAATTGTGAGCGATCACTCAGATAGGATTCAAACCAGGAGAGAGCGAGTCCTTTAATACCCACTGTGTGTTCTAGCCTTTCCAGTAAAATATTATTATCTACAGGATCAAATGCTGCACTAAGATCTAATAGAACAAGGAGAGAGACACATCCATTATCGGAGGACATTAACAGATAATTAACTACCCTAACTAATGTGGTTTCTGTACTGTGGTTGGATCTGAATCTTGACTGAAATGTTTCATGAATATTATTTCTGTGTAAATAAGAGCATAATTGTTGGGAGACTACTTTTTCTAGAACCTTAGAGATAAAGGGAAGGTTAGATATTGGCCTACAGTTAGATAGCACAAGTTGATCACGATTAGGTTTTTTAATCAGGGGCCTAATAACTGCACATTTAAAAGATTCTGGTACGTATCCAAGGTTAAGGAATGAATTTATTATGGTACGTAGGGGTTCTATAATGGCAGGGATTAGATCTTTAAGTAAACGTGTTGGTATAGGGTCCAGTAGACATGATGAGGATTTTGAACAACTAATTAATTTAGTTAGTTCAATTTGGGAGATCGGACTAAAGGAATGTAGTTGTATAACATTGTTAGATAGGCCATCAGCACTCATGTTCCTCAGGGAGAGTTGCTGCTTGCTACAAGGATGGACATTGACTTGACATTCTGACTTTCACGTCGTATTTTTTCTATTTTATCATTAAAGAATATTAGGAAATCATTACTGGTATACACCGGCGGTGTAATAGGTTCCAAAACTGGTGCATTCCCAGTGAGTTTTGATACAGTGTCAAAGAGGAATCTTGGATTATTCTTGTTACTGTCTATCAAAAATGAGAAATATTCTGATTTAGGTTTTTTAAGGGCATGTCTGTATTCAGTAAGGGCATCTTTCCATGCCAACTTAGACACTTCCAGTGTAGTGTGTTGCCATTAGCGCTCTAATTTTCGTGCAGTTTGTCTTAAAGCACGTGTACGATCGTTATACCAAGGGGACAGCCTTTTATCCCTGATCATTTTGGTTTTACTGGAGCTACACTGGAGCTACAGTGTCTAAGGTTGTGCGTAGCACAGAATCTAACCAATGGGATGCCTGTTCAAGTTGTTCAGGCTCTACTGGTGACAAGATCATTAGTTCTGGGAGGTTATTAGTGAAAGCAGCTGCTGTAGCAGACGCAATAGTACGTAGTAATGTAGTAATGTTAGGGCATGTATTTCACTGTGCTTCTGGTGTTTCTGTCGGGTCACAGTTTAAACTATATTGTCAGCACTTAAATTAGTTTTTTTCTGTCGGTTCCATTTATAAACGTTAGCAGTGGGTTTGCATTTGCTAGCTAACACTAACTGAAAAACTGTGTCTGTTACCCGCATCTCCCCTAAACGTAAACGCTCTCAAAAAGTCTGTTTTAATAACCTCATTAGTATAAACACACAGATAGCTGCCAAATAAATAACAAACATTAGACTAAAGCTAGGATTACTTAACATTAGATCACTTACAAAAACAAAGCAGTAATTGTAAATGAAATGATCATTGACAAACGCTTACACGCTCTCTGTCTCACTGAGACTTGGATTAGACCTGATGAATATTTAGCCTTAAATGAAGCCTCACCTCCTGGATACAGTCATGCTAATCGCCCTCGTCCTAATGGTTCGGGGGGAGGCATAGCCACAATTTTTTGCAAAGAGTTAGGTGTTACGGCTAAATCCCATTACAAGGCTAATTCTTTTGAAATATGATTCTTAATGTGACTGATCCACGTTATGGAAGTCAAAACCACACTCTTTTCAGCTTATCACTATTTACCTCCCTCCTGGTCCCTATTCAGAATTTCTTCAGGAATTTGCTAACTTTCTTTCCTGCTTACTACTGTCAACAGATAAGGCTTTAATTGTAGGTGATTTCAATATTCACTTTGACAATGAGCAGGATCCACTTATAATTGCTTTCGAGTCCATCTTAGAATCCATGGGTATCACTCAGAATGTGATGGGACCAACCCACCGCTGTAATCATACTTTAGATCTAATATTAACATTTGATATCAAAATAGATAACCTTGATGTTTTCCCCCAAAGTGATTCGATTTCAGATCACTATCTTTTAGTATTTGAGCTATCTCTAATAAATAAAATCCTTCTGCCTCGTTATCACACTAAGCACACTATCACATCTGCTACTCCAGCTGCGTTTATTAAAAACCTACCAGACTTAAAATTTAATACACCTATGGAGATAAATCATCTTGTGTAAATGAGCAATTAGAATGTGTGCTTCGCTCAACCCTGGACATGACTGCCCCTGCTAGGGTCAAACGTATTAGGGAAAAAAGGCTAGCACCATGGTATAATGACCACACCCCTACCTTAAAGCAAAGAACATGGCATTTAGAGCACAAGTGGAGACATAGTAAATTGGAGGTGTTTAAGCTTGGTTGGAGGGACAGCATGACAGAGTATAAGCATGCCCTCACTAAAGCTAAAGCTGCATACTTCTCTTCAATCATAGAGAAAAATAAGAATAATCCAATATTTCTTTTTAATACAGTCTGCAAATTAATAAAAATCCCCACAGAAAGTGATTCTCCCGTTCTGTGTCATTTTAATAGTAATGATTTTCATGACTTTTTTTAATGATAAGATAGAGAACATTAGGCATAAAACTCAATGCTCATCACATCACCAAACTATTCAGCCACCTTCCAGATGCAGCACTAGTGAAGACATCTGTTTAATGAGCTGTAAATCAAGATTAGAATCTTTTACCCCAATTACTAATACTTAACTATCCGCACTGATCAGCTCGTCTAAGTCATCAACATGTTTATTAGATCCCATTCCTACACGTTTACTCAAACAAGTAATACCTAGTATTATAGAGCCACTGTTAGTTATTTTAAAGTCATCCTTTACCTTTGGTTATGTGCCCAAATCCTTTAAAGCTGCCGTTATCAAACCACTGATTAAAAAAGCCACTCTTGACATTTGTGTGATATCTAATTATAGACCAATTTCAAATCTACCGTTTCTGTCCAAAATCTTAGAAAAAGCCGTCTATCAGCAGCTCTGCAGTTACCTCCAAAGGGATGAAATTTATGAAACATTTCAGTCTGGCTTCAGGCCCCATCATAGTACTGAAACAGCATTGATTAGGGTACTAAATGACTTGTTAATGTCCGCAGATAAGGGATGTGTTTCTTTTCTTGTTCTGTTAGATTTAAGTGCAGCATTTGACACTATAGATCATGATGTTTTACTAAACAGACTAGAAAATACTATAGGTATTAAGGGATTAGCACTTTCTTGGTTTAAATCCTACTTGACCGACCGGTACCAGTTTGTTCATATAAATAATCTAAGGTCTAAGATCTCAAAAGTGAAGTATGGCATGCCTCAGAGGTCAGTGCTTGGCCCGCTTTTATTCTCTCTGTACATGCTGCCACTAGGCTCAGTTATTCGTAAACATGGCATTAGTTTCCACTGCTATGCAGATGATACACAGCTGTACATATCAGCCAAACCTAATGACAGCCTTACAATCAACAAAATTGAGGACTGTGTAAAGGAAATAAAGGTAACCTGGGGCCGGAGTCTGGAGTCATGTCTGGCCTGCCTGCCTTGTCCGTTAGCCGGGAGTGTCGAGTGGGCGGTCTGGCTGAACTGGGCTTCTGTCCTCGTGATCTTGACTCGTGCATCCTTGCCCTTAGAATAAGGGCAGAGCTGGGGGTTCATAGTCAAAGAGTCTTATGGTGATCCGAACGAGCGTTGGGTTGCTGCATTCTGCCCTCCCGTGGGGTTTGCCAAGGTCTCATTTGATCCCTCTTGGCTGGTTTCCTACCAGTTCTCCTCTTTTCTAGCTATGCTGCTATAGCTAATGCTGCCGGGGTCTCATGCTACACATGGCATCAGTGATTGTTAATTGACACTGTGCTCTTAATCAGTAAACTAATTACATTTTCTGGTTTTCTCTCAGAGCTGTGTTCCGGCAGTTCCAGCCCCATACATGATGTTCATCCGCTGTAGCTCCACTCAAGCTGCTTCCGTCATCAGCTCCAGCCCCACCATACCCAGGCCACTTAATGCCGATGTGCATACTTCACATTTTATTCGAACTTTGACTCCATGATTTTAGTTTCGCTCTTAGATTTATCATCTACGCCGCAAAAGGAGGTTGGGTCCCTTTTTGAGTCTTGGTCCTCCCAAGGTTTCTTCCTATAACACAGGGAGTTTTTCCTTGCCACTGTTGCCCTAGGCTTGCTCAATTTGGGATTGGACGTAGTTATTAGGAGATAATCTAAACTTGTAAAGTTGCTTTGAGACAATGCTCCATTGTAAAAAGCGCTATATAAATAGATCTGACTTGACTTGACTTGACTAGGTCATATGGATATGGTAACGTACCGATTCAAAACGGTGTTTGTTAAGGTTGCACATGAGTAACGTGTTGCATTTGTAGCACTTAATAATCAAACTTTTCAAAGGGAGACGTCATTAGCGCTGTGATGGTAAGGATTTTTTCTTATCGTGGTGAAGAATCAACATGTTCCCGCGTTTTGGCAGTTTAGAGCAAACCGCCCCCTCGCTGGACGAAGTGTTGCAGTAATGTGATCATTAGCAGAAGTCTAAGAGAGGCAAGTTCTAATGCAGGAAACAAAGTTTATCTGCATTTTCCACACTATTTTTGAATATTGGCCTCATAAGTGTAGATATCGGCCAATGCAGATTATTTCAAAATAGCATTAATCGGCCCAATTAATCGGCTGACCGATTAATCAGTCTTTCGCTAATTTGTAATAAGTAGGTGCAAGGTTAGAGATAATTTATGTCTTGAATGAAGAGGTGAGTCTTCAGTCTCATTAAAAGACAACAAGAGACTCGACACAGACAAGGAATGTTCAACCCACTACCTGGGTGCTCTACAGAGAAAGAATTCTTGACATTTGACTGCAATGTGGTTTGGAGTTGGTCAAGTCAAGCCTAAAACCTAAAGGGTATAATGTAAAGGGCAGGGATTAACTACTGTCTACAGGTAGGATTGTGATGGTCCAATTTTAGCATTGATGGTGAGAATCGGTGTTTTAAATCTGATGTGGGCAGCTACAGGGAGCCAGTGAAAGGAACAAAAAGTGGGCAGATTGAAAACCACACATGCTACTGCATTTGGAATCAGCTGCAGGGATTTGAAGGTCTGTTTGATTTTTTTTCAGCGTATACGTCCTGCAGGCATGTACTAAATATCCATAATAGGGCCAGAGAGTATTGTGGTATTTACCTAAATACTGTGTTCTACTGACATAGGATGCACATGAAATGGCCTATTTACCAGAACATAAACACCTGTGAGATGTGTGGGTGTGTCAGCACATTGAGGCTCAGGGAAGTACCAGATATGCAAAATATTGTAGATCTGCACTTACAATTAAAACAAGAATACATGTTTACTTGACCTTAAAAACAAAACAAGCTGTCTAATATTGCTGAACTGGCTATGCAATACAACTTATATACACCATGTAGCATTTAAAATGATGATGGTATTACAAAATACCAGGGGGTAACCCCAGGTTGGTTGGGAATCAACAATAAGTAGCAGGGATGCTGGCTGCTAGGTTGAATCAAGAGTTTACAGAAAGACAGAGGAAAACAACATGACAAGTGGTGGCTTCAAGTTTAGCATGATAGTTCCAAAGAAACATGTGTGATTGGCATGGAAGAGGAGGAAGAAGATGGGAAGGAGAAACAAAATCTGAACTTCCAATAAAGCAGTGGCCAGAGGACCTAGAAGGAGTACAAAAATTGGGTGTTGTTATGCAAAAGACTTGGTCTAAACTGTGATACTTGGCAATTTTCCACTAAATTGTTGGCCCTGGGTTTAAGTGAACCAAATGCTCAGAGTTATGGCTAGTGGTTCAGTTTACCCAGGAGTGATGAAGCAAAATCTAGGGTGAATAAAATAGCACTCCAATGTAATTATCCATAAACTATACTATTTTTCATACTTAAATTATTGCAGGCAAACTATTATGCCATTAAACTACAAGAGAAAACACTGGAGGACACAGAGTACAGTCTATGAAGTGAAAGGAGAAAAATGTATCAAAAGTGTAAATTAAACTTATTTTCGTACAATTGTATTTAGTAATATAATTTACAACTCCAAATCAGAAAAAGTTGTGATAGAATGGAAATGCAAAACAAACAAACAAACGCCAAAATTAGTCTTACAATTACTTTCATTTACAGAGGTGCTTGAACGTTTGTGAACCTTTTAGAATTTTCTATGTTTCTGCATAAATATGACCTAAATCATCATCAGATTTTCACACAAGTCCTAAAAGTAGATAAAGAGAACCCACTTAAACAAATGAGACAAAATTATTATACTTGGTCATTTATTTATGGAGGAAAACGATCCAATATTACAAATTAGTGAGTGGCAAAAGTATGTGAACCTCTAAGATCAGCAGTGAATTTGAAGGTGAAATTCGAGTCAGGTGTTTTCAACAGTGGGATGACAATCAGGTGTGAGTGGCACACTGTTTTATTTAAAGAACAGGGATCCATCGAAGTCTGCTCTTCAAAACATATGTTTGTGGAAGTGTATCATGGCATAAACAAAGGAGATTTCTGCGGACCTCAGAAAAAGAATTGTTGATGCTCATCAGGCTGGAAAAGGTTACAAAACAATTTCTAAAGAGTTTGGACTCCACCAATCCACAGTCAGACACATTGTGTACAAATGGAGGAAATTCAAGGCCATTGTTTAACTCCCCAGGAGTTGCCGACCAACAAAGATCACTCCAAGAGCAAGGCATTTAATAGTTGGTGAGGTCACAAAGGACCCCAGGATAACTTTTAAGCAACTGAAGGCCTCTCTCACATTGGCTAATGTTAATGTTCATGAGTCCACCATCAGAAGAACACTGAACAGCAATGGTGTGCATGGCAGGGTTGCAAGGAGAAAGCCACTGTTCTCCAAAAAGAACATTGCTGCTTTGTTTTGTGGACGGATGAGACCAAAATAGAACTTTCAGTTTAAAAGAAAAGCGTTATGTTTGGAGAAAGCAAAATGCTGCATTCCAGCATAAGAACCTTATCCCATCTGTGAAACATGGTGGTGGTAGTATCATGGTTTGGGCCTGTTTTGCTGCATCTGGGCCAGGACGGGTTGCCATCATTGATGGAACAATGAATTCTGAATTATATCAGAGAATTCTAAAGGAAAATGTCAGGACATCTGTCCATGAACTGAATCTCAAGAGAAGGTGGGTCATGCAGCAAGACAACGACCCTAAGGACACAAGTCGTTCTACCAAAAATAGTTAAAGAAGAATAAAGTTCATGTTTTGAAATGGTCAAGTCAAAGTCCTGACCTTAATCCAATCAAAATGCTGTGGAAGGACCTGAAGCGAGCAGTTAATGTGAGGAAATCCACCAACATCCCAGAGTTAAAGCTGTTCTGTACGGAGGAATGGGCTAATATTCCTCCAAGCCGGTGTGCAGGACTGATCAACAGTTACAAGAAACACAGCAGATACTGAAAGCAAAGTTTCACATACTTTTGCCACTCACTAATATGTAATATTGGATCATTTTCCTCAGTAAATAAATGGCTAAGTATAATATTTTTTCTCACTTGTTTTACTGGATTCTTTTTATCTACTTTTAGGACTTGTGTGAAAATCTGATGTTTCAGGTCATATCTATGGAGAAATATAGAAAATTCTAAAGGGTTCACAAACTTTCAAGCACCACTGTATTCCATTGCAGACAGTATCAGCACAAAATATTTCATGTTTTATTTAGCCAACTTCATTTCAAATGTTAATAAAAATCAATTCCTGCATTTCAGACTTGCAATACATAAAAAATGGAAGCATTTACAGGTGTTATGCTTGACGGGTGTCAATACCCAATTAAGCCAACAATAGAAAAATTCTACTTAATTTTAAACTTGGTCAATTATACTTGGTCAGTTATTCTTTAGCATGTATTGAGAAATAGATTAATTATTACATATATATGAGGGGCATATGTACGTGAGGCTTGTGTTTCTGAGTGGTACTCTATTATTTTGTACCAGATTACTCATCCCTCACTCTGCATACTCATTCCATCCATTTGCGTCACTCTCTGGACTAGTTGCCAGATCTGCCTGCCTGACCACTACTGATATTCACTGACTTTGATTACAATTTGTATTTGCCCTGACCTGTCTGATTGTGAGTTTGCTGAATAAATCTCTGTTTGATCAGCTTTGTGAGTGTGCATCTCACCTGTTGTGCCTGGCCTGTGGTGTCATTAATTTTTGTTTAGAGGAAAACCTGAGTAAAAAAGGTCTTACCCTACTCTACTCTTCCCTAATCATTCAGAAATTGCATAATGCTGCATAAGAAATAATAAATAAATCTAGAGAGCTTGTGAGTCCATTGCTTCAGGATCTAATTCGGTATAAACACTGCTGCACAAAGCTAACATTCACATAGCTCAAAATTCAGAAACCCATTTGGTGATGACCATTAGGCATGGCAACAAATGTAGCACTACAAATGCTCTTTACACTGGAACTGCATCTTCCTCCTCCATATATCTGAAAAATGCCTGTCAGACTTCTTAAGAAAACAGACAATCCGTAATTATTTCAGCTTATTGAGATGCACAAAGTTTTTTTTCTCCTATTTTTACACAGCTGCTGTTTTTATGGCCTCTGGATATCTACTGGACAGTGACTGTTCATCAGTTGTAAGTTGGTCTGTATAAGGGTGTCTGCCAAAATCAATTTCATAGGTCTCTGTTGCCTATCAGGATAGAGGTTTGGGTGATCACGCAAATGACTGTGAAACAAATCGATATTCGGCTCCCTAAGCCAGTGGGTAAAATGCAAAAGTACAAAGGATTTAAATGTGAACTGAAATTGCATTTCTCATTCTAATTTCAGACCTAAATTATACTTTATGCACAGCTTTATGTAAAACAAACAACTTACAAATCTCCAGAAGAAGACAAGAATCAAGTGTCTAGCAACATTTGCTTGTCTTTGAGTCTTTTCACTAAAAAATACACATTACAACATAGCAACATACAGAATGTCACGGGTGATACTACAAATTACAACAAGCCCTGTTAGATTGCTGCATCTCTTCTGTTATGCTGCAGACCTATTCACACACACTGAGTGGAACTGGCATATGAATGTGTGAGAGATTTCTGCAATCAATGCATGACCAGCTCACACACAGAAAGATATAAACAGTGAAAAAGAAGGTAGCTGAGCTATGTGATCACACATTGGTATGCTGCATGTCTGCTGTGTGTTGTACCTTCTTCAACAGTGAGGTAGATAACAGTATTCATACAGGCCCCTCAAAAGTCTGCAGGGAACAGCTATAACAGGTTTCCTCAAGGGGACGACCTGACACTATAAGCTGCTAATTTAAGGCCCCTATTATGACGATCAGAGAGCTATGCTCTCACATGAGCACATGTCCATTTCATGTTATTCTTCAGAGCTATGTGCCTACAGAATACTCTGGAACAGCTTCAGAAACAGAAATAGAAGCCAATAATCAGAGGCCAAGGCTTTTGCTTGTTTCATACTTGGGATCTTTGTGTGTGATTTCACTTCATGGAATTTTGCTATCCAAGGATATGAGGAGGTGGATGCCAAGGAGATGATGTTAAGTTGTGAAAAGCGTGAAAAATGCATAATTGCATCAACATCTAAAGTGGTGCATTCTGACAATTTAGTGATTTTTCCAGATTTAGGCAACATACAGTATGTAGCCTCGAGCTCATAAGAACTGTGGTAGCCTAGCGGTTAAATTATTGGGCTATGGAGGTCCAGGGTTCAGTGTTCAAATCCAGCCTATGTCAAGCTGCCACTGTTGGTCCTTGAGCAAGACCTTTAACCCACAACTGCTTGGATTGTAAGATTGTATACATTGTAAGTCGCTCTGGGCAAGAACATCTGCTAAATGCTGTAAATGTAATTAGGCAACAGAAAACAAAAGTTGTGAGGCAATACATGGACATTTGACACATGGCAGGGCTTTTAGACCCAGGTATAGGGTAACAAGTCATTGGTTTCAGCCCTGAGGAAGCACTGGAGGGTGAAACCTGTTGCTGGAGAGGGCACTGGAGGCAAATCCAGCTTATTTGAAGGAAGGACTTTCCTTAACAAATACATGTTAATATACAGGTATGCACCATTTAACATCCACCCAATCAATGGCTATTCACTAACGTTTAATGGCCAGGGTCTTAAAAATTATTATTAATTATAATGGGAAATCAAAATCTGGCTTTTTACTCCATATGCCAAGGCCATAAACAGACTCAAAACAAGATTGACATATGTTACAGGACACAGCACTGTACTGAATTCTAATTAATATATTTAATTATAACAGATTCCTTTGTGAATTGCATATTTATGTACTGTTACTCTGCCCAATATGGCGGCACATTTTTTATTGTTTTGTTGCACTCTAGTGCAGTGAACCTTGCTTCTTCTTCTCTCCTCCTATCACTCTCTGATACTCCAAAAACAGCTGGTCACCTCGATAACCAATCAACAGTGTAGATCCACAAGCAGAGGCAAGAGTTAAAGAGCAGAAGTCAGTCATTCACTCGAATGTTCACTACCTTACCAGTCGTGTGCTTGCTTGCTGGTTAGCTCACATTTGGACTAGAAACTATGTGTTCTATCTCGACTATAACTATACTCATTCACATTCACTCGTTAAGTCTCTTTTTCATCTAGCTGATCTATCAATGCATTTTTGCAAAGTATCAGGTCCATCATACCATCCTCGTAAGTGCTATGGCTTTCCCCTAGACAGGGTTGTGACAGTACAGTTCTGTAGTTTCTGTAATTATTATGGATTTCCATGAATAAAATATGTTTAGCAGGTGTACTGTATAACAGTTTGTTTTCATGCAATATCCCTGAAGCTCTTACGTATCATTTGCACACATTTTTGTTAAAATACCCTTTATATTTACATTATAAACAGTCAATGATCTGTTTCACAGAACGTAATGCAAATGTTAAACTGTGCAAACTTGTATAACAGGAAACATTTCTGTGTTTATTGTTGGTTATACACATATATAATTGAGGGTTTGTTTGAGAGGTGTGTTTATGCATTTATTTCACTGTACTGTGAGGGTTTGACCGTAGGGCCTTGTATTGATAACTAGGTAACTACAGTGATAACCAGAGCAAGTGCGCCTATAGGATGCAGTGACAGAAAAAAAAACAAACATGAAAATCAGCAAAGTTCTAAGGTGTCATCTGCCAACAACCAGGAACTCAAAATGATGTTTAGCAACAACGAGAAGCATAAAATGACAAACATGAACTCAGGTTGAGATGGTTTTCCCAGTCTTGCAAATTCAAATAAATGCTATATTTTCTTCAGACACAACCTAAAATTATCCACTTCATTCAAAATATACTTAAAATATACTTGAAGTACTTATTCACTTCAGTTCTTAATTTTCATATTTATTTCAACTCACTTCAGATTTAACTAATTATTTCACTTTCTTCAGTTTCACACTTTTTGGGTCTGGCTTTAAGCACCATTCTCTTCCTTTATAATCTCTTCTGGTTTTACTTCTTAACTGCTGTAACTTTAGTTTTATCTGTTATCACTTGCCCTTTCATTATGCTCCGCTACTATGTTCCATTAAACAGTTTTGGACTTTCAGTTTTGCTAGTTTTCTAGACTATCTCTTCTGCTTTCCCTAGGGCTCCCCTTCTACAAATGACATTTTCCAGTCTTTAATCCACTGCTATACATATGTATGACGTTGGGCTGAATTAGCCCAGAAACCATTCTGGGAAACGTAGTTTCCACAAGCATGACAAGCAGGCTTGCACAATAGCCATAACATTCTGTTGCCATCTCTGGTGGCTGTGCAGAGCTGGCTTGAAATGTTGCTTAGTGTGCCTGTTGACAAAAGTTGTCATAGTGGTGCTTGAAAGTTGAACCCATTATTTTTTATGTCACTGCATAAAAATGAAACACAACCATCAGATTATCACACAACTACTAAAATTAGATAAATCCTGCCTTTAATCCAGCAGAAATGTTGTGGAAAGACATGAAGCAAGCAACTTATGTGAAAAAACCCACCAATACCCCAGAGTGGAAGTCGTTCTGTATGGAGGAATGGGCTAAAATTAATTCAAGTTGATATATAGTTAGTGAAAATATTTAATTGCTACACAAGGGGGTCAAAGCAGAAACTGAAAGCAGAGGTTCAAATACTTTTGACTCTCATAGATATGTAATATTGAATTCTTTCCCTAAATAAATAAATGAGCAATTATAATATTTTTGTCTCATTTGTTTAATTGCATTCTCTGTACCTACTTTCAGTACTTTTGTGAAAATCTGATGTTGTTTCAGGCCATATTTATGCAGAAATATAGAAAATTTGAAGTGGTTAACAACTCGAGCACCACTCTGTTTACCATGTCTTTGTTCTATATATGGAATTTGGCCATGCCTTTTAAGTCTATTTGTGGAAATAACAACAACTCTGGTCCCATGTATCTTAAAGGAGATAGAAGGGAATGTGTTCATAAAATTGTACAGTTATATGGAAATTTGGCCACGACTTGATTTCACCATGACCATAATCACACAGCTGTTCTGACCTTTTCTACAAGGTTTTGTTTGTCTTTGCAGTTTATTCACCTCATGACAATGTCTGTGTTGTCAACATAAACATAACTACAGGCAATCTAGCCCACATAAACCCATGGCATTATATCAGAGGACTGCAGACATCAGAATAAAAAACTTTCTATCTGTCAGTGGCTATGTTATGGGTCGCCATATTTTTAAGACCTAGCAATCCTGTTAAACTAATAATTAATTATAGTATTAGGACCCAATATGCAGCTAGCTCTGACAGAAGGTGTGTGTAAAATGAAATGAAGAATGCCCTATACGTTATCAGTTAAGTGGATTGCGATGGTAGGGCAACCAGAAATCAAACACGGGACGCTGAAGTGCTGGCTAGGACGCTTAACACAGCGTGCCATGCTGAGGATGAATTAACCTAGTGCTCAGCACCCTATGAATGTGCAGAGTGGTGGGGTGTGCGCACCAGCGAGGAAGCAAGGAATGGAAGCGCTTTTAAAAAGTGCTGAATGGAGGGGGCAAGCGCAAGAGAAGTGTACCGAGTGAAAACTGGAAGCGCGTCTCCAGCCTCACACAAAACAAAAGCCGCGGCAGTACAACGCGCGGCACCACAGGCAAGTGACAGAACGCGATCGTGTTCCTGTGATCACTTAAAGCGAAAGCAAGGGGGAAAAGGACCGTGGGAAATCTCTGTTCATACACTATCAAACTAATCCCTACATTACCTCAGGTCTCCCGAATCCGATCTCCTGATGGCCGATCTCCTTAATGAGACCAGTCTACCGCTTAGTCCAAACGGGGCCAAAAACAATACTGCCTAAAGTAAAACGCCGGAGCATATAGTGCTAATGGGCGCAGGGAGCTCAGATACGGAGCTGGATGGTGCTAGCTGCTCGGATGCAAAGCTTACGTGCTCAGGTATGGTGCTAATGGGCGCGGCGAGCTCAGGTACAGAGCTGGGTGATGCTAGCTGCTCAGATATGGAGCTTATGTGCTCAGGTACGGCGCTAATGGTTGCAGCAAGCTCAAGTATGGAGCTTTGCAGCGCTAACTGCACAGGTACGGAGCTGACGTGCTCAGGTATGGCGCTAATGGGTGTGGCTAGCTCAGGTACAAAGCTGGGCGGCCCTAGTTGCTCAGATATGGCGCTAATGGGCATGGCGAGCTCATGTAAGGAGCTGGGCAGTGCTAGCTGCTCAGGTACGGAGCTTATGTGCTCAGGTACAGCGCTAATGGGTGCGACAAGCTCAAGTACAAAGCTCTGCGGCGCTAGCTGCTCAGATACAGAGCTTACGAGCGGCGCTGCAGCGTGCACTTCCTTAATGGCTGCGGCAATAGACAAGAGCTACTTTAATACATCAAGTACTGGGGTAGCCTAGCGGGTAAGGTACTGGACTATGGACCAGAAGGTCCAGGGTTCAAATCCCACCTCTGCCAAGCTGCCACTGTTGGGTCCTTGAGCAAGGCCCTTAACCCACAATTGCTTAGATTGTAAGACTGTATCAATTGTAAGTCGCTCTGGAGAAGGGCGTCTGCTAAATGCTGTAAATGTAAATGTAAGTAGCTCAGGATCAGTCTGAACCACACCAACCAAGGAAGTAGAAGAAGCCACTGCAGTGTGGGGAAGACGAAGAAGATACATAGAGGGTGCAGGAGGGTCGGGAGGAGTGGGAACTGTCTGAGAATCCGGTGTCGATATGTTGGTCGAACTGGCCCTCTCCCTGATCCTCAGAATTAAATGCCTGTCAGTACAAATGGCCTGATTGTACAGGTTGGCCAGTGAGGAAGGGGGTTCCAGAAAGAACAACTCGCCATAAGCGACCGGTCACAAAACCCACTCTCTTCAGCCAGCAGATAGAATTCACCCACATACTCGGCTACTTGCCTCGAGCCCTGTCTGGCGTCTAGAATGCCAGTGGGCTTGTGAGGCAGGGCTGAGGGTTGATAATCCATAGTGCTGGGAGAGACGTAGGAGATGGGCTGGTACAGGACGCAGGTGGATCAGGCCAAATAAGATCAGCCTGATCAAAAGACGTCACGCTACGGGGTGACCCAGCCCTGACCATGGGCTTGGGATTGAGGTGGGTGTCAACGTGGATAGCCAGTTCGTATAACTCAACCAGAGAGGGGGGTGGTTCCAGGGCGAACAACGTTTCCCTGACCTCCCTTCTGAGGACAAGCTCAAAAGCCTCCATTAACATCCAATCATCCAGACCCATATCTACGGCCACCCGATGGAACTCATCCACATAATCTACAACCCACTGAGAGCCTTGCCTGACCTCAAAAATACTAGGAGGTTCAGGTGACCGGCACTGGAGTGGAGGATTCATCATACTGGGGGGGACGCAAGAGATGGGCTGGGGCAGACCTTCAGGAACTGCAGGACAGTCAAAATCACTGGGCTGACCGAAAATGATAGACTACCAGAGCAGCCCTGGGTGAGTATATGCGTATGCTTGTGTTTATGTGAGTTTTACTGTATGATGACAAGTAAACTTAAGTTGCAAAACAAAGTTCTTCCAACCCCCTGAACATCCATCTTTGCTGTGTACAGAGGTAATTCAGGAATTAACAGATAAGAGGTGGATGTGCACCTTGGATGGGGTTGCTGTTGCAGTGTGTGGGTGATCCCCCATTTACTATCACCTCCCTCAGCTTGTGTGATGCCTGACCCAACCAGAAGGCACCACTGGCACTCAAACCTGGTTCATCACAGCAGTGTGGTAGCACTTAAGGTCCCTGCATGCATATTACTGTAATAAAATACACCAAAAGAAGGCTGGGTAATGTACAGTCAAGAACTGTTTACAGTAAAACAAGACTTTTGAAAACCACAACCAAAGCACAAATGGGTCTCTAAAGCCCTGCTAGCTTACTTTCTGTGACACATAGCAAATACGCAAGATTGGAGCTCAAGAACCACTGACTACTTGGTTACATGTAATGCCATCTCAGCTTCAGATTATCTACGTACAAGTCACCTGATATTACAAATATTTATGTATTGTACACTTTGGTGGCATCTGACATCTTACTCTTTATCCTTCCATTTGTAAACAACAGTGTGTGGCTTATTCTTAGTCAGATGAAAGTGTCTTTTAAATGTAGGGTGTTGGTTTTGTGAGGGAAGTAAAAGGTTTTTAAACAATAGCTAGAATTATCTATCTATCTATCTCTCTATCGATCTGTCTATCTATAGTGGTGCTTGATAGTTTGTGAACCCTTTAGAATTTTCTATATTTCTGTATAAATATGACCTAAAACCTCATCAGATTTTCACAAAAAAATTCTCTTTGTCCTAAAAATAGACAAAGAGAATCCAATTGAACAAATGAGACAAAATTATTATACTTAGTCATTTATTTATTTATTGAATAAAATGATCCAATATTAGATATTAGTGAATGACAAAAGTATGTGAACCTCTAGGATTAGCAGTTAATTTGAAAGTGAAATTAGAGTCAGGTGTTTTCAATCAATGTGATGACAATTAGGTGTGAGTGGGCACCCTGTTTTATTTAAAGAACAGGGATCTATCAAAGTCTGCTCTTTACAACACATGTTTGTAGAAGTGTTTCATGGCACGGACAAAGGAGATTTCTGAGGACCTCAGAAAAAGAGTTGTTGATGCTCATCAGGCTGGAAAAGGTTATGAAACCATCTCTAAAGAGTTTGGACTCCACCATCCACAGTCCGAAATATTGTGTACAATTGGACACAATTCAAGACCATTGTTACCCTCCCCAGGAGTTGTTCGACCAACAAAGATCACTCCAAGAGCAAGGTGTGTATTAGTTGGCGAGGTCACAAAGGACCTCAGGGTACCTTCTAAGCAACTGACGGCCTCTCTCACATTGGCTAATACGAGATATTCATCAGTCCACCATCAGAAGAACACTGAACAACAATGCTGTGAATAGCAGGGTTGCTAGGAGAAAGCCACTGCTCTCCAAAAAGAACATTGCTGCTTGTCTGCAGTTTGCTAAAGATCTCATGGACAAGCCAGAAGGCTATTGGAAGTATGTTTTGTGGACAGATGAGACCAAAATAGATTTTTTTGGTTTATTGAAAAGCGTTATGTTTGGAGAAAGGAAGACACTGCTTTCCAGCATAAGAACCTTATCCCATCTGTGAAACATGGTATTGGTAGTATCATGGTTTGGGCCTGTTTTGCCGCATCTGGGCCAGGACGGCTTGCCAGCCTTGATGGTACAGTGAATTCTGAATTATATCAGATAATTCTACAGGAAAATGTCAGGACATGTGTCCATGAACTGAATCTCAAGAGCAGGTGGGTCATGCAGCAAGACAACGACCCTAAGCACACAAGTCGTTCTAACAAAGAATGGTTATAGAAGAATACAGGTAACGTTTTGGAATGGTCAAGTCAAAGTCCTGCCCTTAATCCAATGAAAATGTCGTGGAAGGACCTGAAGCGAACAGTTCCTGTGAGGAAACCCACCAACATCCCGGAGTTGAAGCTGTTCTGTGTGGAGGAATGGGCTAAAATTCCTCCAAGCCGGTGTGCAGGACTGTTATACTGTTATACTTTTGCCACTCACTAATATGTAATATTGGATCATTTTCCTTAATAAATAAATGACCAAGTATAATATTTTTTCATTTTAATTTGTTTAACTGGGTTCTCTTTA
Organism: Ancistrus triradiatus; assembly: GCA_025084515.1. NCBI lineage: Eukaryota > Metazoa > Chordata > Actinopteri > Siluriformes > Loricariidae > Ancistrus > Ancistrus triradiatus. The sequence goes on from JAJAGP010000528.1 coordinate 127,159, forward strand.
TCTACTTTATGACATGTGTGAAAATCTGATGATGTTTTAGGTCATATTTATGTAGAAATATAGAAAATTCTAAAGGGTTCACAAACTTTCAAGCATCACTGTATCTATCTGTTGCATTTATACTACTTTTTATGTGAATTACCATGAGTAATAGATGCAAGTCTGTACAGAAAGTATGGTTAGCAGTAGTGGTATGGTTATGGTTAGCATAAATGAAAATATTCTGTTTGTTAATACAGAATGTGCAATTGTTTTTAAAATGATAAAAGTTGCAAAAAGAAGCTAGCTAGTTTTTGACAGATATCTCTTGACTGATCTCTTAGCTGTTCTATAAGGTGCGTATTATGGTTTCTGTAGCTACCACTTGCTAGCTACCTGGCAGGCTAAATGAAAAATCATAGATAAACAAATAACTGGTAATGTTAATATAAACACAGCGAAAGACCTGAGATGTAAATTTTAGATCACTAAATATTTTATAGCATATGAATGTGTGTGATTTGAGGAAGAACCATTCCACAGGCATATTGTAGAAAGATAACGTCTCTTGTATTACTTTAAGGGTCAAACAACATGGCAGAGTTTTAGCATGCTGAAGCTTTTAGACACAGATGCAGAGTGACACACAGCTCCTTTAGCTGCAAGAAAGACAGAAAGAAGAGAGACTGAAGAGAGTCTCTTCAAATATGAGAGAATGAGAGAGAGAGAGAGAGAGAGAGAGAGAGAGAGAGAGAGAGAGAGAGAGAGAGAGAGAGAGAGATATCTATCTGTGGTACTATACTTTTCAATTATGGCACTCTGAGTGAAAATGCATATGCAGCCACTCCTAAAGGTTAAAAGAAGGAAAAACATAGGAAAACAGATAATATTAGCACCACACTCACTCACCTGTTCAGCTCAATAATCCGTCTGTCCTTCACAAAGTGAACCTTCTGCCAGCGTGGAACTGGTCGATAGCCATTTATTAACCTTATCACTGTAGACGCTGATGGTGATCTGGAGACACTGAAGCAGCATGCAGATAAAAAAAGACCACATTTAATTTATGTTTGTCTTTTACTTGTTAGAGAGAAAGAGTCCTACTTCTATGAATATGGGCGTGTCTTATTTCAGGGTTGACATTTATTTACTACATGGTTGAACCTCCACTCAGGTGCATGCCAACATGGAGCAGATACCAGGCAGCTCAGCCTGAGGCGAGATGTTGCTCTTTGAAATGTTTATGAAGTATTCATTAAATCAGAAACCAAACTGCAGTACATTTGACTCAACTTTTTGATATGCATCAGACATGCAATGAGAACTGGCAGGTTAATATAAAACAAACAAACAAACATCAAAAGCAAGCATTAAAACATGTAATCAATTAAAACACCTTTTGTGAAATCATTTCACAATTTATTGAAATTTTGAATCATTTACAGGTTAAATAAAGGGAGTATATTAAATTTACTGATACACAGTCCAGATGTCTTCCTGCACCTGGTCCACAATTTTATGTATAAAGTAAAAAAAAAAAAAATGTTTGTGGTGAGTATCGGTGTTAAATTAGTTTGCTTTTATAGTCTTTTGAAATAAATATTCACAAACATATTAAATGCTACAAGTGCCCAAACTAACCATTATGCACTCTGACATGCACATGAAATTGTACTGTAATATTAATTATGTAATGAGACGTTTATTTTGAAATATTGCCTTTATTTAACCTGTAGAGAGTCAATACTGGAATTAATTGCATTTTTAATGCTTGTGTTTGATTTTTTTTTTTCAAATAATCTGACTTTACTGAATTTCTGGTGAATATTAAATGCTGAGTCAACTTTACTGTTGAATTACACCACAGTTTTTTGTAACATTTGATTATTAGTGCCATAAGACATATACTCAGAGACCAAAAAACAAAGACAAAAAAAAAAAAAAATCATCAGGTTTGTGCAAGACAGTTACGTTTTGCAGTCCTGTTAAACAATTGGTTCAATTTATCATGAAAATTTGGTGTTTAAAAAAAACATGAGGCTATTGAAAAAGACGAGTGCCTGCTTGCATAAAACACCTTAAGGGACCTTAAATGAAATTCTCCCTTAAGTCCTTAAACATCTCTTAAAGTTGAGTGTGTTGCAGAAAAAATGCCTTAAGTGTTAAATAAGGTCTTTCTTAAAAGAAAGCAGCATAAATCATTTATGGTAAATTCCTTTATACTGTAATTATTTAAAGGATGCAAAACTGCAGGAAAACTCCAAAGACCAGGAATATGGCTGAGTTATTGGAGGTTTTTGAAGATGACGGTGTACCTATGTGAGTTTTTCAGGATGGGAGTAAATCCTCTAGACCATCTGAGTAAGAACGTTTAGTTCTTTTTTTAGTTAGTAGTAGAGTACCAATTTTCATGCACTACCTGTCGTTTTATAGCTCCTGATAGTGCTGAACTTTTTTATAACTGGGAGTTTCCAGCCTGTTGTGAGAGATGTTTTCCATGTGCACAAGTCTTTCGTATGTCAGGCTGTTCACCAAGTGGCAGACGCTCTTTGCCAATGGCTAGATAAAACTATTAAGTTCCTGCCACAGCAGGAGCAAGAGGTTATAAAAACAGAATTTTTCAGGAGAGTTGCCTTTCCACTGTGTTAAGGCAGCTCTCAAACAGCGATGTTCAGTAAATGTTTGTTTTTTTCTGTGTAATAATCTGATCTTAGTCGGATTTTTGCAGTTATCTGATTATTCAAGTTGTCATGAATACAGCATACTTCGATCTAGAAATCAGATTAAGAAATCCAATAAAGAGAGCTGGATTTTAACTCAGTAATTGGATTACTCGTAACATGTATACCGGTGACCCAATTATTTCAAGCCTTCCACCACTGTTGCCAGGTCTGCATATTCTGAAGACTTTGCTGTATTTGGCCACTTTTTCCATTGACATTTTTATCTTGCTGGATCTGGCAATCCCAGAATTAAACAATCCACGGAATTAAAGGCAACGAAACGGCTGCTGAATACTTTGTGGAGACTCTGAAACACAATACAGTGGGGCAAAAAAGTATTTAGTCACTGACTGTGCAAGTTCTCCCACGTAGAAAGATGAGAGAGGTCTGTAATTTTGATCATAGGTACACTTCAACTATGAGAGACAAAATGAGAAAATTCCAGGAAATCACATTGTAGTATTTTTAAAGAATTTAATTGTATATCATGGTGAAAAATACGTATTTGGTCACCCACAAACAAGCAAGATTTCTGGCTCTCACAGACCTGTAACTTCTTCTTTAAGAAGCTCTTCTGTCCTCCACTCCTTACCTGTATTAATGGCACCAGTTTGACCTCATTATCTGTATAAAAGACACCTGTCCACAGCCTGAAACAGTCAGACTCCAAATTCAAGACCAAAGAGCTGTCAAAGGACACCAGGAAGAAAATCAGAGACCTGCACCAGGCTGGGAAGAGTGAATCTGCAACAGGCAAGCAGGTTGGTGTGAATAAATCAACTGTGGGAGTAATTGTAAGAAAACGGAAGACATACAAGACCATTGATAATCTCCCTCGATCTGGGGCTCCATGCAAGATCTCATCCTGTGGGGTCAAAATGATCATGAGAATGTGAGCAAAAATCCCCGAACTACACGAGGGACCTATGAAATGCCCTGCCGAGATCTGGACGCAAAATACACATTCTACCATCAGTAACACACTACGCCGAGAAGGACTCAGATCTCTCTCTGCCAGGTGTGGTCCCCACCTGCTTAAGCCAGTACCTGTCCCAGGCCCGTCTAAGTTTGCCAAGAGCATATGGATTGATCCATAAGAGTATTGGAGAATATCCATGTGGTCAGAGAAACTAAAATAGCACTTTTTGGTAAAACTCACTCGCCGTGTTGGAGGAAGAAGATTCTGAGTTGCGCCATACCTACTGTGAAGCATGGGGGTGGAAACATCATGCTTTGGGGCTGTTTTTTCTGCAGAGGGGACAGGACGACTGATCCGTGTTAAGGGAAGAATGAACGGGGCCATGTTTTGTGAGATTTCAAGCCAAAAACTCCTTCCGTCAGTGAGAGCATTGAAGATGGAACGAGGCTGGGTCTTCAAGCATGACAATGATCCCAAACACACCACTCGGGCAACGAAGGAGTTGCTCTGTAAAAAGCATTTCAATGTCCTGGAGTGGCCTAGCCAGTCTCCAGACCTCAACCCCATAGAAAATTTGTGGAGGGAGTTGAAAGTCCATGTTGCCCCAAAACATCACTGCTCTAGAGGAGATCTGCATGTAGGAATGGGCCAAAATACCAGCTACAGTGTGTGCAAACCTGGTGAAGACTTACAGGAAACGTTTGACCTCTGTTATTGCCAACAAAGGTTATGTTACAAAGTATTGAGTTGAGCGAAATTTATTGACCAAATACTTATTTTCCACCATAATTTACAATACATTCTTTAAAAATCCTACAATGTGATTTCCTGGATTTTTTTTCTCATTTTGTCTCTCATAGTTGAAGTGTAGCTATGATGAAAATTACAGACCTCTCTCATTTTTCTAAGCAGGAGAACTTACACAATCAGTGGCTGCCTAAATACTTTTTATGTGTATCATTATTTATTTTAATGTATAGAAAGTTCTTCCACTGAGAGTATGTACTATTCCCTGAGATCTTTCAGTCTAAGGATATCACACCAAATCTCAGAGCCTGCTTTAGAATTGAGCAGACCTTCATTTTGCTGCCCATCTCCTCCTGCTGCTCTCACCACATCTCACTTTCACTATGCAGATGAGGCTCTGCATAGTGAAAAAGCACTTAACATGTTTGACCATTCACCTCAGTCTGATTTTAAAAGGAGCAAGTATTGTTAAAAGAAGGGAGGAATGTCTGTTCTCAAGCAAAAATTGACATCTTCAGTCACTTAGATTGGGGCTCATACATTTGATAGTGTATAATTATTATTTACAAGGTTACAAGTCAAAATTAATACCCAGAAAAAAAGCAATTATGTGATGGAAAATTGAGTTACACTGTGTAGTAGATTTAATAATACTCTTTAGTCACTTCATTGCTATGCAGCTATTTATTATTACCAGGCTGCACACCATCACACTGGCCAAAAATGCCTGAATCCAAAAACTCAGTGCCAAGGGGATGAGAATAATTTCCCAAGCATCCAAATTAAATTATGAGTGTGGGGAGTGGATAAGGGCAGTCTGTTTGAAATATTTCCAAGCCCTGTCCGATAGAAAGGCAAGAGCATTTGTGGGTTTCAAAAACACCTGGAGAAGTATATGGAAAACAGACAGAGAAACCAAAATATACATAGAAAGACCTTCCGAAACTCAACTTCTATAAATCAATGCTTACGCGTTCCATAGTGCGTGTGAGTGGCACTGCTGCTTTATATGATTTGACTCAAGGTCATAAGCTGGCTCAGGTAATTAGCTTATCCTCTGACCCTTTCCCTGCAGTGTAGCATATTTTTCACGCTGCAGGGCCTCAGTCTTTACAGAAGGCAACCTTTCAATTATGGCCTGACTTTCACCTTGGCATGTCTGAGATGTAACCTCTGCCCTTCAATTCCCTTTTTTTTATTCCTTTCACTGAGGAGTCGGTGAATGGGGTTAAGTTTTTTGCAGGGGCATAGTTAGGAGTTTAATGAGAAAAGCAATAATAATAGAAGACCTTTCAGCCCAAAATGGTCTGACTGAAACTGTGGTAACATCATGAACATTAGTGTAAACACAATTGAATCCAAAAGATCGGTTAGTTGCCATCTTCTACCTCATTTCTACCCAATATACTTCTCACATTTAGCTTCTTATCCGTCAGAGTTAAAATGATAGGCCAGTACTCAGCAAGCGAGCTTCCCTAGAATGAATAAATGTTAATTCAAGACCTTTTCTTCTGGTCAGCATTGCAAGAAAAAATGCAGAGGTCAATGCCTTTCTTTAAAATGCATGAGGGTAGAAAATAATGCTTATACACATAAATACTAGCTCAGCTGTGAAATGTAAAATGGTATGGTCTTTGCATTGCTGATGAAGCTGATATGGTGCTTGCATTGCTGATGTAAACAGGGGTTGTAGTTGAAACAGGTTGCAAAGTTGTGTGGATGATCTGGGGTAATACTGCAATATGGCAGCATAGGGTGTGAGGCAGGAACAACCCTAGATAGGGTACCAATCCATCGTAGGACACATGCACTCACCCACTCACACACTAGGAAAACTTTAGCATAATCAATTAACTAATGCATGTCTTTGGAATGTGGGAAGAAACCAGAGCACCTAGAGTAAACCCACGAGTACAAGGGGAGGACATGCAGACTCCACACAGAGCACTCCACCTGTGATCGAACCCAGGGCTGCCTTGCTATGAGGCAACAATGTTACCGCTCCTGTTTGCTATTTAATTCAGAGTTAATATACCTTATAACAAAGTATTACATGCTCATAGGACAATGTTCTGATGACAAAACATGACGAAAAGGTATTAAATACTTTGAAATATTTTGATTTTGGTCTTCTGGGATGAAGACAATTAACTTTAATTTGTAACAGCTTTGTATACAGTGTTGACTTTAAGCTTTCATGGGTACCCAACAGATAATATTTCAAAGTTAGGACTTTTCTGTAACAGGGACAGAAAACCTCAAATCAGATGAGAATCATTATACAGTATCTAAGCATTAGCTGCTTTTTTTAATAGATTGTCCTAAAACTATACAGAAGCACAGAGTCTGATAACAATTTACAATCAGATTCAAAATCAAGACATATCCAGCAGATACTATGGTAATAGGCTCCATGTGCCTGCATGTTTGTTATAGTGCCAGTGATTATTTCATAAGCAGGTTCTGAACAATAACAGATGGTGCAGCTGGTCAGTCTGAGTTATATTGGCTGAACATTAGTATTCATGTCTTGCATTGCAGTTGACCTGAAAATGAGAAAATAAGTTGCCATGCCCAGGCGATGACTTTTCTTCCTGCAGAGTGTACAGGATGAAAGGTAAAACGATAGCAGGATATGAAACAGGAGACACTAGAGGTGACAGAGGAAGCATTGCTGAATGTGAATGCTGGGCTTTGCTCCTGCTTTCATACAGTATTTGTGAATATGAAGCTAGCACTGTTGATGCCGATGGCTGAACAGCTAGTTTGCTAGTCATGCTAGTTTGTGCTTTGTTTGTTTGTTTTTCTCTGGGCACTATCTGGTGGTGAGGTAGATGAATTATGGAACCTCCTCATGGCAGCATTGGGTCATTGAATAAAGAAATCTAGATTTGTGAGTTTGGATGTGCAGTACTGTCATGTGTGTTCATCCCATGAATAGAGCACAATTTTCCTCCTTGATAAATTAAAAGACATCTTTTTCATGTTAATATCAAGATATTTCGATTTACATATTTAATCATCACCCATTGCCTCCAACAAGTGAACGAGAAAACAAAAATACTACAGTTATGAGATTTCTCAGACGGATTTCTGCAATGGTAATAACCCCTGAAATTATGCACTTTAATTTATGTTTTGCAGGATAAGCTGCTTCCTGTGCAAATACACCCTCCTGGAACAAAATACAGTTAGTTCCCCAGAGGTACTTTGGATTGTCGCTAATGAAGCATGCCAGCTCTGCCTGATGAAAGCACCAAATCGCTTGGCATGGAAAATCTGCAGCCAAAGATCTGCCTTTTCATGCCTCATTTCAGATGGCGTCAAAGAGGCAGAATAGAGGCAGAACTCATTAAAGGCATTAAAATCTAAACGAGAATTGGCTATAGAAATCACCAAATGCAGTTTCAGTATTCGCTAATCTTAATAATGATGAAGTAATAATAGTTTCTTAGAAGGACACACTGCACATTTGTGTTTGTCAGTGTTTCAGTGCATATTTAATCTGAAAGTTATGTTTATGGGCGTTCTGATTAGACTGAAGCATGTGTGATTGATGACACAGTGCTGCATTATTTTATGTGATTATAATGAAAGTAGTTCCATCATGAACAGCTCCATGATGAATATGGGCCATAACTGCGTCGTTATGCATTAACTCATATCAGAAACGATTCATTATGCCCTCTGCAATAACGTTCTTGACATCCTGTAAAGAGTTCATGAAGACGAATTGAATGTAGGTCAGTCCGTACTGCAGTTAATATAAACATTTAATGGAAACTGGAGGGAGGCTGATACATAATGCACAGTATTTATGAGCCACAGCTAGTGAACCAGAATAAAACAATAGCAGTGCAAATGCTTGTGGGCACTTTAAAATGCCAAAAGGCTCAACTAAAGCTCAGATTTTCTGCATTAGAAACTCCTAAGGTGGTCTGATCATAATCCATATGCCTACATTAGTAAATCACTTGTACTTTTAATTTTTTTCTAATGCAGATTTATGAATAATTCACATTTAAGCCTAAAAATTGTATGGAAAGCCTTGTATTTAACAACTGGTAGAACATCCTTTAGCAGCAATAACATGTGTGGATTTTACTTGAGTTTCAGTTGTAGTTATCCTGCAGGACATCAACTTCTAGGAGAGGAGCAACAGTACTACACTCACCGATCACTTGGTAGTTCTACACCAATTCAGGGTTAAGGTGTGCCAATGTGTTGTGCTGGTATGAGTGGATCAGAGACAGCAGTGCCGCTGGAGTTTTTAAACATTGTAGTCACTCACTGTGCACTCTATTAGATCTACCGTATACCATCTACCATATTTCTCTACCATGATAACGTAGAGTCAGAGAAAGTTGCTCATCTGTTACAGCACAGTTTGTGTTAGTCATCCTCTAATCCTTCATCAGTACTCACAGGAAACTGCCTACAGGATGCTGGTATTGACATTTTTGGTGTGTCTGATCCAATCATACTAGCACAACACACACTAACACCCCACCACATCAGTGTCTCAGCAGTGCTGAGAATGATCCACAACCAAAATAGTACCTGGTCTGTGGTGGTCCTCTGGGGTTCCTGATCATTAGAGAACAGAGTAAAGGGGACTTATAAAGTATGTAGAGAAACATATGAACTACAGTCTGTAATTGTGGAGCTACAAAGTCCATCTAATAATCTTGGTGAGTGTATATTTCTCTTTATATAGACCATGTGTTATTGGGGCTATTGATCACCCATGTCTTTGACATACTTTTGTAGCCTTTTCAGCTTCATGGAATTGCTATAGGTCTCGTTCTACAGCAGAGGCAATTCTAGGATCAGAGCTTTAGGGGTACTGACCACCCAATGAGACCAGCCCCCCCCTGTTAATTTTAATGTAATTTTGGACTGTCATTTCCACATTTGCAAAGGAAAAACCTCTAACTTTTTTGGTTAGGGGAAACACTGTGACTGGAAAGATCAACAAATTTTCCATTAGTGCTGAGAATGTGAGCCACAAAGCCATCATTTTGATCATACCATCGAGGCAAGGGCAGAAGGGGAGACTGCTGTCAAAATATTATGTATAAACCATGTACTTTCTATAGCTTTAACATTTTTTTCAGCATATCAGAGACTATGGGTGCTGGGACTCAGATTAGGAGGGCTGGAAACTAATCTATGACCCTTCTATGAATTTATCATAAAAATCATAATTTTGCTAAAGGTCAGAGACATGTAAACTTTAATAAATAGATGAACATTAATCAGTAATTTAGTAAATAAACAATGAACCTATTATATGACCTCAAACAGGCAGCAGAAAATAGACAGGAAAAGGCAATCCGTAAGATCATGCTGCATTTTGTATGATACTGCCTGGTAGAAAAGTGAATGTAGCCTGATTACTTTTAAAGTATGGTGTCAATTTCTAACTTCACAAATATATAGATTTACAACATTTAACAGATGCCTCTGTCCAGAGTAACTTTGAACTGAGCTGAATAGTTAAGGACTTTAAGAGTCAGGTCCCAACATTGGCAGCTTGAAGAACTGGGATTTGAGAACTCACAAATGTTCTATTAGCAGTTCAGAGTCTTAACCAATGAGCCTCCACTGTCCATACTCATATGCTCCCAAAATGTGTTATACTTGGCAGTGGAAACAACAACCACACGTAGGATCACAGGTTTATGCTTCATCATGCATATATTAATGCTTTCCTCCCTCAATGACAATACCACTACTAAACTAGAATAAAGCAAGAAACCCATTGCTTTCAGAGTCATTTATTCTCATTACAGCAGACTACTGATGGTGTCGCCTATAATCTGTGATATGAATGACTGGCTACTCAGCGGTATTGGCAGCAAACAGGCCTTTAGTAATACCATTACAGAAATTGCATGACTGTGACCTACAATCTCTATCAATATTCCAGATGGCCAACAGAAACATCAACGTAAATAAAAACAGAGAAACAATTCTAATAAATTACAAAGGACATTGGATCTCATGGGGAAACGGGGGGCCAACTCTAACTGCATACCATCTGGCCAAAACATGCTACTAAAAAGTTTGAATAATATTAATACTGAGCTGTTAAAATGAGTGAAGTATGTGAACAACAGCTGGTATAAATACTCTGTAGACTCTAGCCATAAAAGCAAAGAGTTTGTCTGCATCCCCGTTTTGCATATTGTTGTTTTAATATATAAAACATACCTGCATATACATTTTAAATGTTACTTTGTACAGTAAGTAAAATGTGTTTTAATGTGTTAAAAATTAATGTAAAGGTAAATGTTCCAGCATTAAATCAAGAATACATTACAGCGTTTAACAGACACTCATCCTTAGCAAGTCAGCAGCTATGGGTTACGGTCTTGCTCAAGTCATAATATATGCTACAGTGTAACAAAATATATGCTATATATTAAATGAAGTCAAGAATAGAGCTAGGAACAGACTTTGAGGATAATACTACTTTGGTAAGAAACACCTCAAGAAACATAGCTATTATCAGTATAGGAATGGTCTCAGAGACTGGGATGAAGTTGATTCTATATCAACTGAAACTGACTCAAAACTGACTGAATGTACATGTGGTTCTGCAGTGAAGGGCAAGCACTGAAAAAGCATACACGTGTAAAGGCATTTTGAAAGAAGCTGTGGTACTGGAGGTACTCAACAATTTGACAATGGAGAGATACTTGGGCAGTTGTGGCTGAATGTTTTGTGGATTTTCTACAAAGGAGGAGCAGCAGAGCTTCTTGTGCTTCTTCAACCTCATATGCCCCTACTCAGACTTTGCACATCTCTACTTCAAGTCCTGCTACTGACTGCAGTGTATACACCAGGTTCATCTTTAGGATAAGCAAGAAGACATTGACAAAGACACATAACACATAGGGTAGACAAAGCAAAAGTAGAGCAAATGGAAGAGGGTATTTTACAAAGATCAGATTCCATGACAGATCCACAAAAATATCCAAAATGGCTGCACCATATTAGGAACACCTGTTCAACTGCATCCTTTCCTAGATTGGGTCCAAGTGGACCCACCACCCGCAAGATCCAGAGTAAGGGTGCGATGCAATGCCCATTGGACACAGGGTGGGGGCAGAGGAGAACCTGGTGGAATGACTCTTGGCACATGGAACATAACCTCACTGTGGGGGAAGGAGCTGGAGCTGGTGCAGGAGGTTGAGAGATACCAGCTAGATATAGTTGACCTCATCTCCATGTACAGTGTGGGGTCTGGAACCAGGCTCCTTGATAGAGAATGGACTCTGTCCTTTCCCAGGAGTTGCACAGAAGCACTGGGCAGGTGTGGAGATACTCACAAATCCCTCACCTCGCGTGTGGGCAGTTGGAGTTTGTCCCCGTAAACGAGAGAGTCACCTCAATGCACCTTGCAGGGAGGGAAAGTATGACTATTGTATGTGCATATGCACCCAACAGCAGCTCAGAGTACTCGGCCTTCTTGGAGTTTATAGGTGGAGTTCTGGAAAGGATTCCAAGCACTGACTCCATCATTTCACTGGGAGACTTCTATGCTCACGTTGACAATGATTGGGAAACATGGAGAGGGGTGATTTGGAGGAAGGGCTTGCCTGATCTGAATGGCAGGACGTTATTGGACTTCTGTGCTAGTCATGGTTTGTCCATAATGAACACCATGTTCAAACACAAGGTCCCTCATAAGTGTACCTGGTGCTACAGCACCTTGGGCCAAAGGTAACAGATCAGACAGAAACATGACCACAATATTGATTGGAGGCTGTATGTTCTGGACACTCAGGTGAAGAGAGGGACTGAGCTGTCAACTGATCACCATCTGGTGGGGAGTTGGATCAGATTATGGGGAAAGCTGCCGGACAGACCTGGTAGGCCCAAATGTATAGTCATGGTTTGCTGGAAAAGGCTGGCAGAGGACTCTGTCCGAATTGATTTCAACTCCCATCTCCAAGAGAACTTCTCACATGGAGGTAGGGGACATGGAATCTGAATGGACCCTGTTAAAGACCTCAATCGTGGAAGTGACTGCTTGTAGTTATGATCAAAAGCTTGTTGGTGTCTGTTATGGTAGCAACTCAGAACCCGGTGGTGGCTGGCAGAGGGGAGGGGAGCTGTCAAGTGGAATGAGGAGGCTTTCGGAGCTTGGCTAGCTCGGGGAACTCCTGATTCAGCGGATGGGTACCGACATGCCAAAAAAGGCAGCAGTTTTGTCAGTTGCTGAATCTAGAGTGTGGGAGGAGTTTGGAGAGGCCACAGAGAGGCCACATTTTTTTGATTCCAGAATCAAAAAGATTCAGGAAAATGCTCTGACAGCACAGGAGGGGAAGGGGGAGACACTGTCCAAGCAGTGCTCAGCAAGGATGATGAAACTGAACTTGACTGAGCATATTGTCAGCCACTGGAAGGAGTACTTTGAGGATCTCCTAAACCTAAAGGGACATGCCTCCTTTGCAGGAGGTAGGGCCAGAGGAGTCTGGAGTGTCAGACTCCATTTCTTTGGCTGAAGTCACTGAGGTAGCTGGAAGGCTCCGCAGTGGCAAAGCTCCTGGAGCCGATGATCATCGGGCGGGCACAGTAACTTTGGATTAGCAAACTGGGGTGGTAATTCCCATTTTTAAAAAAGGGGACCGGAGAGTGTCTGACAATTATTGTGGCATTACACTTCCCAGCCTCCCTCGGAAAGTCTATGCCAGGGTACTAGAAAGGAGATTTGTTCGACAGTTTAACCTCAGATACAGGAGGAACAATTCGGATTTCGCCCTTGCCATGGCATAGTGAACCAACTCTTCATTCTCTCGCAGATGGTTGAAGGGAGGTTGCTATTCCACTCTACAGGGGTGCTTGAAAGTTTGTAAACCCCTTTAGAATTTTCTATATTTCTGCATAAATATGACCTAAAAGATTTTCACACAAATCCTAAAAATAAATAAAGAGAACCCAGTTAAACAAATGAGACAAAAATATTATACTTGGTCATTTATTTATTGAGGAAAATGATCCAATATTACATATTAGTGAGTGACAAAAGTATGTGAATCTTTGCTTTCAGTATCTGGTGTGACCCTCCTGTGCAGCAATAACTGCAACTAAATGCAGAACAGTAAAACAGTATAACAGTCCTGCACACCAGCTTGGAGGAATTTTAGCCCATTCCTCCATACAGAACAGCTTCAACTCTATGAACCTCTTGGATTATCAGATCATCTGAAGGTGAAATTAGAGTCAGGTGTTTTCAATCAATGGGAGGACAATCAGGTGTGAGTGGGCACCCTGTTTTATTTAAAGAATAGGGATCTATCAAAGTCTGCTCTTCACAACATGTTTGTGGAAGTGTATCATGGCACGAACAAAGATTTCTGAGGACCTCAGAAAAAAAAGCTGGAAAAGGTTATAAAACCATCTCTAAAGAGTTTGAATCTGATTATGTTTTAGGTCATATTTATGCAGAAATATAGAAAATTCTAAAGGGTTCACAAACTTTCAAGCACCACTGTACACATGCTGTGTGGATTTGGAGAAGGCATATGACCATGTTCCCCGAGACATCATGTGGGAGGTGCTTCGGGAGTATGGGGTACCGTGGTCGCTGAGGCGAGCTGTTCGGTCCTTGTACTCTCTGAGGTTGAGTTGTGTTCACATTCTTGGCAGTAAGTCAGACTTGTTCAGTGTGGCCAGTGGACTCCGTCAGGCTTGTGCCTCGTCTCCACTCCAGTTCCTGATTCAAGGATAGGGTGGCGAGGCGTAGCCTGGGACAGGAGCGCTTCTAGCAGGGGGGCCGGGAGGTGTCGTCTCTGCTATTTGCGAATGATGTTGTCCCCCTGGCTTCTTTGCATGGAGGCATCCAATGCACTTGAGTGGTTTGCAGCAGAGTGTGAAGCGGTCGGTATGTGGATAAGCACTTCCAAGTCTGAGGCCTGGAATCTCCTGGAAAAAGATGGCATGCTCCCTCCAGGTAGGAGTGAGAACTAGAGGTCTTGTTCACGAATGATGGAAAATGGGATTATGAGATCGACCTTTGCAGTGAGAGGATCCAGTTGACAAGGGTTCCTCCTGGATGCCTGCCACTAGAGGAGTATCAGGCACGGCCAACTGGGAGGAAACCCCAGGGTAGACCAAGGACTTGCTGGAGGAATTACATCTCCCAGCTGGCCTGGGACCGGCTGGGGATCCCCCCTGGCCTGTGCTTCTTTGCTTGCCATGCTGCCACCGTGATCCTGAAATGGACTGTATGTTAACACAAAAATCTAATCAGCCAATCACATGGCAGGAACTCGGTGCATTTAGTTATGCAGACATGGCTAGGACAACCTAGTGAAGTTAAAAAAGCGTATTAGAATTGGGAAGAAGGGTGATTTAAGTGACTTTGAATATGGCATGGCTGTTGGTGGTATAGACGCTGGTCTATGGAATATATAACAAACTGCTGATCTACTGGGATTTTCACATTAAGCATAGTCATCTCTATGCTTTACAGAGAATGGTCTGAAAAAGCGAAAATGGCAGTTTCTGGGCAAAAACAACTTGTTGATGCCAGAGGTCAGAGGAGAATGATTAGACTGGTTAGAACTAATAAGGCAGCAGTAACTTAAATGACCACTTGTTCGTTACAACAGAGGTATGCAGAAGAGCATCTATGAATGCAAAACATGACGAACCTTGAAGTATATGGGCTATAGCAGAAGAAAACCACACAAGGTGCCACTCCTGTCAGCTAAGAACAGACAACTGAGGCTGTTCTAATTTGCACAGATATGATGAGTCTTAATGTCTAGTGTTACATTATGCCAATTGAACATTGTTTTAATGCCACGGTCTAATAAAGTTTTGTTTTTGACCATGTCCACCCCTTTATAAACACAATGTTCCCATATTCTGACGGCTACTTCCAGCAGGATAACATGCCATGTCACAAAACTCAAATCATCATGATGATCAAAACATTATGATGAGTTCACTGTACTCAAATGGCCTCCACAGCCACCAGATCTCAATCCAATCCACCTTTGGGATGTGGTGGAATGAGAGATTTGCATCATGGATGTGCAGCCGACAAATCTGCAGCAGTGGCATGATGCTATTATGTCAGTATGCACCATCTAAGGAATCTTTCCAGCACCTTTTTAAATTTATGCCATGACAAATGAAGGCAGTTCTGGTGGCAAAAAAGGGTCCAGCCTGGTACTAGCCAGTTGTACCTAATAATGTGGCCTGTGAGTGTGTTAGACACAGGAAGTGTCTCTAGAACTCTGGAGATTGGGATCTCTGATGGTGTGGTAGTGAAATGTCAGTGGCTGGTGAAACAGAATAGCAGTTTGCAAGTTTAAATCAAAAATAGAAACACAGTTGATAAATGTGATCTAGGCCATGACTATTAGCCGGATAAATCAAGCCTGGTTCAATCACGTAGTCTTACAAATAGACTCAGTCAATCAAAATAAAGAAATCACCTTGACAAGTCATACAGTATTCTGGTGGATATTCTGAAATCTTGGTTAAACAGTAGTGGTACATCAATATTAAAAATGTGCATATCAATTAGATATCCCAAAGGGTTGCAGCATGCTGTGCACACTTTCCCCTAATTTGAGCACCACAAACACGAGTTCTCCTGTGACACACATAAGGTTAATTAGCATTTGTCTGGTGAATGACCTCCTTTGTACTGAATGATCTGTGTGTTTTGCTTTCCCCAGAGAGGCAACACTGTCATCCCTATGCGTTATCATCACATGATCTAAACCCAAACAGTGGAAGTTCACAGTCGACATCCAACAATAAGCCACAGGTGTGGGCACACAACATAATTAATTACACTGCAGATTAAAGCTATTAAGGACAATAAGGCCAAAGTACAGAGTAGCTGCTATTAAGGATCAAACAAATGAAGTGGTTTTGTGTATTAGGCCACAGTTATGACCCTTGGTATTCACCAGAATGTTTTATCTCATTGCAGTGTAGTGTGACTACAGAAAGCTGTCATTTAGTCATTAAAATGTAGATTCTAGATAATTAATATTTAATTAATAAAAATACAACTGACTTTAAATTAATCATTGAGAACAAAAGACTAACAGCTTTTAGGAAATTGCATTCCATCTACCTAGTGACACAAATCAGAAAATTATATAGCTCACGTTTAGACAACAATGACAATCAACCTGAGGGCAATGTGATGGATGAAGTTTCATTAAATGAAATTACAGCCTACAACCCAATCCATTACTTATGCATAAACAAAAAATCCAAGACAAAGCAGTATGGAAACTGCATAGCTGGCAGACAAAACAACAAGGTCATATGGGACTGTTCTTATATAGTACAATATTGAATTTGAGGGGAGATGTATGTCAGCAAATACTGAATGGCTTTCTGTGTCAGCATGAATGCTCTGAAGGCAGGAAAGTGCATGTACCAGAGCTTTTTATATTCATGAGAGACATCCATGTGCATCCTGTAGTTCACAGAAGGTTCATACAGTGAGTTTCAAGTTACATCTAAACGGATTTCTTTCTTACTTTCAGTACGTTCTTTACTCTATCCTAAAATATCTGGTCAGTTTAGATTCTAAGAAAGGAGAATGTCAAGTTCATCTTATGTATAAACAGTGGATAAAATTTGTCAGAATTTGGAAATGATAAAAAAGACCTAATGAACAGAAAAAGCTAAAGTTTTTACTGAAACTTAATCACAATTTATTGGAAGGAAAGAAGTCATGTTTAATTTAGCATCTAATGTAATCTACTTCATATATTGCAGGGTAATGACAACAAAACTGCTAGCTGGTTAATGGTTATGTGATCTTAATGTGAATAACTAAACTTTGCTTCAATTCTCATTTTGTCCAAATATAGTATGATATGATGTTCATCTGCCATCACGTCAAATGTTGGACCCAAAACAGTATGTGCAAAAATGAAAAGACTGAAAAGAGAATTTTCTGCAGAAACCTCTTCCTACACAGGGTTAGCAGCTACACATAGGGTTGTTGCAGTCCAGATCTCTGGCTTGGTCTCAAGGCTTTTCAGACTGGAACAGATTGCCCTGTATTTTCTCTCCTTTTTGTCCTTGGTCTTCATGATGTTTGTGTGGATATGCTCTCAAACTCTGGCACCTTCCAGAACAAGGAAGGTGTATTTATAATGAGATCATGTACCACTTTAATTATATACAGGTGGAAATTATTATTATTATTCAATTAATCAAGGGACTTCTGGTGGCAAATTTGTTGCACCAGATCCATATGTAATATTTTCACATCAAGATCAATGGCTCACTCAACAAACATTAGATTCCTGATAGAATCCTGTGCATTTATACATAACTAAGAATATTCTTAAGAAATGTTTTTGTGTTTCAGAAACCTGCCTCAAATCACCCTGCTCCAATTATAATTAGTTCAGAGCAGATCAAGAACTGTAATGTTGGTTTTGAAAGAATCCAACTTGGTGCATATACCACTTACTTGGGTGCAGCAGTTTCGAAAAGAAGTTGCTTAATGACCCGCTGTGATTAAGCAAAGCGGAGTAAATGTTCATAATAAGCTATAAAGACAGTTTCAGTGAAATCAAGAAGAAAAAAGACAATAGACACATAATTATAAAACCTCCCTACCACCAGTTCTATTAACTATTGTCTGTTTACAGCAGTTGTTTCCATTCTCATTCTGTTCCCTGCTTGGATAATCACAATAATTAATTTTCCAATTCAGTGGAATATTTCCCTTGTCACCTTCCATTCCCTCATGTATTAGGTTTGAGTTCAGTGGTACATTTCGCTCACTCCTCTGGAAATGAAGAGGTTGATGCCCAGTGCTAAGCCATGTGAAGAAACCACAACAGACAAGTTAAAACAAAGAAGACAAGATACCAGTTGATTTATAACAGAAACAAAATTGTTTTCATATCAATACATTCATATTTTTCCATGCAAAATGTTCCCATTATTATCAGGTAAAAAATTATGGATTTACCATGAGGTTATGATCTCACAAAATAGGCTTTACTGGTAAAAATAACACAGGTAATATTTGACTTACTGAAACTTTTCAAAACTCAAGTGAATCATCTCAACTAGACCCATACACTTCCAAATCTCAAAGACTATAACCTGTTTTATTTTGTGAACACTTATTAGAAAATGCTACAATACAGCTCTTGTACATTCTTTAATCAACTTCATCTTGCTGTCCTTTGTCACTCAAAGGAAATTGGATTCCATGTTCTACAATACTCTCAATGATGTTTATTGTAATATTAAACATGGATATAGAGCAGTACCACAACCTCATATACAGTCATATGAAAAAGTTTGGGCACCCCTGATAATTTTCATGATTTTTCTTTATAAATCATTGGTTGTCCAGCTCAGCAATTTCAGGTAAATATATCATATAGTAGATGAACACCGTGATATTTGAGAAGTGAAATTAAGTTTATAGGTTTTACAGAAAGTGTGCAGTTAATTATTCAAAACAAAATTAGGCAGGTGCATAAATTTGGGCACCCTTGTCATTTGAATACCTTTAGCACTAATTATTGGAACACAAAATATGTTTTGTAAGCTCACTGACCCTTGATCTACATACACAAGTGAGTCCAACTATGATAAAGGGTTAAGGTGGCCAATTGGAAGTTTTTCTCCTCTTTGCATCTTCTCTGAAGAGTGGCAATATGGGAGCCTCAAAACAACTCTCAAATGGCCTGAAAACAAAGGTTGTTCAACATCATGGTTCAGGGAAAGGGAAAAGCTCTCTCAGAGATTTCAGCTGTCAGTTTCCACTGTGAGGAACATAGTGAGGCAATGGAAGACCACAGGCACAGTTCTAGTTAAGGAACTCCCGAAGTGGCAGACCAAGAAAAATTCAGATAGGCAGAGGTGAAGGATGGTGAGAACAGTTCATAGTCAAGCCACAGACCACCTCCAAAAGACCTACAACCTCATCTTGCTGCAGATGGTTGTCACTGTTCATCGTTCAACTATACAGCTCACTTTGCACAAGAAGAGGCTGTAGGGGAAAGTAATGCAGAAGAAGCCTTTTCTGCAGACACGCCACAAACAGAGTCACTTTGAGGTGTGCTACAGCACATTTGGACAATCCAGCTTCATTTTGGAATAAAGTGCTGTGTACTGATGAAACTAAAATTGAGTTATTTGGACATAACAAGGAGCGGAAAAGGAACACAGCATCCCAAGACAAACACTTGCTACCCACAGTAAAATTTGGTGGCGGTTCCATAATGCCCGCGGGACTGTGTGGCCAGTGCAGGTACTAGGAATCTTGTTAAAATTGAGGGTCGCATGGATTCCAGTTAATATCTCCAGATTCTTAAGAACAATGTTCAAGAATCAGTGACAAAGTTGCACCGAGGCCAACGACCCCAAACCCTGCTCATAATCTACTAAGGCATTCATGCAGAGGAACCAGTACAACGTTCTGGAATGGCCATCTCAGTCCCCAGACATGAATATTACTGAAAATGTGGGCTGTCCATGCTTGGAAACCATCAAAGATGACTGAACTGGAGATGTTTCTAAAGAAGAATGGTCCAAAGCACCTTCAACCAGAATCCAGACTGGAAGCTGTAGGAAGCGTTTAGCGGCTGTTATTTCTACAAAATGAGGATCTACTAAATATTGATGTAATTTTTCTGCTGGGGTGCCCAAATTTATGCACCTGCCTAATTTTGTTTGAATAATTACTGCACACTTTCTGTAAATCCATAAACTTCATTTCACTTCTCAAATATCACTGTGTTCATCTGCTATATGATATATTTAACTCAAGTTGCTGATCTGAACAACCAATGATTTATAAACTAAAATCATGAAAATTATCAGGGTTGCCCAAACTTTTTCATACGACTGTAGGTCTGTATGACCATTTGCCTCAACACATGTTACCAACCTATGCACCCATTTGCAGGAACTTAAACCAACAATAAAATCTGTTAATATATTGTCAGAAGATGCTCTCACTCTCAAATACGGTTTTGTTTTAAGAACATTGAGTGGAGTGCATTTGACAGCCCAGATCTGGAGGTATATACAAACTCCATGCTCTCTTACATTTCCTTTTCTGCCGAGAATGTGGTGGGCAAAAAAATGCATTTGTTCCTACCTGAACCAAAAACCCTGGAAAATCAGTGAGGTTAGGACACTGATCAGAAATCGAAATGAGGCCTTCAGATCTGGTGACAGAGTAAATTATTACATAGCTATAGCCAGCTTAACGAGGGCTATCAAATCTGCCACGGATTGTTATAAGCAGAAAATAGATGGTCATTTTACAAATAACTCCCAGCAGCTCTGGAAAGGAATACAGTATATCACCAACTTCAGAGGCAGGAATGCCATATCAGAGCTTGGGGAGGCCTCCAAAGTAAATGAAAAAACAGTATTTTTGCTCTTTTTGAGTCACAGACTGTCAGTACCAGTGAGGTGTCTGGTAAATACTGTAACTACTTGCTACTAAACATAGTCAACATAAAGGAGATTATCATAGACTTTTGCAAATCTAGAGTGGCTCATGCCCCTCTACTCATAAATGGGGACTGTATTGAGAGGGTATCTTCCTTTAAATTTCTTGAAGTCCTCATTTCAGAGGGCTTTTTTGGTCCACAAATACAGAGGTTGTCATAAAGAAGGTTTCACAGATAAACAAATTGTCATCAGAAGCTTCTGGTGACTTTCTAAAGGGTTGCCATTGGACGCATGTTAGCATATTGCATTAGTGAATGGTGTCCAGGTTGCAAAGAGGCTGAAAAGAAGCACCTACAAAGGATCATAAATACGGCTCACAGTATTGTCAGGAGCACTCTTCTCTCCCTGGTTGATATTGCACCGTTCTCATTGTCTTGGCCTCTGCTCTTCCATCCTTGGAGACCCCTCTCATCCTACTTTGCACCTATTTGACCTGATGCCCTCGGTGCTTCAGGTCTCTAAAAGATTGTACTTCCAGATTTAAAAACAGTTTTTCCCTTGGTCTATAAGGACCTTAAACAACCATCATCTTCACTCTGTTTTGTGCAGTAACTGCTTGTGGAATCTTTTATCAACTATGTAAAATTCATGTGCAATATTACATCTGGGCTTGTGTGAATTTTTCTAGTATTGTGTCATTTTTATTTGTTATTTTAACTAAGTGTTGGTGTTATGTTTGTTTATGCACCCAGGTTTTAGCTTCCGCAATTTCATTATATGAACTACATGATAGCAATAAAGTCTTTTTTGAATTTTTGACTGTGACTTTTAGTCTGATTCCTTTGTTTCCTTACGAGTGTTCTGGCTGCTCATGTGGTGTCTAGACTCAGTTTATGAAGCTCCTAAGTAGCAGTGCATATTGTAAAACGCTATATAAATTAAATTAAAAGTCAACATTTTAAGGTATGGCACAAACGTAGATAATTTTATTGATGAACAGTGTTTACTGTGGTATCAAAGCTGGTGTATTAGCAGAGCTACTCTTTGCATAGAGCAGAAGCCTGCTATTTTAATACCCTAGCCCACTCCCCCAGCCAGTAAACAACTACAACAAATGCAGATTGGGAAAAAGCAGGTGTTCTGAATGACTGCATATCTCTACCTACACAATGCATCCCCACCTTGCTATTTCTGAGCACCTTAACTTTTGTTCAGTGGATAATTGTGATTATAATGGTTATTTATTGTATATTGCAGCATTTAAAGCTATAAGAAATACACTAGAGAACAAAAGCATGCATTTAGTAGTACACACCAAGATTGAGAACATGCTCATTTAGAGAGGCAAAAACTGATCCAATATGTAGATCAGACCAAGGACCAAGGGTTAAACAGATCGTTTCCTGCACCACTATGTTATGCTGACATAACAGAAATGGCCTGAATATGCAAAAATGGGTAAGGACACTTTAGTATCCATGTTACTGGATATGGAAATCAGTTACCAGATACAAACAATTACAATATAAATGTCACCAGTTGTTTTATTGCTATCTTTGCAAAAATGCACGATATCATACAGTAGTTCCAGGTAATGTTTTGAAGATCAATATACTCCGTCACAGCTCTCTCAATTATGACAAAAGGATACCTACTGGAAGTTTGTTTTAATAGAATACTATACAGCCTGTGCACTGCTCACTAAAATATACAATAAAATATACAATAAAGTGTTGCTAGGTTTGTGAATGCCTGTTCTACTCACATAAACACATATCTGCCAAGGAAAGAGAATTGGTTTAATGAACCTGTAGTAATCTGCAACACTACTTCTCTGGTCTGTGTAATTAAAGTTAAATGGCCATTTGGACTTCATCTGGACATGGGTTACTCACATTCTAATTGGCACTTGACAAATAGCCGTGTGTTTCCATGAAATGTACTGTTTATCCTACACAGATGCGAATTAATATGTTATCACTTCATAAATAGCCTAAAATTGCTCTATTCAGGACTCAGTTCTGCATATCTAGGCATGAGAGCGTGGGCATGGTAAAACTGCTAAGATTATCAAAATGAATTCCCACATAAAATCATAAATGTGTGCTAATAGTGGTTACCTACCTTGCAATATATGGTCTAATGTTATCTATAGTAAATAATTCAAGTCAAGTCAAGTCAGATCTATTTATATAGTGCTTTTTACAATGGAGCATTGTCTCAAAGCAACTTTACAAGTTTAGATTATCTCATAATATCTACATCCAATCCCAAATTGAGCAAGCCTAGGGCGACAGTGGCAAGGAAAAACTCCCTAAGTGTTATGAGGAAGAAACCTTGGGAGGACCAAGACTCAAAAAGGGACCCAACCTCCTTGAGCGGCGTAGATGATAAATCTAAGAACGAAACTAAAGTCATGGAGTCATAGTTCAAATAAAATGTGAAATATGTACATCGGCATTAAGTGGCCCGGGTATGGTGGGGCTAGAGCTGATGACGGAAGCACCTTCAGTGGAGCTGCAGCGGATGAACATCATGTGTGGGACTGGAACTGGTACCGGAACACAGCTCGGAGAGAAACCAGGAAATGTAATTAGTGATTGATTAAGAGCACAGTGTCTATTAACAATCACTGATGCCATGTGTAGCATGAGACCCCGGCAGCATTAGCTATAGCAGCGTAGCTAGAAAGAGGAGAACTGGTAGGAAACACAGCCAAGACGGATCACATGAGACATTGGAGGCAGAAGACAGCAACCCAACGTCTCTGATCACCATAAGACTCTTTGACTATGAACCCCCAACTCTGATCTTAGTCTAAGGCAAGGATGCACGATCAAGAGGACCGAAGCCTAGTTCAGCCAGACCGCCCACTCGACACTCCCGGCTAACAGACAAGGCAGGCAGGCCAGACATGACTCCAGACTCCGGCCCCAGTGACCCGAGCCATGCATCCCAGTCTAAATCTAGTCAAAATCCTGCGTAAATAAGTATGTCTTTAGCCTAGACTTAAAATTTTGGAGAATGTCTGAGTCTAAATAATCTAATACTACCACATTTCCCAGAGGAAACAGCACAGCACACCACAGGTGATAGCAAATAGCAAAATGTAACCAGGTAAACCGTGTGCAGATCGTGATTGGAATGGCAGTCGGACACAAGGGCATTTTCCATTCGAATAGTGGTCCATATTATCGATTCCTTGCATTTCAATGAAAGTGTAAAGATTGCAAGAAAGGTTGTGACTCAATTTCCAAACACAGAAGTAGTTCCAAAAGAGCAGCAAACAAAGATACTAAACAATATACATCAACAAGATCCAATAGCAGTCCAAAGGCAAGGTCAATACATGAGAAGGTAAACAAAGGATATGATCACAACTCAGAACTTAGTAGTTCCAGCACTATAGATGTGTTTGGGTGCTAGTCAGTTCAAAATCAATAGTCTAGAGAGGTTGCCCTCTGGCGAGCTGGGATGTTGTAGCAGGCATGGTCGAAATTCCTGGTGTGATTTATCTATCTATCTTTTTTCCCTTCTTCCAATGTCAATGTGTTCTGCTCTCTGCCTGCTTCCCCTTCTGATTTTTGCAATTCTGTTTGCTTCTCCCATCCTGATGTGTTTATTCAGTATATGTTTATTTTAAACACATCCTCAAGTGTCACTGCACTATCATCTTTTCTGTTATATTCACCGTTTCAGACACCTCGACATGTCTGGAGCTCATCGCAGCCAGCAGGAAAGAGCAGAGGATCAGGGTCAAACAGCAGAGCTGCAGCAGCTCCTAGCCAGAAACATAAGTCACATTTATTTATATAACAGTTTTTTTTTTTTTTTACTTTAGCACAATGTCTCAAAGCAACTTTACAGACATCTAGGCCCACAGCCCCAAATGAGCAACAGTGCAAAGGAAAAAAAAAAAAAAAAAATTGGGAAGGCCAGACCTTAGAAAATGGACCCAAGTTAATTGGGCAGCGTACATGTTCTATGTAAAAATTAAATTAAATGACATACACAGTAAATTTACATGTACAATATACATGATAAAAGAAAAAATATAAGCAAATCTCTTGCCATTATTTATTCCAGTGTAAGTGCAGTGCAGTCACTGAAGGTTGTCATATGAATTAGGAATGGGATCCTCAGGCCTCAGACCCCATCATTATTATTTCCATCACTCATTTAAGGAGACTTGTTACCATGCATATAGTGTATCATTGAACCTTATGGAGGCATGTACTCAAAAAATAACAATAGACCTAACACTGTTCCTTTAGGACTCCCTTATCTGAGTGAAATGTGGGCATAAGGAGAACATGACATTGACAGTAAAAATAAGGATATCTTTGTTTATACAAGTTAATATGAAACTGGGAGGCAGGGACCTCCCACCTGCCTGCTCCTAGTGAAGAAATTCTAAGAAAAATCATTGAAATGTAGGTGTTTCCCTCTTAAAGTTACGAGTAGGTCCTAGTGAAGATAAAAGTTATTCTTAAAGGTTGAGGCACCTTATGTGCTTCAACTCCATTTGTGATGGATATTGTCTTATTATACAACCTAAACAACCATCAAGTCTTTATTCATTTTATTATTTAACAAATAAAGCAAATAACTCCACTTAGGTGCCATTGCGGCACCAGCTGAAATGTATTATTCACATTATGGAGCATACAGGCATGTGTTGAGCTGTAAATGTTACCATTTCCATTCAATTTTACATGACCTTAAACAATAAATTTAAGGAATTAAAATGTTGCCACACCATATATTAACCTAGCCAACTTTAGTTGGATACAGTAGATACCATTTCGTAATCAACACAAAAATCTAATTACTCAACAGTGCAGCAGAAATTTTCTGAAAATTTGAGAATTTATTGATGCAGACAATTATTTCCTTAGTGATTATTAAGATAATAGATCAATGTAATCAACTAACAGTAATACAAATGTTCTGTAAATGTCAGTAGAATGTTGTTTATGGAAAAACCATTTGAATGCTCAATGAGTTTTAAGTGACTTTAGAATTGATCCCCTCTCTTATATTAATGCATGCAGAGTAAATTCATTTAAGAGATTTTGGGACCAACACAAATGAGAATCTACAAAAAACAAGCTTTATTTCAATTCGGTTTCATAAAAAATGTTTTTTGTTGCAATATAGCTTTCTAATTTTCTTTTAAAAGTTGGTGAATTGGTTACATGCTGTATACACCATTGCTGTATTTTTGAATGAACAAAGCTCTTGTTTTGATATTAGGGTAAATAAATGTTGCGTACTTTTATGGCAAATTTATTTACTACAGCAGTATCATTCACTGAAATCTACACTGCTAGGGTTAAATTAATATGGTTTTCTTTAAGGGAATAGCACAGAATATAGATTACTCAGCTAAAGCTACAGTATGTTTATCAAAGACATGTGGTTGTTGAAGTCTGTATCAGAATATCATGTGATCAGTATCCGGATACAATTCATGTGAATTGTATCCAAATTGTCATACATTGAAAGACAACAGTTTGTGTATTTAAACACAAACAAAACAGCAGAACTACAATTAAAAGTGTTACATGTTTTGGACTTTTAGTGCAGGATAGCTTTTAAAATGAACAGAATAGGCCTTTGCGGGTGTTATGGACATATGTAATATGTTTGTTTCCCCAGAGTAGTCAGGGTCCCACTGATGTAGACAGACCCAGAAAAACACATCCTTTTTTGCCTGCTCCTGTTATGCAGTTGTGGCAGCAAACCATCCGCATGGATTTGGCCAAGGTTTTACATTGGATGCCCTTCCTGATGCAACCCTCCCCATTTACCTGGGCTTGGGACTGGCAGTAGGAGTACGTGGCCAGTACATGTGTTTTTCCATCACTCAGCATTCACTTTGCAAGTCACACCCTGGGTTAAGACGTTGAACTCTAACCCTAACCCTAAACATTGCCCAGTTCCAGAAGTTGTGATGCAAGTGTATATGAATGATTCAGACACTCAAACACATTTTTAAATATGCTTGTACTGCATAACCATGTTAAAAAGCAGATATTCATGCTTAAAAACAACAACAAAACAAAAACAAACAAAAAAACATTTATACAGACAAATGGACCAATAGTGAAGTCCATGCTTTACTGAGACTATATGTGATGGAGGAGGTTCAGCGTGATTTTGAGTCATCTAGGTGAAATTTGCATGACTTGCATCACTTTAGCCTCACTCGGTGTTCCTACTGACAATGCGAATGCAAACCAAAAAAGAGACACTCCATTGGGGTGGGAGAAATATTGCTAAAGCAAAATATTTGCTGTGCTTTCTCCCATGCAGAATAGGTGAGAGAAGAAGAGTCTATAAATGTTATTATCTCAGCTAGTGAGGGAAGACTGGTAATTGCAAATGTTTTTTCTGTTAACCCCTGAGGTGAGAGAAGACTGATATTTGTAACTGTTTTGTTTCTGTTATCCTCTCAGGTATTGAAATAAGACTGCAATTTTGTCTTTTTAAGGGATAATCAGTGTTGTGTAAATGCTATCCTCCGAGGAAGTGAGGGAAGACTGGTGTTTTGTCTTTTTTTACTCCCTCAGGTACTTGGGGAAAACAGTATTTTCTAACTGCTATCCTCTCAGGTGTAAGTAAGGAAAGTTTAGTGTTTTTACCATCTCAAGTGCTAATTGTTCTGCTCTTATGTCACCATGGCCAGTAAAACACAAACATCTGGAATCTTGGAAAATATTCTTGGAAACCTCTAAACTACAGGAGCAGTGCACTAGTTAAGGGAGGAACTGAAATGTCTGAATGGGCTGAGTCTGCATCTAAAAGGGTAACAGATGGTATATTAACGAAATATATTCATGAGCATAAAGGAACTCAGTACTTTTCTTCCAAAGGTTATTCAGCTGATATAGATTGGACACTTGAGGAGTGAAAATTAGGTTTGGGTTTTGGCATCAATCATGACTCTCTTAAAGTGCCTATATTATTAAGCAGTACTGGAAGCTTAAGATGAAATACATGGAGCACAGGTTAAGAGAGGCTGAATATAAAAATCTCAGAAATAGATACTTTATGTAAAAACCATAAAACAGCTACTAGAAATACCCAGAGAGCATGTGACAAACTTCACTGATCATTAAATTATTCTTAACAGCAAAATGCCAAATACAATATTAAATTGAGATGCTAGCATCACCCTCACCCACAGCACCTCCACCACGTCAGCTGTCAAAAATGGGAGATGAAAACCCTTCAAAGCCAGCCAAGCTGTACAAAGATTAGGCAGCAATATACAGGGGTGAAGAAACAGCCCACTGAGGGCAGCAGCAGTGAGGAGGAATCTGAGGATGAGTGTAGTGAGGAAGTGAAACCAGGGTTCACCAGTCACCAGTCATGACCTACTTTGGACAAGTTGTAGAGAATGTATTCATCCAGTTGAAATGGGGCTAGACTTCATCTGTCTCAAGTGAAAGAATAAAAAAAAAAAAAAAAAAACTGTATTCACTGTACTCAAATGATGCTGGTGAGATGACGGAAGCCAGGTTCTTAACATTACAGAAAGTAGACAATTTGCAAATAAGGTCTGAGTGTGGGTGACAAAGGCCGTGATATTGAAAAGGGGTGGAAAGCAGGCAGAAAAATGAAGAGTCAAGTGCAAATTTCCGTGAAAGATTTGAAAGAGTTTTTCTACATCACTCAAGTATTAGTAAATGGACTGTGGTGGCTAAGCAGGGAAGGTACTGGATAGGGGAGCAGAAGGTTCAGGGTTCAAACTGCAAATTTACCACTGCTGGGTCCTTAACAGACATTTGATTGGATTGTAAAGTTATTCCAATTGTAAGTCGATCTAGATAAGGACATCTGCTAAATGACTAATCGTAAATGTAAATATAATAGTGTTACGGTTCGCCATATAAAAACAATGACGAACCGTATAACCTGAAAAGTAAGGGTTGGGACCCAAATGCAGTTAGCTCCAGATGGTATTAATGAACTGAAATGGAACTAATAAAATAAAGACATTAAACAATAATAAATAAAATGCCGAACCTGCGAGGCTGTGTGCAGACGCAGAATGGCACGTAGCGTCGGGCGGCAAGAGAGAGAAGTAGCAGAGCACAGAGGCGGTGGAAAATAAAAGCGATAAGCTTCCCCTACGTTAAATCTACTTCCCTAATTAATTATTAACCTCACGCCTCCCGGCGCTACATGAACTGAACCCCTTGGTGGGCCCAGTCCATCCTCTGTCCCTCACAAAAGAAATAAAATAGAGAGAGATGCGCGGGGGCTCTGTATCAGAGCAAGAGAGACGGGTGAGGTCTCAAAACACGCAGGGGTGATTGCTTAGAAAAGCCGTAGCGGCGAACGCGGGCCATACGTGGCATGTTGCTGGAATGGCACAATATCTGCTACGCCTGTCGAGGCTCTTAAATAGCCAGAAGTAGCAGGTGTTGTGAACTAATTACCGCAATCATGTGCTTACCAACGTGCATACGCCATTGCAGCGACTGTCAGAGATCCTAACAAGGGAAAGCCTGTCTAACGCTGCTCTCTAGTGTCGGAAAGGTAGGACCTCCGACAAAAGTCATAACACCATCTCCGGTCTCAGGAACATGGTAATATGCATTGTTCAGTAGCTTACCATGTAGTTTCATGTAGCATTGGACCGTGCTTAAGTGCAGCACAGTCTAATTTCTTTACTCTGATGTCAACTGCACCAAGGACATTAGAAAAAATGTTCAATGAGCAATGGCCATTTTATGTGAGTGACAGCCTCTAGTCACTAATGTATCATTTCAGACAGCACCCATGATCTTCCCATGATCTTCCGTCTTTTATGATGATCTTAATCGTTGATGTTGATGGGGAAAGAAATTACCATGACTGCAGCAACTTAGCTACTCATCATGCTGATTTTAATGACAGCCTTCACGGTTTATAAGGACAGTTTTACAGGTGGCTCTTTAACACACATTGATAGCCAGTATAGACCTAGTTGAGCAGTACTGACAGCTAATAACATTTAGGGTGTGGAAATCTACCAGTCTCTCACTCAGCCCAGCAGGCTGAGATAATCACACTGACTGAAGCTTTTAAGCTCGCTCCAGTCAGGGATGGACGCAGTGGCTTCTCTGGCTCCTAACAACAGTGTTAGCTTTTATTTAATGATAACACTTCATATGTCACCATGGCTCAATCCTCAATGCTCTACAAGTACAAGTACAACAATGTGAGAGGAAGCAGAAGTGTTATAAGTGGAATGGAGCAGACTAAAGCTACCTAACTAGCTGTACCATCACTGTTTCTTGACTATGTTTGTTCACTGAACAACAGAATGGACTTACTCAGACTAGGACTAAATTCACAGAAGGGAATGGTGATTAACGGATTACTAGAGACATGGCTAAGCAACAATACGCCTGACTCTGGCATTTCAACTCACCAGCATGATGCTATACCATGCGGGTTGAAACTCTGTATGGGAACTTTTAAAAGTGGTGGTCTGTATGTTTACATAAACAGAGGTTGGTGCATATTGCAGGAGAGTTTAATCATATCTAACTGCAACTTACTCTACCAAACCCTTTAGCAGACATTAGACCATGTCTACACAAACAGGCATGGGACATGCAAAGCCATCTCTTGCTCCATCTTGAACTATCTGACATCTCAAAACTGCTTAATCCTGTGCACAAGCCACTTCTAAAAATTCAGCAGCCAGTGAAGAAGGACATTACATTTTGGCCTAAGGAGGCAGTTCCAGTGCCCCAGGACTGCATTTCATGCACAGACTGGCAGATGTTGAAGGAGCCTGTAACACATGGTGATCAGACTGACACAATCACAATACATCACAACCAAAAACCCTGGCTAAATTCAGACTGCTCTCTACTTAAGGCTAGAGACAAAGACTTTAGTTTTTAGACAAAGACTGTAGAGAGAACTGCTCTCAAGGCAGCCACATGTAACCTCAATGCAGGGATCAAATGTGCAAAAACATCTATGCCTGGAGGATCCAGAAACACCTGGCTGAACCTTAGACATCGCTGACTATGGGAGGAAAACATATTGATCCCAGAAGCAGTGATGCTTCGCTCCCTGATGCCTAAAACAAATCCTATGCCTGCTTTGAGACATTAAATACAACGCCAGTTTCCAGGGCCACCCCCTCCAGCTGAATTGCCACCGACAGTGACAGCTGTGGATATGAGAGGAGCACTGCAGCGACTCAATCCACGTAAGGCTTCACACCCAGACAACATTTCAAGTCAGGTATTAAGGGAATGTGCGTGCGAGTTAACTGATGTGCTCACAAAAATTTTTAACACTTCATCATAATCCCTGTCATAATAGAGTCTCTGACATAAATGATTACTGTCCTGTGGCACTGATATAAAACAACAATGACATGCTTAGAGGAGATCTACAAGCAAAGGTGTCAGAATAAGATCAAGAGCATTGTGAAGGATCCCACCGACCCTATACTTTTTACTTTGCTTCCCTCAGGAAGAAGGCT
This sequence comes from Ancistrus triradiatus, assembly GCA_025084515.1. NCBI lineage: Eukaryota > Metazoa > Chordata > Actinopteri > Siluriformes > Loricariidae > Ancistrus > Ancistrus triradiatus. Next base: position 158,459 of record JAJAGP010000528.1, read on the forward strand.
ACTCAGCATCACAACATGCTCCACCATATTCAGGAATATTTTTTACCCTCAGGCCACCTGCCTTGCCAACTCCACATCCAGGCAAACATAATCTAACTATTTGGTACAAGTGAAGTATCAATTTTCTGCCACTCACACTGCTAAATTGCTAGTGCAAAGTTTTATACCTAGATGGGGTCTTCCAGAGCAAACTGTACTCAGTTATCCCATGAGGAAATGAGATATGATTACATCACAGCAAACCACCAATAATACATGAATATTACAAGCCACAGAAATTCCTTATTCTTGCTATGCTTAGTGCATGTACTACCCTTTCATTTTTGGCACTGAAATACAGTAGTACCTCAGTTCTTGACCACCTCAGAACTCGCTGAATTCGGTTCTCGTCGCATTTTGACATGGAAAATTTACTCTTTGCACTTGCTTAAACTTGAAAGAGTCGAGTCATGTGACTCGTTTCTGCCAAAACTCGATTCATTCAACACTTTATTGTAAATTAAGCTTTGTGTTAATGATTTTGGCCAACTGTGGGTTAATGTAAGTGTTAATGAATAATAGCCTCTGCTATGATAGTGTGTAGACTATATTAAAGTCATCAGTTCATGTTACATTTAACTTATGATGGATTTGTCGTATCATATCTTATCATAAATCAGGGAGAACTTGTACAATACAACTCCATTAATGCATAGTGCCGTATACAATGTGAAGCTCTGTGGGTCTGGAACAGATTAATGCAAGTTACATTATTCCTTATGGGAGACCATAATGTACAGTGGAACCGAGGTGTCACTGTACATAGATCAAGTACAGGTCATGACACCCAGGTGTAAATTAGTATCCTTGGAGCTGTTATCAATACTTATCGCTCCCCATGCCTACTTATCATTTGTGGGGCACTTCACCCTAGTAACCTTACTTAAAAATTTTGCTCAAGCTGCTATTATTCAGACTGAGATCCAAAGATAGAAGAATCATTTAACAGTCTGAGGAACCAACACTGCTGTTTTTCATTTTTTGTACACTAATAAACATCTGAGAATATGAAAACTCAGTCTCCTGAGTCTCTTGCTGAATTTCTCAAAGTAATTTCACTCACTCACTCGAACTGGTACAGTACAATTTACAGACACTAGTTGAATGAATGCATGTTTTTTGAATAGAGAAAGAAACTGGAGTACTCTGCGTTGAGCGCTAACCACTGTGCCACCCTGAATGTGTTTTATTTAGGGCTAAAATTATTTATTTAATTGCAGAAATGTACATTGTCTGCTTTCGCCTTGTCATTCACTGAACCTTTCATCATTACATCATGATATCAGTGTGGTCCAGGAACACTTTTATGACCTAGTGTCCCATTATGGACTTACTGAATGAAAAAATGTACATGGAGGAGTCTAAAGAAGGACCAGCAATGCCATCAGCACAAGCAGAGGAAGGCCAGTGAACCCTCTGTTGTTGCTATCAGTCCACAAATGCATACAAATGCTGAAGAAAGATTTACCAAGGAGCAGAATACTGTGATCTAAAGGATGAAACCATGACAGGAGAACTTCAGTATCATAAAAGTGGGCATTGCGAAAACTTACAGCAGCCACAGATTATAGATTCAAAACAACTCTCAAACTAATCTTTTTTAAATGTCATGCTTGGTATTTTGCTGGAAGTCTTTTACTGGAAATTTCTACTGGCAACTACATTTCTGTAAACTTCACTAAACACTAATTAAGTGCATTTCACAGTGTCATTGTAATTGACATATTTTCTTGTCAAACTTATTTACAAAGAATGGAAATATTTTTACAAAACTACTCAAGCTGGCAAAAGTGGAGCAGAATCCTATTGCCATGTCATGTACTAGTGAATGAAGATGGATACGACTTAATGTTGATGTTAGTGGGCACAACTAATCAATGTTACACACATATATATATATATATATATATAATATATATATATATATATATATATATATATATATATATATATATTATATATATATATATATATATATATATATATTGTTTCCTTAATCAATAGTCAATACTGCAATTTTAGTTTACATTTTTTCAGACATTATTAAAAAAAAGATTTCAGCAGCAATGATTGTAGTTTGGCTACAGTCTTCCTGAAAAAAAGTTTTACCTGACTTAATTTTGTTCTACATCATAGGCAATAAGTCAATGACAATGGTTAAAGTGGGCAGATAGTCTACAAGTTACACATGCAAATTATTTACTACTGGTAGCATTGACTGTTATGAAGAGCAAAGACGACCTATACTACTATTTTTTTTATTTTGGATAATTAAAAAAATTAAACCTCACTTTTCTGTTAATAAACAGCATAAACCATGTTGGATAATTGACAGAGATTCTTTCTAGTAATCCATTTTTTTCAGTGCTAGTATTCAGGATTCTAAAATGGAGTCTGCATGTGGGTTTCCTCCCACAGTCCAAAGACATGCATGTTAGGTTAATTAATTACGCTAAATTGGCATGATTTGAGTGTGGTCTCTGGTGATGCATCAGCTGGAGTATTCTTGGTTGCATCGAATGGCAGTAGGTGGACCCTGCACCAGCGGGACAAACGGCAGGATAATGATGATGATTTTGATTTCGAATTGGTACAGGCATTTCATACTTCATTTCCACGAGACAGCAGTGGAATATCAGCACAACACACTTTGTGTCATTGGGGCACCCCAGTACTACAGCTCAATACATCACTGTGGCAGAGAATGACAAAGTCTCTTTTCCAGTCGAGGACAATGGTTTGGCATGCACCACTGACAAGCTGTTCAAAATGTTCTGGGTTTGCAAATTCTGTCCAACTCAGATCTGTCTTCAATTTTTTTTTTTGAGCACGTTTAAAGGCCCATCTCTAAAGGCCCATCTCTAGTGGGAAGAAATAAAAAGTTATTGAGCTTTTCACATGGATTCAAGCACTGTGTCTTACTACCATGTACAGAAAAAGATTTGTTTCAAAAGAAGGGAGGGCATTTATTAGGCACGTTAGAAAAGTGTGTGCACTTTCAAATGGACAGAAGAAAGTGCACATAGAAAAAAAGAACATTGCTGCTCGTCTGCAGTTTGCTAAAGATCACGTGGACAAGCCAGAAGGCTATTGGAAGAATGTTTTGTGGATGGATGAGACTAAAATTGAGCTTTTTGGTTTAAAACAAAAGTGTTATGTTTGGAGAAAGGAAAACACTGCATTCCAGCATAAGAACCTTATCCCATCTATGAAACATGGTGGTGGTAGTATCATGGTTTGGGCCTGTTTTGCTGCATCTGGGCCAGGATGGCTTGCCATTATTGATGGAACAATGAATGCTGAATTATATCAGAGAATCCTAAAGGAAAATGTCAGGACATCTGTCCATTAACTGAATCTCAAGAGAAGGTGGGTCATGCAGCAAGACAACGACCCTAAGCACACAAGTCGTTCTACCAAAGAATGGTTAAAGAAGATTAAAGTTCTTCTTTATGGCCAAGTCAAAGTCCTGACGTTAATCCAATGGAAATGCTGTGGAAGGACCTGAAGCGAGCAGTTAATGTGAGGAAACCCACCAACATCCGAGAGCTGAAGCTGTTCTGTACGGAGGAATGGGCTAAAATTTCTCCAAGCCGGTGTGCAGGACTGATCAACCGTTATAGGAAATGTTTAGTTGCAGTTATTGCTGCACAGGGGAGTCACAAAGGTTCACATACTTTTACCACTCACTAATATGTAATATTGGATCATTTTCCTCAATAAATAAATGACCAAGAATAATATTTTTGTCTCATTTGTTTAACTGGGTTCTCTTTATTTACTTTTAGGACTTGTGTGAAAATCTGATGTTTTAGGTCATATTTATGCAGAATTATAGAAAATTCTAAAGGGTTCACAAACTTTCAAGCACCACTGTACTCTGAGTGAGTATTTGTTCCTTGTATCTCAGGGTTATGAGGCATGCAATATACAGCTGGATAAAAAAAACCCCGCAAAATAATTAAATAAAAAACTGAAACCCAAAATAGCGCCTGCCACCAACAAAGAACTCAAAATGGCTTGTATAAACAACAGCTTAATTGTCTCAAAATGGAGGCTACAAAGAGGATAACACCATGTAACAATTTTCAAAAAAATTTTTTGTTCCCAGTTGTTAAGTGTGTTTTCCTGATTGTTTGTACCCTAAATGAATAGAAAAAAGTTTTATTCCCTGTAAACTTTGCTTTTGTGGTCAGCACAATGATATTTTGAAATTGATCTATTTTTGAAAATATTCGCCATATTTCATGATACTTAAGAAGCTTCTGGAATTGTGAGAACTATCAAGAAGTTTCTAGAACTGTCCAGAATTATCTAGAACTTTCTGGGACTGTACAGAATTGTAGGTAGCTGTATAACTACAGTTATATAGGGCCATTATAACCCTTCCTGAGAGACGGAGAGACATGATCTATGATCTAATTGATTGGGATTGCATAGTAAGTGGGCCAACAGCCATCACAGACAAAGGGGAATTGACCTAGACTGACAGGTGTGAAATTCATTCTCTATTCAGATTCTGATAACGACAGTATTTCACACTTCACCCCACAACCCATTACAGGAGGAGCTTAGGAAGGACCACTACTGTCAAATGTATATATTGTGTGTTACTCTGCTACCGGGTGATCAGTCTTGCTCTGTTGAATCCTCAGTACACTCTTGTACTTTGATACTGCATGGAATAAAGATTGACCATTTTTATCGAGTTTGGAGCGACATCCTTTTTCCTTACATTATACAGCAACTTAGTCAATTTAGATGGCATCAAGAGGTTGCATACATCCAGCAGACGCATTTTGCTATGTATGTGGCCATTTTATAAAGACAAGAGCGAAAAAGTACTCTGTGGAAGCATCTGCTAAGATGTGAGAGGTCTACAAAGCATACTTCGGCATGCCTGTTGGTGACCTGTTTCTATAATAAAAATTCATAATTTTCGTTGCCGTGGTCACAAAAGCGAAGTTTATGATGAATGTAAGCAATTTTTAATTTGTTTTAGACATAAGCAATTGGAATATAACATTAAAAAGCTAGGAACAAAACTTGTGTTACATAGTGTAATCAAACTACGGCAGGTATAATTTTTGATCCCCCCAACTCATTAGTTTTGTTTTCCTGTTTTCTTTCCACAACTAAGAATTTAACTGACTTTAACTCTTTGACTCTCTCTTGACCATGCCATGACATCTGGGCATTGTAGTTCATATGGCTGTCGACTGTCTTAGCCTGTACTGCTGGCTCTCTGACAATACTTTAATTCAAATTATTTTGCTAAAAACAAATCTTTTCACTCCCATGCGGTAGAAACACGGTGGATATTTGAGATATTTTTTTGAGCAATTGAATAGATTACAATAATCTTGACTACCGTGACTGAACAAAAATGCACTCATCATCAAAATTCACCTGATCATGCGCAAAAGAGCTACTAAACAGAACATTGGTCTGTTTTAGGAGAGAACTATGCCTGTGCTGAATAGCTTTTCCATAAAACATAATGATTTAGCTGTCCAAACCTTGAATTTTGAAAATGGGCGGAATATGTTTGAGGAGGTGGATACTCCCTACAAAAGACCAAATATTTTAACAGAAGCTGACTCTCATCAAGCCAACTGAAATATTCCTGTGGTACAAAGATGGCACAGCAAAAAAGCAAGGTACATTATCTCACTGACAGCAGGTGTATGTCAATATGTATTCACAGTTAATACAGAAAGGTTTCTTTTAGAGAATGAAAAATACAGAAATTATGCATTCTGTCAAATGGAAGCACTGGCTGTAAAATGTATGTCTACTGTGATGACTTGCAGTTAAGAAATAATACCTTATATACCCTTTAGACACCAAGTGCTTTACAAAACACATTTTATTTTACTGTTCTAGGAAAAAATACTCCAGGTTTGAAAAGAAAGGTTTACAGGAAGGTTTACGATTTGCCTGTTGGATTCAGTTCTTCCCTTGAAAGCACTCATGTTTGTTTGCTCTTCAGTTCCATTGAGAAAGTTTACTGGTTGAGCAAAACATTGGATGACATACAATAGAAGCAGCAACTGGTGGCAAAAGTAATTTGTTGTGTGATACTGTATGCCTATTCACAAATGATAATTTTGCTTGCCATTCACTTGGAGGGTTTTTGGAGAGGTTTACAGCAATACAATTCTGCCACTTCTGTTTCACTGACAAACTGCCCAGTGTGTATTTGATGATAATCAAGTGGAGTTACAAAATAGAGTAAATTACACAGAACATGTTGCACTTATTAATAGTCATTTAACTCCTGCCTTATTAAGACAATGTCTGCACATAAACATGATGTTTTACAAGGGGATGCTCCACTGAAAGTAAAGTTGTTGTAGCATTTAATCTATGAAAATGTCTCACTTTGGGGATGGATGGATATAATACACTCTATATTCACAGCATCATCTTGATAGCATCCTGTGAACACTGATGAAGGATTGGAGGATGACTAATACAAACTGCAACAGATCAGCCACTGTCTCCAATTTTAAATTTGCAAGACCAACAATGTACATATATATAGTAGATTGGACACTGAGTGGGCATAATGCTTAAATACTCCAGCATCATTGCTGTATCTGATTCACTCAAATCAGAACAGCCCACATTAACCGTCATTGTCACTGCAGTGCTGAGAAAAATCCACCATCCAAATATCTGCTCTGTCTTGACCGTATTGGGGTCCTTGCCATGTCTGAAAAAGGTTTTTTGCCTTTTTCCTTCAGAACTGCCTTAATTATTTGTGTATAGATTCAACAAGGTGCTCTTGGTTTTCAGGGGATTTAGCCCACTGACATGATATATAAATAAAGCTTCTTCTTATTCTTCTTCTTCTTCTTATTATTATTATTATTATTATGATAGTTGCTGCAGGTAGGATTGAGATCTGGTGGCCATTTGAACCTAAAGTCATGTTCAAGTAATCATTTTGAGATGATTTGAGCTTTGTGACAGGGCACCCAAATTATGCCAAAAATATTTCTCAAAAGATTACACAATGTCAATCAGCCTGAATCGTTGATACAAGGCAGGATGGATCCTTGTTTTCATGTTGTTTACTCTAAAATCTGACTCACCGATCTACAATGGAGCTTGAAAGTTTGTAAACCTTTTAGAATTTTCTATTTTTCTGCATAAATATGACCTAAAACATCATCAGATGTAGATAAAGATAAAGAGAACCCAGTTAAACAAATGAGACAAAAATATTATACTTGGTCATTTATTTATTGAGAAAATTATCCAATATTACATATTACTGAATGGCAAAAGTATGTTAACCTCTAGAATTAGCTGTTCATTTGAAGGTGAAATTAGAGTCAGAACAGGGGTCTATCAAAGTCTGCTCTTCACAACACTGTTTGTGGAAGTGCATCATGACACGAAAAAAGGAGATTTCTGAGAACCTCAGAAGACCAACAAAGACCAATAAAGATCACTCCAATAGCAAGGCATTTAATAGTTGGCATCTGAAGGCCTCTCTCACATTGGCTAATGTCAATGTTCATGAGTCCACCATTAGAAGAATACTGAACAACAAATGGTTTGCATGGCAGGGTTGCAAGGAGAAAGCCGCTGCTCTCCAAAAAGAACATTGTTGCTCATCTGCAGTTTGCTAAAGATCACATGGACAAGCCAGAAGGCTATTGGAAGAATATTTTAAGGATGGATGAGACCAAAATAGAACTTTTTGATTTAAAAGAATTGCATTATGTTAGGAGAAAGGAGGAAAACACTGCATTATTATCCCATCTGTGAAACATGGTGGCGGTAGTATCATGGTTTGGGCCTGTTTTGCTGCATCTGGGCCATCATTGATGGAACAATGAATTATGAATTATATAAGAGAATTCTAAAGGAAAATGTCAGGACATCTGTCCATGAACAGAATCTCAAAAGAAGGTGGTCATGCAGCAAGACAACGACCCTAAGCACACCAGTCGTTCTACCAAAGAATGGTTAAAAAAGAATAAAGTTAATGTTTTGGAATGGCCAAGTCAATGTCTTGACGTTAATTCTATCGAAATGTTGTGGAAGGACCTGAAGCAAGCAGTTAATGTGAGGAAACCCACCAACATCCCAGAGTTTAATCTGTTCTGTATGGAGGAATGGGCTAAAATTCCTCCAAGCCGGTGTGCAGGACTGATCAACAGTTACAGGAAACGTTTAGCTGCAGTTATTGCTGCACAGGGGGTCACAGCAAATACTGAAAGCAAAGGTTCACATACTTTTGCCTCACACTAATATGTAATATTGGATAATTTTATATAATAAATAAATAAATAAATAAATAAATGAACAAGTATAATACTTTTGTCTCATTTGTTTGAGTTCTCTTTATCTACTTTTAGGACTTGTGTGAAATCTGATGATGTTTTAGGTCATATTTATGCAGAAATATAGAAAATTCTAAAGGGTTCACAAGCTTTCAAGCACCCTGTAAATGTTGTAGCAGAAATATCAACTCATCGGACACGGTGACGTTGCTGCAGCACCTTGCAAGCAAGGGGCACAAGGTTAGCCTATCAAAACTGCATTTCTGTGCAAAGACCGTGCATTTTCTAGGTCATGGCATTTCAAAGCAAGAGCATATCACCAGACAAAGTACTGGCCATTCAGAAAATTCCAAAACCAATCACTAACAAACAGGTCTTTTTTTGTTAATTCCAAATTACTCAGTTCTCATGGCACCATTGCACACAGTAATGTCACATGGACAGCTGACACCAGCAAAGCTTTCAATGACCTAAAGGTGACTTTGCTGTCTATGCCAACTTTAGGACTTACAGACCTAATGAGGTAACAGACTTCGACCAGTAGCATACTTTTCTGCTAAATTGGAGACTGTAGCTGCAGGACTGCCTGTTTGCCTCAGGGCTGTGGCTGCCGCTGAGAAAGCTGTGGTTGCATCACCTGACCTGTTTGGGTACACTGATTTGACTTTACTGGTCCAACATGTTGTTTCTCTTTTGTTGATGGAAAATAAAACCTCTCACCTTCCTATACAGCAATGGATAAAACAGCGTGCTTTAGGAGATGCCTAACTGTTGAATCCTGCCGCCTTACTCCCAGTTGAAGGTTAAAGCGAACCTGACGATTGTGTTGGCTTGTCTAACACACTCTGCTCCCCGAGACCTGAATTGCAGGAACAACCGTTGTCCAACCCGGACTTGGAGCTGTTTGTGGATTGATCTGCATCTTGCAACCTGGAGACTGGCAAAAACCAGGTGGGTTTTGCAGTTGTTATTGCACATGACATGGTTACAGCTGGCTCATTGTCTACCCACTTCTCAGCTCAAGCAGCAGAACTGCATGCGTTGATTGAGACATGTAAAAAAGCATTAGGTAAATCTGTGACAATATACACAGACAGTAGGTATGCCTTTGGTGTTGTGCATGATTTTGGCACGATATGGAAGCACAGATTTCCTGTCCAGCTCAGGTTCTCATGTAACTCATCATAATCTGGTCTTCCAGTTGCTCAATGTAATCCTGTTGTCCAAATGTATTGTGTGTAAGCAGGGTGCCTGTTCTTTGATGGGGTGTGGCAGTGTCCAGCAGGCAGACCTTGCTTACCAAACACATTTGACACATTTGACTCATGGGAAGGAGCATGTGTCAAAAGCAGGGATGATCACCTCAAGGCTTCACAGCCTCCGTGCAGCAGTACTGTCAAAAATGCTTGATCTGTGCACAAAATAATGTTGGCAGAGGCCAACAAGTGGCACAAGCAGCACATGCAGCCCCTAATAAACCATTCGATCACCTGCAGATGAGTAATGATACAACCGTGGTCTTGTCTCTCTCTTCTCATAATTTTAGACTGGATAGAATGGCTGTATGCAAATCCCAGTAGCTCAGGAGTTTCTGACTCCGTATAGTTGAATGTAATGTTTGGGTGTCCACAGACCTTAGACTGTGGACAATTTCCACTGCTATGCAGATGATACACAGCTGTACATATCAGCCAAAACTAATGACAGCCTTACAATCAACAAAATCGAGGACTGTGTAAGGAATTTTCTCTTACTTAACTCAGATAAAACTGAGGTGCTATTAGTGGGACCCAAGGCTGTGAGAGACAGGTTAGCTACATCTATCCTCATCTAGATGGCTGTCCAGTATTGCCCAGTCCGTCTGTAAAAAACTTAGGGGTCACATTTGATTCAGATCTCTCCTTTGATGCGCCATTAGCAGCATCACTCGAATTGCTTTCTTTCAATTACGTAATATCGCTAAACTTAGAAATATCCTCTCTTTTAATGATGCAGAAAAACTTGTTCATGCATTTATAACCTCAAGGTTGGATTACTGTAACGCCTTACTTACTGGATGCTCTAGTAAATCTATAAATAAACTTCAGTTAGTTCAGAATGCAGCTGCCCGAGTGCTAACTCGAACTAGAAAATTTGATCATATCACTCCTGTTCTATCATCACTGCACTGGTTACCAGTCAAATTCCGCATTGATTACAAAATACTTCTTATAACTTATAAAGCTCTACATGGCCTGGCCCACATTATCTGAGTGACCTCTTAGAGTTTTACAATCCAAACTCGTTTACTTCGTTCGCAGGGTGCAGGACTTCTTTTAGTTCCTAGAATTAAAAAAGTCACAGCAGGGGGAAGGGCTTTCTCATACATGGCCCCCCAACTATGGAATAAACTTCCCACTTTCGTTTCGAGATTCAGACACCCTCCAAAGTTTTAAGTCTAGGCTAAAGACATACTTATTTACGCAGGCTTTTGACTAGATTTAGACCAGGTTGCATGGTTTGGGTTGCTGGGGGCCGGAGTCTGGAGTCATGTCTGGCCTGCCTGCCTTGTCCGCTAGCCGGGAGTGTCGAGTGGGCGGTCTGGCTGAACTAGGCTTCGGTCCTCGTGATCTTGACTCATGCATCCTTGCCTTAGAATAAGGGCAGAGCTGGGGGTTCATAGTCAAAGAGTCTTATGGTGATCAGAGACGCTGGGTTGCTGTCTTCTGCCGCTCGTGGGGTTGCCAATGTCTCATGTGATCCCTCTTGGCTGTGTTTCCTACCAGTTCTCCTCTTTCTAGCTTTCTAGCTATGCTGCTATAGCTAATGCTGCTGGGGGGTCTCTTGCTACACTTGGCATCAGTGATTGACATGGCATCAGTGATTGTTAATAAACACTGTGCTCTTAATCAATAACTAATTACATTTTCTGTTTTCTCTCCGAGCTGTGTTCCGGCAGTTCCGGCCCCACACATGATGTACATCTGATGGAGCTCCACTGTGCATAAATTCACATTTTATTCGACCATGACTCCATGACTTTAGTTTCGCTCTTCGATTTATCATCATACCCGGGCCACTTAATGTCGATGTGCATACTTCACATTCTATTCAAACTTTGACTCCATGACTTTAGTTCGCTCTTAGATTTATCATCTACGCCGCCCAAGGAGGTTGGGTCCCTTTTTGAGTCTTGGTCCTCCCAAGGTTTCTTCCTAGAACTAGGGAGTTTTTCCTTGCCACTGTCGCCCTAGGCTTGCTCAATTTGAGATTGGACGTAGTTATTAGGAGATAATCTAAACTTGTAAAGTTGCTTTGAAACAATGCTCCATTGTAAAAAGCATTATATATAAATAAATCTGACTTGACTTGACTTGACTGTATACGGTAGAGTGTGAGACACAATCATGATAATGATTAAAATATGCAAGATGAGCACATGAAAAATATCTCATTAAATACATTTAATGAGTCTCATTAAATACATAAGACTGGTTTAGGTGGACTTCAATATATTGTAATTACAGCTGCAGTTCTTGTCTATAAAATACAGTATCTCTATACTGAAGAAGCAGAGGGAATCAGAGCAAGGGTTTGGTACCATAATTATGCACCACTGTTCAAACAAAAATGTCTATAGAGCAAAGGTAACCAAGACATGTATTGAGAACTTTTATGAGCATCACGACATAATTAAGAAGTTGGCTTCACACTAATAGGTGAATAGGTGAGTGATTTGTACTATGCCAGTAGGCCCTCACTTTACGTGGTTGGGTCGTCCAGGTGGTTCATTTAAAATGCCTCAAGTGTGCAACGTTACAATACTGAATAAATCCGCAGCATGTTAAATTCCCTTACAAACTAAATGACTGAAGGCAGTCTGCTTGAGACAGAGATTTGGTTTCTCAGTTTAAGCCATGCTTCTCTTAGCTCCTCCTAGACTACACTGTATACTACTCCAGGCCTTTCCTTTGAACTGCAACTATCTGAGGGAAAGGAAACCTGCTATTCAGCCTCGCTGGGGACACTTACTCCCTAAGGCACACCCAGGAGGCATAACTTGTTTTCTGCAATGCAGTGGACTGCTATTCAAGAGCGAACCTGATATATCTCTATAGACAAGCACTTAGCTCTTACATGTATAGAAATCCAAATGTGTACCTGGCATCTTTTTTCATGCATAACCAAACCTGATTAGTCAAATCAAAAGTACAATAGAATGACATACATTCCTATGAATGTCTGGTGAACACATACATTGTTCTTTTTAAATTAAGTGCAAAGGCATCCACTAACTATGCAAGCAATTTATTTGATTTCACAACCAAATAGGACTATTTACCTGTGATTTTGGCATATCTGGACCTAGAAGAAGAGAAGCCAGTGAATAGTCAAAGCCAATAATATAATAAATGAGATATGGTACTGATATATCTAGCAACATGGAATGTGACAGATTGTGGTGGAAATAGAAATGTAGCAACATATATAATTACAATCAAGGCTTTATTTTAGCCAAGGTTTAGGCTTTATATTGCCCTAAAATATTTCAAGCCATTTCAACTGACATATCTTTTGAAGTAAAACAGCACGTTTTGGATGCAAACTAATTTATATTCTTGTTCCCAGCCAGTCAATTTATTTATACCATAAATACCCATTTCTGATTAGTTAGCATATTAAATGCATGTAATGTGACACAATAATGAATGAAAGCCCTAAATTAGTGCACCTGGCTTAAGTGTTCCTTCTGAAGCTCCTTTCTGTCTTCGTTCAGTCCCTTGTTATTTCTTTAATTTTTTCTTTCTTTATTTTATTTCCCTAGTTCTTTTCTTTTTCCTTCCTTCCTTCTTTCTTTCAGTCTTACTTTCCTTATTTTGTTATTTCAGCCCTTCTTTTATTTCTACCCGTCTACTTTCCTTCATTCATGGCTTCCTTACTTTAGTTTTTCTATCCTTCTGTGTTTTCTGTCTTTCTTTCCTTTGTTAGTCCTTCATGTAGTCTGCCATGCTTGACCTGAAGCAACAGAGACAGAGGAGGACTTGGGTGCAGGTAGGGGAACATTTATTAACAAAAGGCAAATTAACATAAAACTAAACACAAGATGTGTGGAGTCTGCATGTCCTCCCTGTGACTGTGTGGGTTTACTCCGGGTTCCTCCCACAGTCCAAAGACATGTATATTAGGTTAATTGATTATGCTAAATCGGCATTGGTTTGAATGTGATCTCTGGCGACAGACAGAGCGACGTGTCAGCTGGAGTATTTTCAGTCACATCAAATGGCAATAGGCGGACCCTGCACCGGCGGAATGGGTGACACGATAATGATGATGGTATCTCTTATTCAGTTTTTCTGCTTTTTTTTTTCCACTCAGTCAGTCCATTGTTACTTTTCTTTAGTCCTACTTTCCTTTATTTGTCTATTCTTCCCTTCTCTCTTTTCTTTTCTTTCTTTTTTTCAGAGCCTCTTTCATTTAATTATTTCCATGTTTCCTTCTTTTGGTTCTTCATTACTTGTTTCCATCTTCCATTCCTTATTTCCTACATTCTTTTCTTCTTTTGGTTCTTCCAGTCTTATTTTAGGCCTTCATTCAGTTCACCATTATTTCTATTCTGCAGTTCATCCTACATTATTCCTTCCTTTCTATCTTCATTTCTTTGATACTTCCTTCCTGTAGTCCTCACTCTCTTGAGTGTTTTCAGTCCTTTATTCATACATCGTCTTATCCGCTTATCCTAGTCAGGATCACGGGAGAGCCGATGCCTAGCCGGCGCCACAGGGTGCAAGGCAGGAACAACCCTAGACAGGGTGCCAATCCATTGTAGGGCTCATACACTGGCACACTAATGGCAAAAAATAACCTAACACACATGTATTTGGAATATGGAAGAAAACAGGAGTACCCAGAGGAATCCCATGCAGATATGGGGAGAACATGCAGACTCCACACAGGCTAACAGCTGTGAGGCAACAGTGCTAACCACTGCACCACCATGCTGCCCTTTCTTCAGTCCTTCTTTCTTTAATTCAGTACTTCTTTCCATTCTTTTTGTCCCCAAGGCCCAGTAATAATTAATGTTGCTGCTTTGGTTGCATTAACAATGACTAAAGACAAAGTTTTTATTTGCTTCAAATTGTTAGAACAAAGTTCATTTTCTGCAGTGTCCTACTTGTTCCTCCTTATTTTTTTATTTAAGAACCATTTATGTGCCTTATGTATGTAAGCTGTAAAGCAGGTACTTACACAGTAATTACAATTGTTCACATTTGTTCATATAATTCCTGCTAGCACCACAGGAGATTACGCTGTGATTTACTGATCAGAGTCCTCTGTAGCTTAATGGCTTGCAAATGCACACTCTGAACAATTTCACTTGGATATTAGTAATACATCCCACACAGACTGAATTCTAGTCTTCCTGAATATAATGAAGACAAGGCAAAGGCAATAAACATTCCTGTAATGCAACGTTCATCTAAGGTAAGCATATGCTTACAAAGTCAAATAACACTTTGGTATGTGTGACAATTTGTGCAGGCAAAAAAAACAGAAAAACATAGAATAAGTAATCATGGTTTATTAAATGTTCATTGTTAATTCCAAATGTTGTCAAAGCAGTACGGAAATACATGATGTGTAGATAAAGGTGTGGTTTTATGTACCTATCCAAAAACTGTGCTGATATAAAAGTAAATTCAGGAGAAAGTGAACATAAGTTTAGTGCCTTTCTGTTTAATTTATTGGCAAGTGTCCTTAAACTTGAATTATCTCATTCTGGGTGTAGCTGCTGCCAGGATCTTATCAGTGATGGCCAATTATAAAGAAAGCAAGGTAAGCTGCTTTACGCAAATGTCAGCATCTCCGTAACCTCTAACCGCTCTTATCAGTTCTCAGCAATCCCACATGATGGGTTAGAGCTGCGTTTCCACTACAGCCTGCACCAGAACAGCAGGGATTACTTTAAAGGAGGGGAGCAAAAATCACAAAGATGCCTTCTAAATTTGTCTTCATATATAGCTAACAAGAGGAGAAGGTGTGAACGAGAGTGAATGTGAACAAAGGGGGTACCTGCACAGGAAGGTTTGATTAAATATATTTCACAGTTAGGCTTCCAAAGTTTGCATAAGCCTTTCATGTTGAACTTGTATCATCCCTGGGAGAAACAGAGACTGGAGTGGTCTAAAATCATTTGCATGTTGTAATGTAAATTACTCATTAATTCTAGAAATTCTACAAGTTCACCAGGTCCTTCGTAATCCTGCCAGTGCATGGGCTTCAAACTGGCCGACAGCAAAATGGTATTCAGTCATAGATGCTACTACACTTGCTACGACCATTGTCTGAGACACAGTGCAATTGTGACAGCTCAGGCTCCCCCACTGACCCTAAGTTGCTTAGATTAGGTTACCAAATGCACAGTCTGGCACTGACTTTACAAAGAGCACTACCCTATCTATGCAGTATACTAGATTGCAAATGTTAGTGGATGTATTGTGGGTGATTAAGAACAACTGCATAAATAATAGCATCTGAAAAGGGTAGAGAAATAAATATTTAAATTAGGCTTGTACACATGCTATATTCTCAGTAACCATGGTGATTCTTATCTTCAAGGGAGTGGAAGCAGGCAGCATATTTAAAGAACACACACAAAAATGCACAGCAATAAGATAAAACAAAAAATAACACTCTGTCCCTAATAGTGGTTATGTTTTTTTATTATTTTGATATTTGTATTATATAGTATTATACCACCGTTAAGGCCTTGTCACACCGTTGTCACACAGATGTAAAAAAACACATGCAATTTTTAACAAAGTGGTTGCCTTCACACCAAGTCCGATGCATTTTTTGTATAAACACTCTGAAAACTCCCTGTCCAATTTTGCTTTCTTTAATTTCTCTTAAATAAATAAGAAAAGGTTCCATCCAGTCACTGAAGTTTATCACCATCATTCTAGTCGCAAAGGTTTCACAGCTCAAATGAAGGGCAATGACACTGAAGCTTAGTTTTAGTACCATCAACAAAAATGAACTGAATCAGCTTCATCAATCACAAAGACGTCATTTGCCGGTTTTTAAACTCTGCGTCTTTCATTAAACACTGTCCGCGGCTGATTGGAGGTTCATTCATCTGACAGGTACTCTATCTGTTAAGTCCAGCTCTTAACCCACTAAAGCTCTTCCTTTACCTTTCTGACTGATATGAACATTAAGAGCTTCATCTTCCAAATTTATAATCACTAATCTTCTAGTAGAGGGGCAGACAAGGATGCAGGGTTCCAATGCAAAAGGGGGAGTTTATTAACAAAAATACCAGAGAACAGGAAATAAACAAATAACAGAACTGAGACAAAACACAGCTAACAAATCAAACGTGACATGGGAGCCGAAACAAAAACAGGTACAGGAAGCGTGAGATGAGGCTGAATAAAAGATGAACATACCGAGCAATGACATGACAGAAACAAAGACAAAGAGAAATGCATCCGAATATCTGGCAAAACAAGACAATGCTACCGCAATGCAACCGGGACACAGAGGAGCTTAAGTAGACAGAATCCCAGCTGCGTGCGGAAGCAATTAGTCCAAATAACCAATGAAATGTACAAAAACCAAAACAAGAAACAGCCGTTAGTTAATTCGCGGAAAAACAAAACGGGGGCAAAATCAAAATGGGGGCAGGCATGAATTGTAACGGCCTGAGCCGAATAGGAAGCAGGAGACGAACGCAGGTTCAAAGTAAAGGAGTGGTTTATTAACAAACAAACAAACTAAGGTAGACACAGCGAAAGGAACAGGCGAGGACTGAAAACGGGTGTATAACGAAAACGGGGCCGAAGCCGAAAACGGGTATGAAACAAAACATAAAGCGAAGAAGTGAACCTAACGTGCCAAACCTGGGGATGTGAGGGACGCGGACGAGCATGGACGAGACCGGACGGCGTGCGTTTGGGAAGCGAGACGGGGAACGGCGCGTAGGGACGCAACCGACATCAATAATCCGCGGTGAGAGTGAGGTGAGTGCGGATTAAATAGAGTGTGGGTGTGATGATGGAATGAGGAACAGGTGCGTGTGATGTGACGTGCGCAGGTGAGCTGGCGTGGTGGCCAGCGAGCGTGACAGAGCCCCCCCCCCAAGGAGTCCGAGACGGAGCTAGGACTCCAGAAAGAGCCCCCCGGTCGCAGTCCTGTCTCGGGGGGTCTCCTCCTCGCCGGGCGGACCCTAGAGGGGGAACCGCCAACAGTCGGGGCGGGTCGGCGCGTGGAGGCACCGATGAGGCGACGCTGAAGAGCGGAGGCGACGACTGGAAGCAGACGAGCGGAGTCGGCGAGGCGGCGACGCTTGACAGCAGGGCCGGCGAGGCGGCGACGCTTGACAGCAGAGCCGTCGAGGCGGCGACCGCTTTGACAGCAAGCCGGCGAGGCGGCGACGCTTGACAGCAGAGCCCGGCGAGGCGGCGACGCTTGACAGCAGAGCCGGCGAGGCGGCGACGCTTGACAGCAGAGCCGGCGAGGCGGCGACGCTGACAGCAGAGCCGGCGAGGCGGCGACGCTTGACAGCAGAGCCGGCGAGCCGGCGACGCTTGACAGCAGAGCCGGCGAGGCGGCGACGCTTGACAGCAGAGCCGGCGGCCGGAGGCAGACGAGCAGAGTCGGCGGCCGGAGGCAGACGAGCAGCGTCGGCGGCCGGAGGCAGACGAGCAGAGTCGGCGGCCGGAGGCAGACGAGCAGAGTCGACGGCCGGAGGCAGACGAGCAGAGTCGGCGAGGCGGCGATGCTTGACAGCAGCGGCGAGGCGGCGATGCTTGACAGCAGCGGCGAGGCGGCGATGCTTGACAGCAGCGGCGAGGCGGCGATGCTTGAACAGCAGCGGCGAGGCGGCGATGCTTGACAGCAGCGGCGAGGCGGCGATGCTTGACAGCAGCGGCGAGGCGGCGATGCTTGACAGCAGCGGCGAGGCGGCGATGCTTGACAAGCAGAGGCGAGGTCGGCGATGCTTGACAGCAGCGGCGCAGGCGGCGATGCTTGACAGCAGCGGCGAGGCGGCGATGCTTGACAGCAGCGGCGAGGCGGCGATGCTTGACAGCAGCGGCGAGGCGGCGTTGCTTGACAGCAGAGGCGAGGCGGCGTTGCTTGACAGCAGAGGCGAGGGCGGCGTTGCTTGACAGCAGAGGCGAGGCGGCGTTGCTTGACAGCAGAGGCGAGGCGGCGTGGCTTGACAGCAGAGGCGAGGCGGCGTGGCTTGACAGCAGAGGCGAGGCGGCGTTGCTTGACAGCAGAGGCGAGGCGGCGTTGCTTGACAGCAGAGGCGAGGCGGCGTTGCTTGACAGCAGAGGCGAGGCGGCGTTGCTTGACAGCAGAGGCGAGGCGGCGTTGCTTGGACAAGCAGAGGCGAGGCGGCGTTGCTTGACAGCAGAGGCGAGGCGGCGTTGCTTGACAGCAGAGGCGAGGCGGCGTTGCTTGACAGCAGAGGCGAGGCGGCGTTTGCTTGACAGCTGAGGCGAGGCGACGTTGCTTGGTAGCAGAGACGACGAGCGGCTGCAGAGCTGAGTCGTGGACGACGAGCGGCTGCAGAGCTTGAGTCCGTGGACGACGAGCGGTTTGCAGGGCTGAGTCGTGGACGACGAGCGGCTGCAGAGCTGAGTCGTGGACGACGAGCGCTGCAGAGCTGAGTCGTGGACGACGAGCGGCTGCAGAGCAGAGTCCCCGTGGACGACGAGCGGCTGCAGAGCAGAGTCGTGGACGACGAGCGGCTGCAGAGCAGAGTCGTGGACGACGAGCGGCTGCAGAGCAGAGTCGTGGACGACGAGCGGCTGCAGACAGAGTCGTGGACGACGAGCGGCTGCAGAGCAGAGTCGTGGACGACGAGCGGCTGCAGAGCAGAGTCGTGGACGACGAGCGGCTGCAGAGCAGAGTCGTGGACGACGAGTGGCTGCAGAGCAGAGTCGTGGACGACGAGTGGCTGCAGAGCAGAGTCGTGGACGACGAGTGGCTGCAGAGCAGAGTCGTGGACGACGAGTGGCTGCAGAGCAGAGTCGTGGACGACGAGTGGCTGCAGAGCAGAGTCCGTGGACGACGAGTGGCTGCAGAGCAGAGTCGTGGACGACGAGTGGCTGCAGAGCAGAGTCGTGGACGACGAGTGGCTGCAGAGCAGAGTCGTGGACGACGTGATGCTTGTCAGCGGAGTCGTGGACGACGTGATGCTTGTCAGCGGAGTCGTGGACGACGTGATGCTTGTCAGCGGAGTCGTGGACGACGTTGATGCTTGTCAGCGGAGTCGTGGACGACGTGATGCTTGTCAGCGGAGTCGTGGACGACGTGATGCTTGTCAGCGGAGTCGTGGACGACGTGATGCTTGTCAGCGGAGTCGTGGACGACGTTGATGCTTGAGAGCAGAGTCGTGGACGACGTGATGCTTGAGAGCAGAGTCGTGGACGACGTGATGCTTGAGAGCAGAGTCGTGGACGACGTGATGCTTGAGAGCAGAGTCGTGGACGACGTGATGCTTGAGAGCAGAGTCGTGGACGACGTGATGCTTGAGAGCAGAGTCGTGGACGACGTGATGCTTGAGAGCAGAGTCGTGGACGACGTGATGCTTGAGAGCAGAGTCGTGGACGACGTGATGCTTGAGAGCAGAGTCGTGGACGACGTGATGCTTGAGAGCAGAGTCGTGGACGACGTGATGCTTGAGAGCAGAGTCGTGGACGACGTGATGCTTGAGAGCAGAGTCGTGGACGACGTGATGCTTTGAGAGCAGAGTCGTGGTCGACGTGATGCTTGAGAGCGGAGTCGTGGTCGACGTGATGCTTGAGAGCGGAGTCGTGGTCGACGTGAAATGCTTGACAGCAGAGGCGACGACTTGGGTCTCTATGGAGGAGACAATCTCCGAACGGTTTTCTCTCTGGGGTTTGCGGCCGTTAGTGAGGTCTCAGACGGGTCTCCCGCGGAGGAGACTTGCTCAGACGGATCTCCGTGGAGGCAGTGGCCTTTGGAAAAGCTTCGGACGTGATGGGGCCTTTAGAAAGGCTTCTGGTGCCCTGGGGGCAGCCACCGGGGACAGCAGACACCCTGGAGGCAGCCACCGGAACTGCAGACGCCCCTGGAGGCAGCCACCGGAACTGCAGACGCCCTGGAGGCAGCCACCGGAACTGCAGATGTGCTTGGGGGCCAGCCACCGGAACTGCAGACGTCCTTGGGGGCAGCCACCGGAACTGCCAGACGTCCTTGGGGCAGCCACCGGAACTGCAGATGTGCCTTGGGGCAGCCACCGGAACTGCAAGACTCCTTGGGGCAGCCACCGAACTGCAGATGTCCTTGGGCAGCCACTGGCACCCAAACATCCGGGACGCGGGAGTGGGCACGAGCGGGGGTGTATGTGACCGTCCGTGTCCCAAACGAACGTAGTGCGGGTGTCGAGGAAGCCGATCGAGCGGTACCACCATCGAGAACCAGGGGTTCTGAGGCGTGTTGGGAAACACGAACGCTAGGAACTGAAGGTCGGGGCAAAAAACAAGAGCGACTAAAAATGAAATTGTCGGGAGGCAGTTCGCTATGGCGCCTGGTTAGGGCGGTCCGGCTGGTGGTAAGCTGGGGATCCAGCACCTTACCAGCCCGTGCAGACCGGACAGGGCGAACGGGTTTCTGCAGGGCTGGAACCCACAGCGTCGATGCCCGGGGAGTCCCATGGGGAGCCAAAAGCGAACTCCACTCGTTCTCTCATCACAGAGGATATTTGCTCTTATTGTTTACGCTTCGTGTATCCTCCACCCGTGAGCATCCTGTCATCGACGCGATAGGGGCGTGACTCCAACCAGGGCTCACCGCCAAGGTGAACGGACAATCAAATGATACTTTTTCGTCGCTCCGAATCGAAATGGTGGACATCAAAAATACGACCTGCAACTGTACCACAAATGGCCAGCAGGATGCAGGGTCGTCCATAGAAAACGGTTCCGAGAGAAAACTTAAAATCCAATATATCATACACAGCCACCTGTCGTCTCCGTATTCGTGTTATAGCGACGTAATTAGTCTTCTTTGTATACTGTTTCCCATCATATTCACTCTTGGCCCCTCTGCTGTCTCGGACGCGAGTCCTCAGCGTCTGTCACACTTACCATCTTAGCGCCTACTACGACTGCAGCCCCGCAAGTCCTAAGCGTTTCATAATCTCGTATAACAACGCGTTCTGCAGATTGCACCTGCCTTATCTCTCCGTAAGGCCGCATAGTCAGCCAATACCAACTACTGTCGTGCTCGTCTAGTGTCGCCACACCTTTTCCATATCCCCGCCCGTGTGCAACAGTGTTACCGTTATGCGTGATCTTCCTCGCAGGTACTTTGTGCTACATGCGGGTGTGACTAAACCTAACCGCCTTTCTGCTTTCCGTGACTTCTCTTGCCTGCGTCTCGTGTTGCGTGTCTCAGAAGCCCCTGCATTCCAAACGTCGTCGTGTCGTCACCGTCTCTTGAAGCCCGAAAACGGGAAAACGAAAATAAATCGAAGAGTTAACCTAACGGTCCAACCTGGGGATGTGAAGGGACGCGGACGAGCATGACGAGACCGGACGGGCGTGCGTTGTGGGGAGCGAAACGGGGAACGGCGCGTAGGGACGCAACCGACATCAATAATCCGCGGTGAGAGTGAGGTGAGTGCGGATTAAATAGAGTGTGGGTGTGATGATGGAATGAGGAACAGGTGCGTGTGATGTGACGTGCGCAGGTGACGCTGGCGTGGTGGCCAGCGAGCGTGACATGAATCCTGACATATTCGTGTAAAAGTAATAAAACTGATTTTTAGGACCCAATCACAGTTAGCTCAAGGTGGAAATGGTGAACCAAAAAAAAAAAGTAAATAATAAAGGGGTGTGTGGGGATATTCACACGCTCACACACACACCCACAAAATGAAAATAATGTTGCACCTGAATTAAGGCTGGCAGATAGGGATTGAACCCTGATTGCTGACATCAGGGTCCAGAGCTCTAGCACAGCACCACGATGAAGGACAGAAGCAAGCGCCGTGCCACGCAGACTCAAAAACAAAACGACTCCTTTATCAATGAAAAAAAATGGAGGAGAAGCCAAGCCACTAGCAGTACTTCCAAGCGCCGTGGCAGGCGAAAAACAAAAAAGAAAGAAAACAAAAGCCAAATAGCGCTCAGCGTATCACACTGGGCCTTATGCTATCGGCATACATTGTAAATGTAGCTCAGGTCGGCACATGCGCAGCGCACCGAGATCCCAGGAGGAGCTGAACGGGGCGTGTCACGGGATTGCTTCGGCAGTGTGACGTGAAAGGAGAGGAGCGAGACTGAAAAAAGCAGTGCAGCGTTCCTCACAATAAGAGCGTGATCGTGGAGAGGGGGCTGCTTAAATAAGTGGTAGGCAACCTGGAAAGGAAAAGAGGGAGGCACGAACAGTCGCAATGAGCGGGGGATTCTGCAAAATCGCCGTCTACCATTATCCCTAAAGCATATGAGGGGACGTTTAAGACAGATGAGGACTCAGAGGCACCTGCCTCAGGTGAAGCAAGAGAATGCGGCACCTGACTGGGCTCGAGCGTGCTCTTAAAAACTCGGGCTAAAAGTTTGTGGACACTCATGAATTGCAAAAAAAAAAAGTGATTAGTGTGGAGTTTGACCGGTCTTGCTGCAAGAATAGCCTTCTTGCCATTACACTGTGAGGTTGGGAACGAGTGTTGTATAATAAGCTCTGGCATCTGATGGAGTTAAGGTCAGGGTTCTATGTAATCCAGTCATGTTTTCCATTAATGTTGGTAAACCAATTCTTTATGGACTTTGTTTTGGTCGTATAGGGCAGAAAGTTGCTGAATTGCTGTGAAGGTGGAAAGCTGTGAAAGTGTAATACTGAAAGTGACTGAAGTGTTCAGTGCAAACCATTTTATTGTATACGGAGAGTTCATGCCTGTATGCATCATATCATGAACCTGTTATCAGGGAGTGTATCTGAAATAACACGATTATATACCAATCACTAGTATGAAGGGTTTTATGAATAAGTTTGGCCAACTATATTATAACGTAATTATATAAATCTTTTTTTTTTACTCTTACAGCAACCTTCATCAATAGATTGGTTACAACTCTACAAAATGACCACTGTACCAAGGCAAGCAGCCAGAGCACAGGCAGAACTTGACTGAGATGTGTACTCTGCCTCTGTAATGTGTTTTAAATCATAAAATCACTGTACGGCTTTACAGTTTGTGTCCAAGGTTAGAGTATACTTTCTAACTCTGTTTTTCTGTTGTTGATTTGCTCATTTATATATGTACCTGCATTGAGGATGAGAATGTGCTCGAGATAAAATTTTTATATAAAATATGGTCTATATAGTTTTTATATGAAAACAAAGTGGAACAAAGACTTAATTTCAGACTAAACATTATTATAAGAAGCACTTACAAAGAAAGGGCTATGTATAGACAGTGGACACTTCTCCAAACTCACAGTTAAGAGCCAATTGTAGAAATAAGAAAAGTGGTTGGAATAATGAGGTGCTCATTAAAATGACAGGTTTGTCAGGAAAGGGCTGATTTGTGTGGGTCACTGACAATGAAGACATGGTGACAGGGAGAGGAGACACTTCCATTCATTTCACCTTTTAAAGGCAATGAGGGACAGCAGTTAGTAAGAATTGTAGAGAGTTTGGCCTCTTCCTCAGTCATTCAACTGCAATTAAAACCAAGAAGAAAACATGTAGGACTGGCCTTAAAACATTTACTGCAACCATTGTCCACAGAGCTATGGTGCAATCTCACAATCTGGTTTAGATAGAGACCAAATGTTCAGCATGATCAGATGCATGGGAAGAATGTTTTCATTGGGGGTCTGCCAACTGAATGTAAAAATGTAAAAGCCCTATGCGAGAATTGGTGAAACACACACACCCCTTCATGTTGAGATTGGTCTTTGGTTTTCAATTTATTTTTTACATTAAATGTTCATTTTGTAATACATTTTAGGTGCCTATTTGTATTTTCACTTCAGTTATTTTATGTCTAATTCTATAAATTCATGTTAAACACCATTTTCAGACATTGTTCACAGCTACAGAATGTTGAATAACAATTTGGTGTTGGAAAATGGTTTTTGTGCTAATTTAAGAGCAGTTAAAACAGACCAGTCAATTTTGACCGGGAACACTAAAGTAAGAGGCGGGGAAGAACAGGACCTTGAACAGGACCCAACCTGGACTTTAAGCTGAACCCTCAGAATGATCAGAATGATAAACAAGACCTTCAAAAGCATGTAACCAGGACATTGAAAAGGACCTTGAACAGTGCCTAACCAAGACATTGGACATGACCTTGAACAAAACCCAATCAGGACCTTGACCATTACCTTGAACAGTACCCAACCATGACCTTCTGTTATGGTGAAAACAGGGTTTTCACCCAAAATTGGCTTGGCGGAAACCAAAATGCAGATCTCAAGGAAGACACAAACAACTGACATAAGATATAAAGGATTTATTGACAACTAACAGATAGGGTAAACTGGCAAATGAACTAGACTGAAAACGATAAACCAAATGTTACTGAAAATGATACTGGGTCCAAGAATGCTGTTGCGAACAGTTAACCGGAGAGAAAACTGGCGGCAGCGGTGCAGGGTTGATCCTCCCCACGGGCAGCAGAAGTAAATCTTGGAGGCGATCTTGCAGAAGTCGTGGTTTCCGGAAACAACAGGAGAGAGCAGGTCGGGAGCAGGTACGAGATGATAAGATCTGGCGATCCGTTGCTGCTTCATCCGTGGTTAAATAGCAAACGAAGATGAAGAGGAACACTGGACCCTAACTTTATCCCAACCAAGACCTTGAACAGGACCCAACCAGAAACATCAATCCTGAACCCTGATCCCAAACACTGGACCTTAACCCTAACCCAACCAGGACCTTGAACAGCACCTTGAATAGGAAACAACCAGGATCTTGGATAGGACCTTAAACAGGATCCAACCAGGATGTTGGACATGTTGATAAACAGGACCCAACCAGGACCTTGACCAGGACCTTTAACATGAAATTCAACAGGAGATAACAGACCTTGAAGAAGAACTTGAACATGACGCATCCAGGACCTTGAACCGGACCAACCCAGCACCTTGAAAAATATGCTAAACAGGCCCCAACCAGGACCTTGAACAGAACCTTGAACAGGACCCAACCAGGGCATAACAAGGACCTTGACCGAGAAATTGAAAAGGACCCAACCAGTATCCTGAACCATGAACCCTGAACCCTAACCTTGGACCCTAACCCTAACCCTAACCCAACCAGGAGCTTGAACAGGACCTTGAACAGGACACAATAACGGACCTTGACCAGGACATTAAACAGGACTCAATCAGGACCTTTAACATTACCCAATCAAGACCAAACCAGGACCTTGACCAGTACCTTGAGGAGGACCCAACCAGGACCTTGAACATCACCATTAACATGACCTTTAACAGAGCACTGAACAAGACCCACCCAGAACCTTGAACAGGACCCAACCAGGACCTTAAATAGGACTCAACCAAGACCTTGAACAAGACCAAACCAGGACCTTTTAAGAGGACCTGGAACAGGACCCAACAAGGACCTTGAACAGGACCTGGAAAAGACCCTATCAGGACCTTGAACAGGACCCAACCAGGACCTTGAACAAGACCGTGAACAGGACTTCACCAAGACCTTGAACAGGACATAACCAGGACCTTGACCACCACCTTGAAGAGGGCCTAACCAGAACAGCAAACAGGACCCAAACAGGACCTTGAAGAAGACATTGAACAGGTCCTAACCATTACCATGAACGGAACCCAACCAAGACATTTTAGCATGCCCTAGAAAGTCACCCCACCGGGAACTTTAACAGACCCATGAACAGGACCCAACTAGGACCTTGACCAGGACCTTAAACAGGGCCTAACCAGGACACCAAACAGGACCAAACCAGGACCTTGACCAAGGACCCAACCAGGACCTTTAACAGGAGTTTGAACAGGACCCAACAAGGACCTTGAACAGGAACCAACCAGGATCATCACATAGTGATGATCACCTGTTTTAATGAATTTTGAGTGTATTAGTCAGCCTTATTACACCTGTGGTGTTCCTGGTCAAAAGTGACCACCATAGGATATGAATGGGTATCCAGACTATATTCATTCATCATACAAAAAACATCCCCATACACACCACCCAAACTCTCTCACTCACTCACACATACATTTCAGACTGAACAATGTATTTTGCTGGTACACATCTCTTTCCCATGGGAACCAACTTCCTGATGAAACAATGTATCATATCTTGACTATACTAAACAGGTGTCTGTTATGTGAACCCATCTCTTTCCTGCACTTGTGTGCCTATCTCCCATGTAAACCGCATGCTAACCACATCTTCCAGACTAATCAATTTATCTTCACACAGACCCCATATATTTAGCTTGATGTTTGCCTTGCACTCCTTTTATTCTGAGCACAATGAGAGGGCGACTGACAAAGCGGTTATCTGTCGAAGAGGTTCTGGTCCAGGTTTTTGGACACAATGAATAGGTCACTGAAATTGAACGAGAGATAGAGGAGGATGTCTCGGAAGTGGAAGACAACACATATTTAGATCTAAACTTTGAGGAGACTGACCAGTCAACAGATGGAGAGGAAGAGGCACCTGAAGAACAGGCACCTGAGGAGAGATTCCAGTTCAAGTGTGGACACTTGCTCTGGTCTTCATCCCCCCCAAGGACAAAGGAAGTAGAGCGAGAGTGGAAAACATCGTAAAGATGACACACGCACTCTTGTGTCATATGTTCCAAAGAAGAATTGAAATGTCATCCTGATGAGCATGCTACACAAAGATACTGCTGTCAGCACCACAGAGGACAGGAAGCCCCTTATGATCCAGGACTACAACAAGAACAAAGGAGGCGTTGACTGCCTTGATAAGGTAACGTAAAGTGTCATCCATCATGCATTTTATTTTATGTATGTGAATCACAGCATTTTGTGTATGACAGATTCAATATTTTTCCCAATCTCTTATTTATTGTTCTTTTTATTGCAGCTTACTGGTACATACACCTGCAAGCGATTGACAGCTCGCTGACCTGTGGCACTGTTCCACAACATCCTTGATGTGTCTGCTTTGAACACATATGTGGTGTGGACAGCCATCGACCCAACCTGAAATCAGGCGCCAGCACATTCCCCACACACCAACCTCTGCCAGTCTGGTTAGGAGTGTGCAAGCCCCAGCCGCTGCCCTGGATGCTCTCCCCCAACAAGGACATGGGCAGAAAAGCAAGCGCTGTGAGCTCTGTGCCCCTAGAGACAATAAAACAAGCCTGAGATGCTGCAAATGTGATGCCCATGTTTGCAAGGCATTCTCTGACCTGAGTGTCACATGCCAGTCATGTGCATGAATTCACATGCGCACACACGCACATACTGTGTAGTGGAACTGGTACCAACAAACCCATTAACTTTCCCTGATATTAGAGGTGCTGTATAAACAAATACTGAAAGGAGAAATTGACCAATAACCCATGTCTTATTACAAGGTACCAAACATGGCCTAAACAGACTACATCTTATTAGTGACATAATCACTAAATCAGATTAAGCTCAGGAAAAAAAAGAAATTCACTTATTTTTTCATAAAACTGAATCACTTTTAAAAGTAATCCTATCAGTGCATAATAGATATGAACAGAAACAATAAGTACAAGGTATGACTTGGTGACTAAGAAATTATCAGAGATTATAAATGAAAATTATTTCCATGTTACATTATTTTTGTACATATTCCTCACCAGTTCCGGAGAAGATATCTCCAGTGAAACCAAGCAAAATTTTCCAAACAAGGAAATAAATTATTTATTGTGTATAAAATATTAAAAGAGGACTGTATTAGTAACTGCACCCTTACTATGATGATATATAAGTAACTGAGATTCATCGTTAGAAAGCCAAGGAATCAAGTTATTAAAAATGCTTGTTACCTGCCCATAAACACAGAGCATGTTGCAAGAAAATAAAAAACCCAGTTGTTTGGTTATGCATATAATGTATTCTTCACAAGGAGTGGTATAAAAATCATGTTACTGAAATTGTACACACAGTTAGACCCTGTCTGTTATCATCAGTCATTTTTTTCCCCTCATTCACATGCTTTCTTTAGCACACAATAAAAGTGTAAATATCATAGTGGCTGGAAGTTATTTCATGTCTTTGAATTATTTCACCTTTCATCATTCCCTGAAATTTCCATTTCCACTGCCAATTACAGTCCACAGTAGGAACTTTGAACATGTGAACTTTGACATTTAGTCCTTTGTGCCTCTAACCAGTATGGATTGAGTTTGGTGTGAGGTTCTCAGGTGACAAAGACAGATTGATTTATTGCAGTGCAAAACCCCACAAAATATTCAACTATATTTACTGAATCTGTACATGTAGAAATAGATCTGTAAGCAAACATTCCATATTTTAAGAATAACGCCTCTACCTTGAACCACAAAAAAGAAGATTAAATTTATATTATAGCATTCATGAAGCCCCAGGGGGGTGGGCGTGTTCCTGGTCCCTGCAGGCAGCGCGGTTCGATGAGCCTCATCTTTTGGGAGTTTAATTAACGTGGAGCTAGTTAGTTAATCATGTAGGTAGGTGATGTGCTTTATGTAATAAATATAGCTCATAGATGTGTTTGTGCTCACATTTGTATATTATGTGTCTGGTTACCATCTTGGGGTTTATGTGTTGTGGGAGTAGGACTGTGCATGCTGGGCTGTGTCTCATTGCCTGCGGCTTGCACTGACAGGTGAAAAGCCCTTATTAGGGCTGGTAAATGTCTCTGCTGTATTGTGCTGTATGGGTACATTAATAAAGAGCTCTATGAGCAAATTTCTTGTTATTGGAGTCTGTTCTTCCACACCGACACTACAATGTGTTACAAGATAGCCAATCAGTGTATAGAACATAATGGATTCATAAGGAGGTCACTACAAGTATTATGGACACAGTCTGGAAACTTCATATTGTTTTGCTCAGTTAAACAATATGTCTGGACATATCGGATTATGCTGAAGTGTTCCATCAATTTGGCTAATATCAACAATGCATTTGCTTCTCTAAATATCACACCAGGTAGAGTTTATTTAAAAGGTTAGGGAAACTACAGGAAATTTTTAACAATCTGGGCTCTGCAGTGGCTCCTGTTTCTTTACAAAGTGCTCTGTGATGCATAATTCAGCATGAAGACCTACCAGGATGAGTGTTATTCCTCCTATGCTCATACATGATCATAGTGAGAATATGTGAAATCTGTTGCCTCTGTCCACTTAATCAATGACACCCCCTAAATATATATCTAGGAGAAAAAAAAAAACAGTATTCAATAGCCTGAAGCCTCAGGTCAGCTACTAGCAGCATATATTAACTTTACAGAGGCTCAGAGACTGGCAACTGCAAAGACTCTGTAACAAAGAAATGCTATGAAATCCCTGAGCTATATATAAACTTCTAGGAGAAAGAAACAAGGACCTTGAGATTAAAAGGCAGGCAGTGACTTTAGAGCAAAAGACTCAGCTGGGCTTTGCCATTGTAAGCTGTTTATCTTCATACAGGCAAAGTTTCAGAGATGTGCATAATTTTGCGAAATCCCCCAAAGAGTACTCAAAGTTAACATGCATTAACAAGTTTATAAGCAATGATCTAGCCGGCCAATAATAGCATAGTTAGCTCTGAAATTATTGGTACCTTTTTAAAGGTGGATAAAAGGTTTTAAAGCATCTTTGTTTTAATTTTATTACACAGATAACTATAAGTACACAGATAAAGTGGTGCAGTGGTTAGTGCCTCGACTTTGAACCTTGTGTGAAGTTTGCATGTACCCCTGTGTCCGCGTGGGTTTACTCCGGATACTCTGGTTTCCTCCTACATTCCATAGACACAGTATTTCTAAAGTGCCATTAGTGTGTGAGTGGATTGGTGCCTCTTCTAGAGCTGTTCCTGACTTGCACCTTGTGTCGCCGGCTAGGCACCGGTTTTCCCATGAACCTGACCGGGATTAAGCAGATAAGCACAATGAATATAAGAGAAATATGATTACAAGACAAATGAAACCACCCCTGCATTTATTGCTGTGCAATCACCGTTCTGCCAACACGACTCCTATAAAACTTAATGAGATTGGAGAATATAGAGCAAGCAATCTGAGACACTCCTACATACAAAAGCTCTCGAGATCTCACAGGATACTCACTCCTCTCTTGTGGACTCTCCTCTTTAGTTCACCATGGCCATGTAAAAAAAAAATAGATTCCTAGATGGCCATGTAATTTACCTGAAGCTCAACGCATTGATGTCTGATTTGAATCTGCTCAAATAAGTTCATTAGGTGGCTTGAGACATTTACATTTATATCATTTAGCAGACGTCCTTATCCAGACCAATTTACAACTGATACCTTCTCCAATCCAAACAACTGTAGGTTAAGGGCCTTGCTCAAGGACCCAACAGTGACAGCTTGGCAAAGGTAAAATTTGAATCCTGGAGATTCTGGTCCAGAGTCCAGTACTTTAACTGTTAGACCACCACAGTCCCTGAGATGCACTGTAGCTACATTGTCCTCAGAACCTAAATACGTAAGCCATCCCAGTGTTAAACAAGTGTAAATGGATACGTCTCTGCCAAGACACATCTGACCGCCAAAGCCCACCCAATACTTTACAACATATTGCACATCATTCATGAGGTGCACCCCTGTATGCCTGAAGACACAATAATGGAGGATGCACAGACTAGCGAATGCAAGAAACTTTTTAAATTTATAAGAAATTGGACTGATCCAACTACCCTAAATATTCGGTAACAATATCTGCTCCCACCAGTGTGCTCTCTCATTACCAAATTGATCTGTACTCCTTAGTTGCACTTGCTGCGGTGACATCAGTGTGTTACTCATGTTTAACAGCAGTCTGCTCTTAAACATCCTGAAATTGGTGCATTCTTCTTAGTTTTAGTAAATTTAAAGCAAATATGTAAAAATCATGATGTTTGATGTAGCAAACTGTCACAATTAAACTGACTAGTGACTAGTGACTAGTGGCTGACTGGAGACGCATTTGACAGTTAAGTGTAAATGCACGTGTTTAAAAACTTATCTGGATACGGATATCCTGGGATACAACCCAGATACAAAACACTTGGAAATACTAAGTGTACTAAACGGGGTCAAAGGGTACCTGTGTCACATTCACTGTCATTTTGTATCAACTACAAATGAACATGTGACGAATAAAACCTTGAATCTTGAATGTGACATAGGAAGTGTCACGAGGGCAGCGAGGCATGGGCAGGCGAATGCAGGTCTCAGTTCAAAGGTAACAGGTTTATTTGAAAAGTTCCCCTCCCAGGCACAGAAATGAGGTTCCCCAAAGACAACAGGTATACCAGAAAACAGAATGCCACAAGCAGACAAATAACAGCAAGTATGCAATAACAATAATACCGAGGAACCGAAACTCGAACGCCGGCCAAACAAGCTGCCAAAGCTAGGGCTGGCTGGAAAAATAGGGCAACTAAGGTAACGCCAGCTGCAAAAGCTAACGGCGGCTAAATAAGCTGCAAAAGCTAACGGCGGCTAAATATGCTGCCAAAGCTAACGCCGGCTAAATAAGCTGCAAAAGCTAACGCCGGCTAAATAAGCTGCAAAAGCTAGGGCTGACTGAAAAAGGGCTACTAACGCTGACGCCGGTTAGGAGAAGCTACAAAGCTAGAGCCGGCTGAAAAAAAAAAGGCTAACATAAGGACATGAACTGACCAAGGCTAGGCTAAGGCAAAAAACATGACATGACAAACACATGGACCAGGCTAGGCTAGCGGGTACAAACATGAACTATGTGAGGCTAGACTACATGGAAACATGGACTAGGCTAGGCTGGATACACAACCATGGACACCAGAAGGCTAGAATGCCAAAAACATGGACAAGGCTAGGCTAGATACAAACTACATGAATGCATAAAGACTAAAATGCAGTAAGTATGGGCTAGGCTAGAACCAACAACAAAACTGGTAAGACCAGGATACAGAAAACATGTGCTAGGCTAGATGACAACAGTATGAGCTAGAATACAAAGACATGACTAGGCCGGATCATAGCAAAATTTAATAAGTAAATAGAGAACAGTACCATGAACGCCAGAGTCCAGAGGCAGATGAAGCCACAGAAATTACAATCCAAGGTGTGAATGGCAACCAAAACGACCGCAACAAGGGAAATTCCCACAGAGAAACAAACAATGCTCCCACAATGCAATGGTGAGCGCATGATGTTTATAAAGCGTCCAAAGTCAGCGCACATGAGCTTCAGGTGCGATCGCGGCCATCTTGCCTGTGCACAGGATTGTGGGCGATGTAGTTCCTGCTCGCCCATGTACGCAAAAATGTACGCAAAAAAACAGGTCGCGGCACGTAACAATTGCGTACATGCCCCAGAAGTTGAATCTGTTCATCTGGACAAAGTTTTTGTCGGAGAAACGTTTCGTCACTCATCTAAGTGACTTCTTCAGTTTCAGCAGTTGGAAAACTTCCCCAATCTTATATACAGCACCTTTGCATAAAGACTGGTACCAGC
Source organism: Ancistrus triradiatus (assembly GCA_025084515.1). Lineage (NCBI taxonomy): Eukaryota > Metazoa > Chordata > Actinopteri > Siluriformes > Loricariidae > Ancistrus > Ancistrus triradiatus. The sequence goes on from JAJAGP010000528.1 coordinate 191,437, forward strand.
ACCATTGCATAACAATGGGACCGGTGATCAGTTTAATATGCAGATTGACATAGCCATTAACGACAATGGCCACGTGTGCCATTCACACAGAATTGGGGCTGAGACTGAAGAAGTCACTTAGATGAGTGACAAAATGTTTCTCCGACAAAAACTTTGTCCAGATGAACAGATTCAACTTCTGGGATTTTCTTACCTGGATTATTGAGCATGCATCAATGAAAAAATAGTTTACATGGTTCAAGTGCATGGCCGTTTCTCAATACCAAGTACGTGAAGTTCGGACTTGCGTTCTTCCTAAGTCTGGACTAGGAAGTTGGACTTGAGAGTTCATTCTCCCGATGAAGGGAAGACGCAGTTCGGTTATTCTACAATTGAAACAGCAGCGTACTTGGCTATGGAGACAACACGGTTTACTTTTTACACGTAGATAAAAACCTAAAACGTATTGTATAAAGTCTGTCAGTGGTGGAAGAAGGGCTCAGATCTTTAACTTTCCATTGAATAGTTAATCTACATGTAACAACGGACCGATCGCATTTAAGCATAAATAAAAACCTTCCCAAACATAAGGGAATTTAATTCTGAACTTCAATTTATATCAGACATTTCATATTTAGAACACAGGCTGAATAAATAATAAATATAAGGCATAATAAATACGTTAATAACTTTACGTCACATGTCCGAAATCATCTGAGCATTTTTTTATGAAAGCTTTATCTTGATAAACTGACCACATAGTTGAATTTTAAACAACTACATTCTTGCCTAAAAACATCTTAGAACTCTGTAACACAATAACAGTATTACTTTAGAAATTATACATCTAGTTGGGACTTCTCTCATCCACCATTACTGAACTGGCAATGCATTGTGGGATATTTCGCTGTTCAAGTCCGCACAAGTCTGCTCCGATGCATCCTCGATAATATGGGTGGATGAAGACGACATCCAGGGATTTGGAGAAGACTTGGTTAGATGCGAACTTAAAAATGGATCAGTACTTGGGCTGCGACTGATGACATTTCACAAGTACACAACAACACAAGTACAGAAAATTATACATATTGAGAAATGGCCATTGAATTTCAAGGTACAGCTGAGGCCATTTTGCCAGCGAGCGGGATTGTGGGTGATGTAGCTCCTGCTCGCCCACTCCAGCCGCGGCACGTAATAGGAAGCCATTGGTGACTACATTTCAATTGTGCGTCCGTATTTCTTACGTCCTGTAAACACAGTCATACACCATTATGTAACTATTTGAATGTGAATTTTTGAAAAGCAGAAGCCCTATTATTTACCCTATTTCCAATGGAGAATCCTCTTCCAGCTTTGTGTACATTTTAAACTCCACCTACTTTCAATGATGTCAGCCTAATGCAGTGGTACAGGAGAGTTTCTAACTGGTCCCCCTTCCTGGACTTTTGCAAATTGGTGAGGTTTCACCTTTCTAAGAAGTGCACAATTAATACAAACAACAATAACTTAATAATTAACCACTGAATTAAATTAAATGTATAGGGTGTAGGGTGGTTTCAGTGGAAATTCAGATAGTAAAAATATTTATTTTCCCTGGTTTCAAATTGAAACAGACAAGGGTCAAAGACAAGGGTCAAAGAAGTATGCTGAAAAAATAAATTTTATCAAGTAGGGTTGCAGATTCTCTTTCAACCTCCGCAGACAGCATAACTATGGCATAAAATATCATCAGATTTTCACACAAGTCTTAAAAGTAGATGAAGAGAACAAAGTTAAACAAACGAGATAAAATTGTTATATGTGGCCATTTATTTATTGAGGAAAATAATCCAAAATTACATATTAGTGAGTGTTAAAAGTATGTGAACCTCTAGATGTTACGTTTTGCCATATTAAGACGATGACAAACTGCGAAAAATAAAAGAAAAAGGGCTTTGGCACCCAATCGCAGTTAGCTCCAGAGGGAATAGGTGAAGCAAAATATAAATAACTAAAAGAAACGAAAAGATTCACCAAAATGAAAGCAAAATAAACCAATAAAGAAAACCCATGGCGTAAGCATTTAGAGCCGCTATTCACAAGTACACTCACGACCCAATGGCATACGGGTCCGCGCATGCGCAAAGTGTTAGAGCCCGAGCGGAGCTTCAACAAGCGCGTCCCACACAAAAAATCTAAATAAGCGGCCCCGCTGGAGTATGGCACAGATGCGGGGAGTGAAGAGGATGAGACTATAAATGTTCAGCGTCCTCTTCAAAGCGCGATCGCGCAGGGAAAAAAAAATCCCTCGATCGCAAAGGAGGGGAGCGATGGCGCGAGAGGGAGAAGGTGGGTACGAGGCTTGGAACAGCTGGGAGAAGTTCGGTGGGAATAAACACAAAGAAATAAACAAATGCTGGCCCTACTCTACAAAACTAAGGCCCTACCTTACTGGGCAATCTCGCAATTGCCTCTGTCTGAAGGTCTTCAAACCCCCAGATGTACCTTTGTCCCTAAACAAACTCAAAAGGTAGCATCAAAAAGAGCGATCAAAGCCGGGTGAGGACTATTGCAACACTGCGTGCTTGAAGCACGTGGCTTCGTGTTGCAAGGCATGAAGAGAAGCATAGTGGTGCAACACTGTGTGAGCCCAAAGGTGTGTTTATATAGGCTCAACAACAGATGTTGCCACTTACATGTTTAAAGCCTGGGACTGACACACGCGCAATCACGCTGCAGGGGCTCACGCGGCCAAGTAGGGACAACACTGGCCACTAGCGGCCAGAGTGTGACCCCTAATACTAGGATTATAGAATTAGCAGTTCATTTGAAGGTGAAATTAGAGTCAGGTGTTTTCAATCAATGGGATGACAATCAGGTGTGAGTGGGCACCCTGTTTTATTTAAAGAATAGGGATCTATCAAAGTCTGCTCTTCACAACAAGTTTGTAGAAGTGTATCATGGCACAAACAAAGGAGATTTCTGAGAACCTCAGAAAGAGAGTTGTTGATGCTCATCAGTCTGGAAAAGGTTACAAAACCATATCTAAAGAGTTCGGACTCCACCAATCCACAGTCAGACAGATTTTGTACAAATGGAGGAAATTCAAGACCATTGTTACCCTTCCCAGAAGTGGTCGACCAACAAATTTCACTCCAAAAGCAAGGCGTGTAATAGTAACAAAGGACCCAAAGGTAACTTCTAAGCAACTAAAGGACTTTCTCATATTGGCTAATGTTAATGTTCATGAGTCCACCATCAGAAAAACACTGAACAACAATGATGTGCATGGCAGGGTTGCAAGGAGAAAGCCACTGCTCTCCAAAAAGAACATTGCTGCTCATTTGCAGTTTTCTAAAGATCACGTGGACAAGCCAGAATGCTATTGGAAGAATGTTTTGTGGATGGATGAGACCAAAATAGAACTTTTGGAAAAAAGCGTTATGTTTGGAGAAAGAAAAACACTGCATTCCAGCAGAAGAGCCTTATCCCATCTGTGAAACATGGTGGTGGTCACATCATGGTTTGGGCCTGTTTTTTTGCATCTGGGCCAGGACGGGTTGCCATCATTGATGGAACAATGAATTCTGAATTATATCAGAGAATTGTAAAGAAAAATGTCAGGGCATCTGTCCATGAACTGAATCTCAAGAGAAGGTGGGTCATGCAGCAAGACAGTGACCCTAAGCACACAAGTCGTTCTACCAGAGAATCGTTAAAGAAGAGTAAAGTTCATGTTTTAGAATGGCCAAGTCAAAGTCCTGACCTTAATGTGAGGAAACCCATCAACATCCCAGAGCTGAAGCTGTTCTGTACGGAGGAATGGGCTAAAATTCCTCCAAGCCGGTGTGCAGGACTGAACAACAGTTACAGGAAATGTTTAGTTACAGTTATTGCTGCACAGGGGGGTCACACCAGATACTGAAAGCAAAGGTTCACATACTTTTGCCACTCACTAATATGTAATATTGGATCATTTTCCTCAATAAATAAATGACCAAATATAATAGAAATATTCTAAAATAGAAAATAAAGGGTTCACAAACTTTCAAGCACCACTGTACATGGGAGGCACATGGGAGAACATGATGAATGTGACTCACAGAATCCTGCAGACCTGATCAACTTACCTGACCCATGAAGTCCACATATGCAATGTCAGCAGCAATCAACACTCCTTGTCTCTGCAGTTCAAACTCTCATGAGCCTGACAAATATGGCTTCTCCAAAATGCATTAGTGTCTGCATGAGTCAGTGGGGACAAGTACACACCTTAGGCAAGGAATTCTGAACTTAGTGGAGATGTGAGGAACCCCATAGTCTCCAGAATATGAGCAAGTGGAATAACTCATCCAGAAAGTAAGGTCAATTGTGCTTTTGGGTCAGCTTTCACAGTGAGAATGCAGAGGCTGTGATCATTTCAGAATTCACCTGGAGCTAATGGTAGGTGCAGAAGACGGAGAATCTCAGAGGATACTTGGAGAAGGGTTATGATTAAGAATACAGACTGGTAATAGAAAATATAATAGAAAATGTCACATTTTTTAAGGAAAAGCCATCAACCTTTTTGGACAACAACAAACCTATGCTCATTTTTATTAAACTATACTGCTCAAAAAAATAAAAGGAACATTTGGAGTTATATTGTGCTGTTTAAGTGTTCCCTTTATTTTTTTGAGCAGTATATATTTATTTACTGCAGCACAACCTTGAGTTGATTTACAGTAACACAACCCATGCTTAGCTATGGCATCATCGTACACAACCAAATGCTATACAATCCATCAATGTGACAGAAAAGGTCAATATGAATGATAAATGGATTTGACCAGCTATAAAATTCATTTATGCATCAATGTACACACCTTATGAGGAATGTCATTTTTAGCTTCAGATGAGCCGTTTGTGTTTAAGATGAGAATTAGAGAAGATGAAAATTACAGCAGAAACAAAATCAGAAAAAGACAGCTGTATTCACAAAATATTTCATGTTTTGTCTAGTCAAGGTCAACTTAATTTCATGCTTGTAAACATCCAATCCGTCTCTTCAGGTGTGCAGCAAATAAAAAAAAATGTTGGGATGGGGGGCAATTCAGGCCTAGTAATGAGGTGTGAACACACACACACACACACACACAAGACCTTTAATAATGATGTGATTTCAAACAGGTAATGTCAACAGTCGATTATAATCATGATTTGACACAAAAGCGGCATCCAAGAAAGGCTGAGTCATTGAGGAGCAAATATGGCCAGAGGATCACCAGTCTGTCAAAAAATGCATGAAAATATAATTGTCATGTTTAAAAACAATGTTCCTCAAAAAAAAAATTCAAAGGGATTTGCATGTTTATCCCTCTACAGTGCATAATATCATTATTAACGATTCAAGGAGTTGGGAGGAATTTCAGTACTTAAAAGGGCAAGGGCAAAAGCCTAAACTAAAGACCCGTCATTTCCAATGCATCAGATGGTACTGCATCAAGAACTGTTATTCATAAATAGCTGATAGGCCCACATGGGTAAGAAATTACTTTATCATACCTTTATCGAGCTTTGTTTTTACATTCACACATGCCGCTTAAAACTTTAAAAGATGCCTTATGTTAATCATGTCCAGTAGTGAACATGGTTATCACAACAACTCCAAAAGCCAGGGTGTTCCGTGGTGTGTCAGTGCCCGTGGCAAAGGTAACTTACTCTTCGACGATGGCAGCATTTATGCAGAAAAGTACATTGAGATTTTAGAGCAACAGATGCTGTCTTTAGAGATGACATCCATCCATTTTTCAATAAGACAATGCACTGGACTGGTCTGCCTGCAGTCTCCAAAATAAATCATGAGGAGAACTTTGAAACGAAAAATGCGACAAAGACAACCCCATACGTTTGCAGATCTTAAGATGTGTTGCAGGAATAATGGGACAAAATGACACCAGGAACTCTAGCTTGGTGTCATCTATGCCAATGTGTCTTTTAAGTGTTGTGAGAAGGAATAACAACATTACAGTGTGCCAAAAACTTCACTCTGTCAACTTTTTTTAGAATGCGTTGCAGGCCTGAAATGCAGGAATGGATGTTTGTTAACATAAGAAGTGAAACATGAAACATGAAATATCTTGGGAACACATTGTCTGCAATGAAATAAAAGTCAAAGTAAATGTAAGATACTCTGTGTTTTTTCATTTGCATTTTCCATACTGTCTCAACTCTTTCTGATTTGGGGTTGTACAACAAATAATGCACTGAATATACTGTATGAGCAGAGAAAATCCCAGCAAATTTTTATTACACCATCAAACTTAGAAAAAGACAGTACTTAAAAACACATAAATTCATGTATGCAAGGAGGACAAATTACAAGCCAACATGTAATTTAGAGATTAAAAATAAAACCATTGTAATCTATAAGCCTCTGTGGATATCCATAATAGGATCCAAAGCACAATGTGAATGCAGGCACATCCTTATCATAAATCAAAAAGACAGGCTTAGATCAAAGTCAGAATTCATTATTCACTATAAAGCATGATGCTGGAAACCTAGAGAGAAAATGGGATACTGAAAAGTGAAAAACACGGCTTCGAAATGCTAAAAGAACTTCCCAGGCTTTGCAAAGAACAGATGTAATGATGAAGGAAAAACAGCATGGGCAGCATGTTCGTGATCATTTTGAATCCATTTGAATCCTTTTCGAAACAGAGGTTTCAAAAGAGCTTAAAGCACTCACACACTGAGTCATCACTTACTGAAATCATTTGGCGGTGAACACCCCAATTAAATTTCCTGTGTCTCTGCTGATTTTGGATAAAATAACTCTGATTACGTGTCTTCTTTATGTATAGAAATCATGAATCACTTGTGCAAACAGCATATAGTTTCATTATATAGCAAACTGAGATTTGTTTACCAGTGTCATTTAAAAAAGGATGGAGAGTCGTCATTTGTATATTTAACCCAGATATACACTCACTGCCCACTCTCTTGCTCACTTGTTCAGCAGCTCGTTAACGGCAATATGTAATTAGCCAATCACATGGCAGCAACTGAATCTATGTAGACATGAACAAGCTGACCAGCTGAAGTTCAAACCGAGTATTAGAATGAGGAAGAAATGTGAGTTAGGTTTCTTTGAACGTGGCATGGTGGTTGGTGACAGACGGGCGGGTCTGAGTATTTCAGAAACTGCTGATCTACTGGAATGTTTACACACAGCCAACTCTAGGGTTTACAGAGAATGGTCCTAAAAAGAGAAAATATCCAGTGTGCAGCAGTTCTCTGGGGAAAATGCCTAGTGGATGCTAGAGGTCAGAGGAGAATGGCCAGACTGGTTCGAGCTTATAGAAAGTCAACAGCAACTCAAATAACCACTGAATGCACAAAATGTCAAACCTTGAAGCAGAAGGGCTACAGCAGCATAAGACCAAACTGGGTGCCACTCCTGTCAGCTAAGAACAGGCAACTGAGGCCAAAATTTGCATGGGCTCAAATTTGGACAAAAGAAGACTGGAAAAACAGTGCGTGGTCTGATGAGTCTGATTTCTTCAGATGGTAGGGTCAGAACTTGACCTAAATAACATGAAAGCATGGATCCATCCTGCTATGTATCAACAGTTCAGACTGCTGATGGTGGTGTACTTGTGTGGGGAATATTTTCTTTGAGCCACACTTTGAGCCCCTTAATACCAATCAAGCATTGTTTAAACCCCACAGCCTACCTGTGTATTGTTGCTGACCATGTCCATTAATTTATGACAGTGTACATACAGTATCTTCTGATGGCTGCTTCCAGTAGGGCCAAACCAAAAGTTGCAAAATTGTTACTCCACTCAATAGTACTAGCTTCAAACTGTTGACGAGCAGAAATGTTTCCCAGTTAGTTTGTGTTTAATGTCAGACCAAACATTCTCTGTAGGGTTTAAATCTGGACTGAGTCAGATTACCAAATAAAAACTAATCTTTTAAAGAAAAACAAACAAATAAACAAACAAAGAAAGAAAAAAAATCAAGACAAAAGATTTTTCAAGAATTAGAGTTCTATATCAAACATTTTTCATGATTATATCTTTATGTACAAGAAAACTATGTAAGTGAAATTCCCTTCCACCTTACAACCACTGCAGTCCATCAGAATCTCATGCTTTATTAATAATATACTTAATAATAGTACCAACATGTACTAAAAGTTAATTAATTTGTTTTTTGATTCGTCAAAATTGTAGGCGGCCTACAAACATCTACTAAGTCTTACAGCCCACAATTAATTTAACAAGTATAACTTTACTAACATTATCAGTGTTAAGCAATTGATTTCTTTTGCTTGAATAATTCAGACTGGACTTCTAGATACTGGTGGTCAATAGAAAAACAGGCCACAGCAATAAGAACACAAGGCTAATGCAAAAAGAAATGTAAACAAAGGAAAGGTTCAAGACTAAGGTACTGTAAGCAGAGTAAAAGTAACCAAGCTCAAACCTGAAAACATTGTGAAATCACAAAGTTTTTCTCAATTTAAGAAGGGATGCCAAAGATGTCAAATAACCTGTTATGAATAAGAAGTAGGTGGGTTTGATTAGTCATGCATCCAGGGTTCATTGTTCTGAAGTCAATTCTCTCTAGTAGGATGGCGGAGTTACTGCAGACACGGCTGTTACACTATATAAATACTAATCAGAAACAGTTTACTTCTTTAATTTAGGCTTCATAACAATCTTTATAATTATTATACCAAAGACCCGGGACTGGAACAGAACCCAGTAGGGAACAGAACCCCAGTTAGAGTAGGACAGGACCCACTTGGCACAGAAGAACAAAGGAGGCAGACATAACTGCAAGTGACTGGGCTTCATTTACAATGAACATATTGATGACAACACAAACAGAAAAACTGTAAGCTAAATTCAAAGATACAAAAAAAACCTAATACAAAGAACAGGGCTAACAAGGAACAGCTAACAACCAATAACATACAAAACAACTGACAAGGCTAATGCTAACAGGTAGTACAAACAATGAGCTAACAAGCTAACAAACAAACACCAACAGAAACGCTAACAATGAAACACAGCTAGACATTGAGCAAGAGGTAGAAGGAAACAAGAGACAAGACAAAGAAACAACCAAGGAAGAGACGAAGATACACAGACTAGACCAAGGTAAGGACACAGACCAGCAAGGGAGTAACAGCCCCACCTGCTGTTGAAACAGAAGGAGGACAGGGGGAGCTAAACTGGATGGATACAAGCTAGAGGGCTTGTATCTTCATTTACATAACCCCCTCTGAATGTGCGGCTCCGAAGTGCATAGGACAGGAACACAAATGAAAGAAAACCTGACTGACACAGACTAACCCAAGGAAGCAGAACAAAACACGTATGAGAACAAAGCAGGGGGCAAGAAAAGAGGAGGTACAGAAATGAGACTAAGGAGGAGAGGAGATAACAAGGAGAAAGAGGAGACCGAGACCGGACGCAAGGGATACACAGGCACAGTTCTGATCCATGGGGCTATGCTCTCCACAGTCCTAAGGGGCCCCAGAAATATACAATTAATGGGCCCATTAGTCCCGGGGCAGAAAGTCCTGGTGGTTGCAGGCGGGGCTACAGGAACCACCTGAGGTGCCGGTTACAACACGAAGGAGGCAGGTGGCATCGACGACCAAGTGGGAGGGCACAGTCCGCACCCTGGGGTCTCTGGGGAAAACTGGAGTGGTACTGATCAGTCCTGGGAATGCCATTGAGCTGCAGGCAGGCAGTGTCGCCCTCAAGCTGCTGACGATAGGTGCCGCCATAAAGCTGATGGTGATCAATATGGCCATCGAGCCGCTGACGATCGATGTGGCCGTCAGGTTGCTGTCGATCGGGTCGTTGTCGGGTTGCTGGCGAGCGCGGTCAGCATTGTGCTGCTGCCGATCAGGGTTGCCAGTGAGCCCCTGAAGATCCGGGCAAGCGTAACTGACATGGGTGGGCGGTGTGAGTCCTTGAAGTAGGACTTGAGGAGAAAACTGACCCGCCAACATCCCCAGGAACAGGGTTACCCATGTCAGGTCCTGGGACGGGCACCGACTTGACAGACTTTTGGGTTTTTCAGAACTTTTCTGGGTCCGTGGTACTGCAAGCCGACCAGGGTGCCCCCGCATGATGCAGAATTGCATGATTTCCCTCTGCTATTAGTTGATTTAACCAAAGTGTAACATACAATTACCTGCTCTGATCTGTGAGAAAGATGAAAATGATTATTTTTGGTAGCAAAATTGACTTTCCACAGTACCTAAGGACTAAGTACAACTACCAATAGCAATACATAGAGTGCAAATAATCTGAAATTCAGTTGTCCTATGGAGTTATGTATTTCTATGAGAACACAGCTATGTACAGATCAATCATAAAGAAAAAAGGACTGTAAGTTTATTAAAAGTAGAATCTGCTGGAGACCATCTTCGCTGGATGAATGAAACCTCAGAGCAAGCCATGAGGAGTTCAAAGTAGATTCTGATCAACATGGACACATGCAGTGTTGTTGCGCATTAGGAACTGAGTCCACCATTAAACTACAGGGGAATAAACAGGTTCAGAGTGGCGGTGAGAATGCACAAGTATAGGAGTATGAGAGAGGTACATACTGAGTTTTGGCAGAGGCAGGTACTGTAGCGCATAATAATGGAATCAAAATTTAAATGTAATTTTAGATCAAAGTACTGTTATTTGAAGATAATGACTAAAGTGAAGCTGAAAGCCTATCATCTATTTAAATTTAAATACTGTTTAAGTGCTGCTTTAATATAAGCAGGTCTTTTAAACACTCTACTACACTACTAAATTGAAAAGAAATGCTTATGCAAAACTTGTGTTTATGCAATTATTTTTGTGAACATTAAAAAGTATTAGAAAGGCTTATAAATTTTATAATTTTGCAGTGTTGGGCATGGCTTTTTTAATACTGTATTGCTGGCCTGAATTGCAGGAATGGATGTTTATTACCAAATGAAATGAAGCTGACAAACGAAAACATGAAATACTTTGGGCTCATACTGTCTGCAATGAAATAAAAGTCAAAGCAAATGTAAGGAACACTGCATATATTTCTACATATATATTCCATACTCCATACTTTATGATTAGGGTTTGTATGAAATGTACTGTTTCTGGGTTAAGATAAAATATTGAAATTCCAAGGTCAACACAATTGTATGACACAAATGTTCCAGGGACCGCATAATAATATGCTAACTAGCTTAGTGTCATTAAAGTCAAAATATAAGTTTCACATCTTAGCTGCTACTGTTAATATAAAGTTTACTGTCCTGAAGTAACATAAAATAATGACATTCTTGGGTCAACCCAACTGGATGCTGTTCCTAGGACTGCAAACGTACTAACTAGTTAACTGTGTCATTAAAGCTAAAATATCACTTCCAGAAATTTCCTGCTACTGTCAATATGAAATGTACTGTTCCTGGGTTACGATCAAATATTGATATCCCAAAGTCAACCCAACTGTAAGAGATAACTAGCCAACCTAAGTGTCACGAGGGGTGCCTACGGGCAAGGAGGAGACGATTGCAGGTTCTATAATGATCACCATATTATTTGATTAAACTCAAAGACCGGCATAACCACAAAACCAAGAACATGAAAGAACGTTTATACACATATAAGCGGATTCCTACCGTATTTACTCACATAGCGGTCTTCTACCGTAGGTACACACATTAGCAGTCTTCTACCATAGTACACACGTTAGCGGTATTCTACCGTAGTTACACACATTAGCGGTCTTCTACCATACTTACATACATTAGCGTGCGTGCCACATATGACCATATAAGCAGGCTTTATCGCGTTAACCAACATTCACAAGAATACCGCATTTACTAACATAAGCGGGCTTTCACCATGTTAACCAACATTCACGAGAGTACCGCATTTACTAACATAAGTGGGCTTTCATCGCATTAAGCAACATTCACGTGAGCACCGCATTTACTGACATAAGCGGGCTTTCACCGCATTAAACAAAATATGCTGACCTTCAAGCAGTACACAAGATATCTGGACCTTCACGCATTAAACAAAATCTGCTGACCTTCAAGCAGTACACAAGATATCCGGACCTTCACGCATTAAACAAAATCTGCTGACCTTCAAGCAGTACACTAGATATGCGGACCTTCACGCATTAAACAAAATAACACCAATACCTCGCACAAAGAAAGTCCAGCCGTTGCCATGTAGCAAGAGCACCATGTGAGAGCTAGGGTCCTGCCTAAATGCAGTCTCTTACAGCTGCAGGCAATCTCCAGCAAGTGCCCTAGCTTCTCCCTCGGCTGCATAGTACCCCGGTGGGACACCGCAGCAGATCTGTCCGTATCACCCCCCAGCGGCCTGGAAGGGCAACTCAGGTCCATGTCCTGGCGATCCGGGACAAACCCCCCCATCTCCCCCCCCCCCAAAGGAGCCCAAGATGCAGCCAGGGCTCCTTAAGAAAGGGCCCCTCGGGCCCCTCTACCTGTCTGGGGGCTTTCTCTCCGGGCGATGCCTGGGGGAAAGCAAGGCAAACAAACAGTCCCCGTGACACGTGGCCTCCATTAAACAAACGTCTCTCCGCTGGGCCTCCTCGTTGGCCTGACTTGGCTTGAACGCTATCAGGACAACTTGACTTGGTATGACGGTCTCTCGCTGAGCCTCTATGATGGCCAGACTTGGCTTGAACGCTCCCGGGTCGAATTGACTTGGTGTGGTTCCTCCCTGGAAAGCTTGACATGGCTTGGTGCCTCCCGGGAAAGCTTGACTTGGCTCGACGCCTCCCGGGAAGGCTTGACGTGGCTTGATGCCTCCCGGGAAGGCTGGACTTGGATTATTGACACCGCAGGCTGACGACCTCGGTGCTGATACAGGAGTTGACGACATTGACCTTGGCACTGGCACCGGAACTCTCGTCCTCGGCTCGGCTACTGGTTCCGTCATCTCCCTCTGAGCTGATACAGGAGTTGACGACCTTGACCTTGGCACTGGCACCGGAACTCTCGTCCTTGGCTCGGCTACTGGTTCCGTCACCTCCCTCGGTGCTGGTACAGGAGCTGACGACTTTGACCTTGGCACTGGCACCGGAACTCTCACCCACGGCTCGGCTACTGGTTCCGTCACCTCCCTCGGTGCTGGTACAGGAGCTGACGACCTTGACCTTGGCACAGGCACCGGAACTCTCACCCATGGCTTGGCTACTGGTTCCATCACCTCCCTCGGTGCTGGTCAGGAGCTGACGACCTTGACCTTGGCACTGTTACCGGAACTCTCACCCACGGCTCTGGCACAGGACCAGTAGCCCTCGGCACGGCTACTGGAGCAGACCTCCTCGGTGCTGACACAGGACGCTACTTGCTCATCTATGGAGCCTATGAGCGCGGCGTGTTCAAATACAGGACTATCGTGTGTTAACGGCTTAGATATTGAGCTACGAGGCAGTAACTGTTCATCAACAGAGCTAACCTGCTCCAAAACTGAGCTACGGGGTGCTCCTTGCTCATCCTTGGAGCTTTTGAGCATGGTGTGCTCAGATTCAGTACTACGGAACACTGGTCTATACTTGGCTAACCCCTTTCTGCAACTTACGAATGGGTAATCCTGTAACTGGCACACGAGCAGCCTACCGGGAATGGTACGAAAGGTGGTTAACAAAAACTCCCAACCCCCTGGCTTAGATTGAGAAGGAAGGCAAAACTTCTCCCATAGTCTCTCAAATAATTGGGCGCTAGTGCCAAATTCCAGCTGGGACCAGTTACTAACCGACCAAAACAGAGCTGGTCCCATCAATCGGCAGTACGCAAAGTGTACACGCTCGTACTCTGAAGAAAAATACCTAGACCGGAAATAACCAGAGCACTGCCTCAGGAAATCCCCGTACTTAAGAGGGTCCCCATCATACTCATCAGGTAGGGGAGCCCTGACCAATGAAACCGACCGCGTCGGGATAGAGTGATCATCTGCTGTCTCCATGGTTTGGGAGAACATTCTGTCACGAGGGGTGTCTACGGGCAAGGAGGAGACGAGTGCAGGTTCTATAATGATCACCATATTATTTGATTAAACTCAAAGACCGGCAAACCACAAAACCAAGAACATGAAAGAACGAACAAAAGAGGATTTTACCATGCAAACAAACCTACACAGGAATGTGGCCGTAACAAAGCACTTGCAGATACAACTGCATATACACATATAAGCAGATTCCTATCGTATTTACTCACATAGCGGTCTTCTACCGTAGTTGCACACATTAGCGGTCTTCTACCATAGTTACACACATTAGCGGTCTTCTACCGTAGTTACACACATTAGCGATCTTCTACCGTAGTTACATACATTAGCGTGCGTGCCACATATGACCATATAAGCGGGCTTTACCGCGTTAACCAACATTCACAAGAATATCGCATTTACTAACATAAGCGGCAAACTGCAGGCAATCTCCAGCAAGTGCCCTAGCTTCTCCCTAAGGCTGCATAGGACACCGCAGCAGATCTGTCCATATCGCCCCCCAACGGCCTGGAAGGGCAACTCATGTTCATGTCCTGGAGATCCGTGACACCAAGGCTATCTACAGTAATATTTAAGTGTGTACATAAAACCAGTACTATATGTTAATCGAGTAAAAAAAGGAACTTTTAAAATAAATGTTGTAACTTCACCAGAGGATGCAGTTTGGCTGGAGCTTCACTTGGTTGAGATTAGAAATAGAAAAAAAGAAAGACCCAGCCAAATATGGTGATGTCATAGCACCAGCTTTGTGATTGGTGGAACAAATTAAATTTAAGCACATCCTCTGTTGACAAAGGATCACGGATTTCTCTGCATTATCAGGACGTGCGAGGACAACCTCCCACATGGGGACCAGAGTCTGTGTTCCGTCCCTGAATTTATTGAATGAGAGTTGTCTAATCCCCCATTTCCTGTCCCGTTGTGTCATTTACACCTCACCAAGAGCTTTGAGTCTCTGGAATGATGGGGATTGGCTCAGGAGCATGCACCTGACCATTTGGGTGGCATCATTATGGCACAGAAGGAATATAATATACACAGAATGAAGTTACTGGCCTGTATATAGAAAATGTATAGCATATATGGCACACAAATATCTGTTTCTTTGAGACTTTGTGTTGCTGGATCCTCGTGATGTGACACCACTGCAGAACAAAAATAAAAAATACCAGCAATGAGTGTGGTCAAAAGGATTTGCCTAATTTATTCAGTTATCTGTTACAGTTAATCTATTAAATATGATTAATAAATGTTGTCTTGGAAAAGACTAGTAGCATTTGTTTACAAAACAGTTGCCTTGAAGAGGGCTCTTTATTTTTTTATCAGAAATCTGTCAAACACAAAACTTGGGCATGCTGTATATTGAGACTGTATTGGCAAAATGATGCACACTACAATATCAGGGCAAAACTGCGATTTTTACTCATTACTGAAGACATTACAAAATCCACATACAAATTAGGCAATGATGCATGAATTGGTGATACTGGTGATATTGGTGCTATACAGTTGTGCTTGAAAGTATGTGAACCCTTTAGAATTTTTTATATTTCTGCATAAATATGACCTAAAACATCATCAGATTTTCACACAAGTCCTAAAAGTAGATAAAGAGAACCCAGTTAAACAAATGAGACAAAAAATATTATACTTGGTCATGTATTTAATGAGGAAAATGATCCAACATCAAGCAAAAGTATGTGAACCTTTGCTTTCAGTATCTGGTGTGACCCCCCTGTGCAGCAATAACTGCAACTACACATTTCTCCTAACTGTTGAACAGTCCAGCACACCAGCTTGGAGGAATTTTAGCCCATTCCTCCATACAGAACAGCTTCAACTCTGGGATGTTGCTGGGTTTCTTCACATTAACTGCTCACTTCAGGTCCTTCCACAACATTTCAATTGAGTACAAACTTTTTAGAAATGGTTTTGTAACCTTTTCCAACCTGATGAGCATCAACAACTGGTCCTCAGAAATCTCCTTTGTTTGTGCCATGATACACTTCCACAAACATGTGAGAGCAGACTTTGATAGATCCCTGTTCTTTAAATAAAACAAGGGTGCCCACCGACACCTGATTGTCATCCCAATGATTGGAAGCACCTGACTCTAATTTCACCTTTAAATTAACTGCAAATCCTAGAGGTTCACATACTTCTGCCACTCAGTAATATGTAATATTGGTCATGCATGCATGCGCTGCTCTTCCTCATGTTGGCGCGGTAGTATTGTCCCGTCTTTCGTTTTGAGGGTTTATTCGACCCTTTCCTCTCCACCTTCCTGATTACCTTTTGCTACGGCTCTGTGCTGGGCTACTATTACCACGATCGTTCGACTAACTCCGTACTTGAGCACGTGAGCTCCATACCTGAGCTCCGTACTTGAGCATGTTAGTGCCGTAGATGAGCCGTTAGCACCCTGTAGCTCCGTACCTGAGCACACCGTGCTTGTTAGCTCTGTAGATGAGCCGTTAGCACCTTTTATCTCTGTACCTGAGCAGTTAGCGCCGCCTACCTCTATACCTGAGCCAGCCACTCCCTTTAGTTCCATATCTGACCAGCTGAGCTCCGTACCTGAGCTCGGCGTGTCATTTAGCTCCATACCTGAGCACACCACGCTTGTTAGCTCCATAGATGAGTCATTAGCGTCTTTTAGCTCTGTACCTGAGCAGTTAGCTCTGCCCAGCTCCGTTCCTAAGCCCGCCACGCTCTTTAGCTCCATATCTGAGCAGCTAGCACCACCCAGTTCCGTACCTGAGCCTGTCATGCCCTTTAGCTCCGTACTTGAGCAGCTAGCACCGCCCAGCTCTGTACCTAAGCCCACCGTGCCCTTTAGCTCTATACTTGAGCAGCTAGCACCTCCCAGCTCCGTACCTGAGCAAGTTAGCTCCGTACCTGAGCCTTTTTTGCACTGGTTGTTACCTCCGGTCCCCTCATGGAGGCCTAGCTCCGGTCCCAGTGCCACAATCATTGCTGCCGATCCTCACACTACAGTATTTTTTACCGGCCCCTGTGCCGTGATCGCCACCGCTGATCCCCGCATCACGGACTTTTGTAGCAGTCGCTGTGCCGTGATTGCTACAGTTGATCCTCTCACCACGGTCTTTTGTACCGGTCCCTGCGGTTGTGACCACCGACCCCCCAACCACGGCCTTTACTGTCAACCGCCACACCCATTACCCATGTATCCAAGTTCAAAGTGCTGTCCACACCTGAGCATGCCACTTCTCATCGTTCCATAATTGAACTAGATGTGCCACCTAGCTTCGTTTCGGGGTATGCTGCACTGCAACCACTAGCATCACCCACTCCTGCGTCACGGACATTTGCGCCCATTCCTGCACCATGGACAGTCGTGCCTGCCGAGGATGTCGTGATTGCCACTTTGGCCGCAGAGGACGTGGCTAGCATCACTTCCCCCGCCGAGGACGTCGGGAGCGGCACTTCGCCCACAGAAGACATGGGGAGCATCACTTCACTTGCCGAGGATGTCAGGAGCGCCACTTCGCCCGCCGAGGATGTGGGGAGCGTCACTTTGCCCGCCGTGGACATGGGGAGTGCCACTTCACTCGCCGAGGATGTCCAGAGTGCCACTTTACTCAGTGAGGACGTCCAAAGTATCACTCCGCTCATCCTGACTCTCTCACTGCTACCAGGGAGATGTCCTGAGCTCTCCGCTCCACCTGAATAATGCCCTGCGTATGTGTTTGCTGTTCCGGACCCTCCGTGAGGCCTCCCACCACCGACCCATGTCAGCTGTTGTGGCGACCAGAATCCCTCTGGGCTTTGCCCGGAACAGAAGCCTCTAGACACCTTTTGGGGGGCACTGTTATGGGCCACAGCCTGGACCTGGTATTTTCAAACTACATTTGAACTTTTGAGCTACATCACTCACAATCCTTTGCGGAAGCAATATGTCTGCAGCAGCACCTGTGCCTTGTTATGTACTGATTATTGGCCAACCGTGTACAGCCGGGAGGAGCACTTTTTAAGCGCTTCTTTGTGCTGGCTCAGTAGTATTGTCTTGTCCTCTGTTTCAAGCGTTTGTGCATTTGTGTGACCCTTTCCTCTCCTCCGCCCAGATTACCACCTGCTACAGCTTAGCTGGATTACCTGTTACTACGGCTCCGCGCTGGGCTACTACCGCGATCATTCCGTTGGACCCCAGAGGTACGTGCGGTAGCTTCCCTTTCCCCTTATGCTCACGGCTGCATCCACCCTCCTTGTTGCTGCGTCTGCACCTTTGTTATTCCTTGCGCTAGCTTCAAGCTTATCCACTAGCTGCCTTAGCCTTTTCGTTAGCTTCCATAGCCTCAGGCTAGCCTTAGCTGCTTCACATTAGTCTTCACAGTTGCTTGCTAAGTCTCCCCATATTTTCAGTTGACTGTGTTTACCTTCGTGGTTAATACTACAACCAGCTGTTACGTTTATTATTCTCTTGCTTTTCGAGGTTTGCTTAGTAAATAAATATTTGTGTTGTTGCTGGAATCTGCACGTTCGTCTGCCTGCCACTATTCCTTCCTACCTGCCAGACATTACAACACACAGAGTTTATTACAGGTTCTGTTAAACAGGGTCAGAGGTTAGTTTAGTTCCCAAGGTAGCACTTTTTGAAGATAAAGTAACAACATTCTCTCCCCAAAGGAAAACAAAATAGGCTTACATCAAATATTAACTCTTCTTTCCTTTTGCTAAAGATGCATAGCACTATTAAGGAGGCATTATGTAATGTAAAGCCTCTTGACAATTACATCATTCTCCTTCTGCTGACAAGGTTCCTGCAAATGGCCATTTCAATGATTTTATTATTTTCACCATGGACATTTCATTTTAACCTTAAAATAAAAAGCTACTGTCATATCTTAGTGGCAAAAGGACTTGTGCCAAAGGCATTTTGTTCCTCAAACAGAGCTTCAGTGGTGTAATTTACACAGCAGCTTCCCTGGGATCTCATCATCACCAAGTAACTAATAAAAACACTTTGTTGTTTGAGTTCTGAGCATAATACATTACTGTATGAAAAATGCTGTTGAAACTGTATCACAGACATGGACAACAAGTCCTATTCCATTGATGCTATTTAACTGAACCTCAAAAGTATTGTTGAAAAAACAGACAATGGTCTAGAGCCCCACAATGACCATAAAATAAGTGTGTGTCCCATGTTGCTATTCTGAATTTACTATTAAAGCATTTAGCAGATGCCTTTATTCAAAGTAACATACAGCTAAGATAAACAGTTGGTGGTAAGCAATTAAGAGCCCCGATTAAGGACCCAACAGTGGCAGGCTGGTAGAGCTGGAATTTAAATTCACAGCCACATTCCACATACATCAGTGCACACTTCTGTCACATGTTAGCATTGTGGAAAATCTATCTGGCCTTTTGCAAACTTAATATTTACATCAGTGTTTTGAGGAGAGGAGAGACTTCATATGAACACATGAACAGAGACTTTTGCAAGTTCTTGGCATTTCAGCAGGAAGTGGGTTCTTTCTCATGAATGTCATAATTGCACACTTGGCTGTTGGTGTGATCTTTGCTGGACTCCCATATCTAGCAACAGTCCAGCATTTTCTCCATTAGATTTTGCTGTGGACTAATAGCACCCTTTCCAGACTCATATTTCTCTACAATTATTTCATTCATTCATTCATTCATTCATTCATTCATTCATTCATTCATTTTCTTACCCCTTGATCCTGTACATGCCTAGCCTGCAATATAGGGCGCTAGGCAGGAACAACCCTAGACAAGGTGCCAATAATTCGTAGGGCTCACAAACTCAAACACTCATACACACACTGGGGAACTTTAGAGACACCAATTAAGCTAATTTTGCATGTCTTTTGACTGTGGGAGGAAACCGGAGTACCTGGAGTAAACTCATACAGACACAGGGAGGATATGCAGACTCCAGACAGAAAGGGCCCAGTCCACTCCACCTGGGATTGAACAAAAGACCTTCACGATATGAGGCAACAGTGCTACTCTCCGAGACACCGTGCCATCCTCCAATTCTTCTAGGTCATTTGAAAGGTGATTTGACATGACAATTGTTTCACTAAGAAGGCAGGCAGCCTCAGACCTTTTATAGGGCAAAACTCCATAACTCACATTTCATTTATGTTAGTAATTGAAACACCTGACTTGAAGCCATTTGTTCAGTTATTCATATATGTTTCTATTCTGGACTATCAGAACAAGGTCAAGGAACTATTGGCCAGAAGGTTGAGGAATCAAATCCCAACTCTGCCAAAGCTTCACTTGAGTAATGCCCTAAACCCTCAGTTGCTTAGATTGCATCTTGTAAGACTTCACTGGTTGTAACTTGCTCTAGATAAAGATAAATGCTGTTTAACATAAATAAAAAAAATACAGCAGACTATTTCTCTGTAATTTAGATATATCAGATGTCATTGTTATTCAGACATGCAGGTTATTTAAACAGTTTTTGAATCAGTTTCATCCAACTGTAGCTGTTTATATATAGTGATTGAGAATGGTTATTAAGTAACAGACAATGAAGCAAGATGCTCAAGAATGAATACTAATGTTAGGACTGTGGTAGCCTAGCGGGTAAGGACCTCTGTGGGACCTCAGTTCAAATCCCACCTCTGCCAAGCTGCCACTGTTGGGTCCTTGAGCAAGACCCTTAACCCACAATTGCTTGGATTGTAAGACTGTAGCAATTATAAGTTGCTCTGGATAAGGGTGTCTGCTAAATGCTGTAAATGTAAATGTTAGTAAAGTGACCAAGCTTACAAAGACATTTAAATAAAGATAATACATTTTCATGTTACTCCTGCTATTTTCTAGTCATATAGCAGGGTTTGGAATGGTAGCGTAGCTGTTGTAGCCCCAGTGATGCTCCCCTGTCTGGACTCCCTTCCCTTAGGGGTGGCAAATTTTATGTCCCACCTGACCTGGCTGGAAGGCACCACAGGGACTCGGAATACTGCGTGTGGCATACAGTATAATACACTCAGTATAAATAAAGTTGAATAAAATTGCTCACCTGAATAATAACAGTGTTAGCTAACTATAGTATATCTTAATAAATTAATATTCAAATAAATCAGCCTACCAAGTATTTTTCTTCCTTAATTTGCACATTTCAGTGCCATATTTCATCTTTTATATATTCTTTTACCCTTAAGACCACTGGACCATTGAGGATTAATTTTTGATCCCTAAGTAGTCCCTAAAGACATATTTTGGCTCTGTGGATTCTGACACAGTCTTGGAAGTATTTAAAAATGCCAGTGCTGTGCCAGTGATGAGCCTGCTGTAAATCACCCTGTTTGCTATAAAATGCAATGGAAATGAAAAAAGACAATGGGAGCTATCCAGTTTTAGAGAGCATAATTCTATTTGACAGCTTTGGCATAAATGGATTATAAAAATGTAAACCATAACTTAAAGCTATTTAAAATATAGTCAAATAATACATTTGAGGATTAACCAGCAGAGGCTGGACAGAAAAAAGACCTATACATACAGCAGTGAGTTATTGGCAAATGGGGCAGGAGTTAGTTTCAGAGAAAGCAGTAATAATGCCCTCGGCTCCACTGGGAATTTTCAAAAAGTGTGTCACATTAATAACAAAATACACAAATCTGTCATGGGACTTTGCTATCAGTATGTTAAATAGTCCATCTTTCAAAAATATGTTGGTCCTCCAATGGAAACTTTTTAGGCCTTTCAGGTTGTACTGCAGAGATCTGGGCTTGGAGCCAGAGAACAACTGTCACAGGCACATGTTTACCTTGTGTCTACAGCCATGGACTAGGGAAACAACTCACAGGTGCCTCTAATGACTGAGTCGAGGATTTTGGCAGGTTAAGGACCTGGCAGCATTCATAGACAACAGATTCCAACACAAAAGAAAGTAATAACCCCTCAGAACAAGCACAGGAATGAAAAGCAATAGCTAACTCACACCTGCAACAATGACTCTCCCAACATATTTCACTAATTATTTGCTTAATTAGCATACCAATGCAAGCTTGAGTATTCACTTAGCAAACTGGCAATGGAAATATCATAAGTAATGATTGTGCTTCACTTTCAATAATATGGATAAAGTTGTCATCAAATACATTGCATAATGCACATATAATACATATTTAATACACAATAACTAGTTGAAGCTAGTCAACACTGATTATCAACTTCACCCACATTGTTAAAGTGCTATACGCATTACTGTACAAAATGTCTTAGGCATTCTAGACTTTTCAAGTTATATTCTGCTTCTTCTTTATTTAAGTTTGGGGTGGCATGATGGCTCGGTGGGTAGCACCATCACCTCACAGCAAAAAGGTCCCGCATTCGATCCCTTTAAATACTTTCCAGTAAGTGTACTGTTATCTGTGAGTGAAGGTGTTAAGCCCCGTCAAGGATGCCCATATTTTTCTCAACATTCACAGATTCTGGCAACAGACACAGTAATTCTGATTTACATAATTTAGCAGGCACCCTTATCCAGAGCAACTTACAACTGATACAATGTCATGACATACAATCTTCCAATCCAACTGTGTGTTAAGGTCTTTGCTCAAGGTCCCCATAATGGAGTTGGGATTTGACCTCTGGACCTTTTGGTCCATAGTTCAGTCCCTTATCAGGATTAAGTGCTCATGAAAGATGTTGCAGCAGTGAGAAATGTTCTCCCCATGCGGCCTCTCCTCTCTCAGACATGACCAATTATGCCTGTGGGATGCTTGACCAAGCTGGACAGCATCTCTGTTACCCAAAGATATTTACAAGTATCTGCACAAATTAACTAACTATTAACCTGTTTATGTAATTTGTTTAAACATATAGAGGCAAGAGACAATGTAATCAAATGCAATATCTAATGAAATTTAAAAAAACTTAAGCAACATTCACTTAAACCAAATTGCCAGAGTATATTGCAGGCTAAACCCAGCTGATATTGTTAGTGTACAAGCAACTCACTTTAGGGCATTACATATTTCATCTTCTTTTGACCAATTGATATTGATTACGTTTCAGGTAAACAGATCACCACTTTGATCTTTCTAAGATATTTACTTCTGTGGAAGGTTTTAACAGTACCAAAGTTTTCCATTTGCATACAGTTAAAAAAATAAACAAACAAGCAAACAAAAAAACCCTGTACTTTAAGAAATGCTTTTGTAGCCATTTCCATCTTTATGCATCTCTATATTTCTACTTTTAACATCCCCATGAATAAGTATTTTTCAAAAAAAGCTGACACTCTTTGTGTGTGCAAAACAAGACACGCATCTAATCTTATTAACTGAAACACCTGACATTTGGAGAAGTTGTTAGCTCAGAGGATTATATACTTTTCCTTCCTGGACTGTGACCAATTTACTAATCTTAATAGCAATTGATTGTGTGTTATTACCTTCTTGTATTCTGTTAGTGTTACACGTTGATTTGAATGAATATAAAACCATATTTCTGTGACTTATGCAGAAAAAAAAGACAATTATTCCAAAGGTTGAACAACTTACTTATGTAACTGTACAGTCCCTTGGCAACAGAAGTAGACTCACAGAATTATTATTGTATGGTCTTTATTAATATGTCTGTGTTAGGATCCGTGCCCAGCCCCCCGTTTTTCGGTTTTGTTAACGGCGATTGTGCCCACCGGTGATGTCTCTAAATCCGCTTCGCTCGTCGTGGACGCTCTGCGAGCCGCCTTGCTCTCCAGAGCCATCCTGCGGGCCGCTTTGCTCAGTGAGGACACCCTGCGTGATATCTTGCCCGTCGTGGACATCCAGAGAGCCGCGTCACCTGCCAAGGAGGCCCTATGCGCCGCCTCAGTCACCATGGGCATCGTGACCTTCAGTCCTCCTGTGGGCTACTAGCGTCCGGGGCACCCGGCTCGGTAGATGAGCCTCTAGCCGCCGATAACCCCTTATCCAAGCAGGTTAGCCCTGTCTCAGAGCTCATCGTGCCACCTAGCTCCGAAGATGAGCTGCTAGCACCCGATAACCAATTGTTTACGCATGCTAGCCCCGCTTCCGAGCCGTTCACACCCCTCAGCTCTGAAGATGAGCCGCTAGCATCTGATAACCAGGTGTTGAGGCCCGCTAGCCCTGTTTCTGAGCCGTTTGAGCCACTCAGCTCCAAAGATGAGCTGCTAGCACTTGATAACCAGGTGTTGAGGCCCACGAGCCCCGCTTTCGAGCCCTTTTGAACCACTCAGCTCCGAATGTGAGCCGCTAGTCCCTTACAACCCGGTGTGCAGGCGTGCAGGCCTGTTAGCCCCGTTTTGGAGTCTCTCGTGCCACTTAGTTCCAAGGATGAGCCGCCGCTAGCTCCCCGTAGCTCTTCCAGGCTGGTGCTAGCTCCCTGTAGCTCTTCCAGGCTGACATTAGATCCATGTAGCCCTTTCAGGCCTGCGCTAGCCCCCCATAGCTTCCCCAGGCCGGCGCTAGCTCTCCGTAGATCTTCCAGGCCGGCGTTAGTTCTCCGTAGCTCCCCCAAGCTGGCGTTAGCTTCCGGTCGCTTCTCCAAGGTCGGTTTTAGCACCCCCTGTCAGCCATCGCCTTCCTACGTCCCCAGTCTTTCTAGTTCCCAGTAGTTTCAGTTAGCTGTGTTTTTCCTCTGTTGCTTTTGAGAACATTAGAGCTCAGTTCCCGGTTGTTTTGCCTTGCCTGTGTTGTTGCTGTGTTTGTGTTGCTATTATTATTATTTTGCCTCATTGTCATTATTACTACCATCTTTATTATAATTATTATTATTATCATTACTTATCACCGTTATCCCTGGCATTATCGTCCGCGGTGGTTTTTTGTTGTGCCTTCGGTTGTGAGTTCTTTATAGACTTTTGAGTTGGACTTTGTTAATAAACCTTGTGCTTGCCTGGGACCCTGCAATTTATCTGCTCCTCCTTGCCGCCCCCGTGACAGTCTGAGATAAATATCATACATCCACAGTTGTAAGGGCTCTGAGTACAGCATTTTTGTTGTTTTATTTTTTTTCTTTTTCAGCAGAAAACAGATCTATGTAACATTTTATTGGTGTATTAATAAAAATACAAATGTTCAGTCAATCAGTTAAGGTAAAGCAACCAAAATATCTCAAAAACCATGGCTGTCAAATGATTAAAATATTTAATCATGTACCTCATACCCATATAATCACAATTTATTCATATTTTTGCTTACATATTTGACAATAAAGAAATAGTTTCTTTCTTTAAAAAGCACTTCATAACTGTAACCTCAGACCCAGCCCCAATCATGAAACATTAGGTAATTTGGTGACTACATACTGTAACCAGAAACTATATTGCTTCCAGTTATCTACAGTACCTGGACACACTCTGGTTCCCAGAACCCACAACTAGATTTTATGTGATGTCGGACAGCCGATAACAACTTCTAGACGTACCATGGTGCTTGATGGTAACTGAAAGAGCTTTCTTTGCCAGAGGCAGGAATCAAACTAGAGGGACTCTGACAGTAGAGCACTGGTTCCTAGTGCTAAATCTCTCAGGCTCAATACACTCCTAAGAGAATTCAGCTAAACAAATGAGAATATCAACCTGGTCATTTATTCATAGAGGAAAATGATCCAACAGTACACATCTGTGAGTGGTAAAAAGTATGTAAACCTTGCTTTCAGTATCTGGTGTGATCAGCTTATGCAGAAATAGATATAACTAAATTATTCCAGTAACTACAAGGTGTAACAGTCCTACAACATTTAATGTCCATTGTCAGTCTACTGGAGGTATTGTAATCCATTCCTCTGCACAGAACAGCTTAACCTCTGAAATTGTGGGCTTCCTCACACTGTTTCACAGCATTCCTAGTGGAATAAACACTTTGACTTGGCCAATTTCCTTTAGAATTTGTTGGTATAATTCTGAATTCATTGTTCCATCAATGGTGGCAAGCCGCACTTGCCAAGATTTAGCAAAATATGTTCAAACCGAGATACCACCACCACCACCACCACCAACTCCACCACCACCAACTCCATGTTTATTTCTCTAGAATGAACTCTTCTCATTCAAACCAAAAAATGTGATCTGTAGACAGGAGACAGGAAGCAAGTAGACAGGAGACAGGAAGCAATATTCTTTTTGAAAAGTAGTAGCTTGCCTTGCAACCCTGCAATGCATATCATTGTTGATCAGTGTTCTTCTTTTAGTGTACTCATGAACATTAATACTAGACAAAGTGACAGAGGCCTTTAGTTGCTTAAACTTTAAAAGTTGCTCTGTGTCAATTTGTGACCTTTCGGACCATTACATCTCTTGCTCTTGGTGTCATCTTTGGTGGTCAATGGTCTTGAAATTCCTCCATTTGTACATAATCTGTCTTCCTATCGATTTGTGGATTTTAGGATGTTTTTGTAACTTTTTTTAGTCTAATTCTGAGATCCTCAGAAAGCTATTTTGCTTGTCCCATGATATACTTCTGCAAAGATGTTGTGAAAATCAGACTTTGATAGAGCTGCTACTCACAGATATGTAAAATTAGATCATTTTCCTCAACACTTAAAAAAACCCAATTATAATATTTTGGGTTTATAATATATTATTTTTAAGACTCGTGTGAAAACCAGATTATATATAAAGTCATATTTATGCAGAAATACAGAAAATCCTAAAAGGTTCATGAACTTTAAACCACCACTGTAGATTAAAGAAATCAGATGATAATGCCCAGAGATGCAACAGTTCCTCAGCTGACAGGGACAAATATGTGGATTTTACATCTCCAAATTGGAGAAAAACACCAATATTTGTGAACCTGCAAGAAACCCATCTTCAAAATCTCATGACACCTTGTAATCTTAAACCATTCCAGTAAACCTGCTCCATGGAAGATTGAACATGGACTTTAATATCAGCAGCAGACACCAGGAAGAGCCCTTCATCTTGCTATGGTGGGTCTCATCAGACATTAGACATGGCACAGGACCCAGGCGATCACTGTCTGGACCAGCTGACTAGGGGATTTCATTCCTGTGCATCGTTCAGAATGATTAAGTGGCTTGCCGAAAAAAACGGATTTGCTGTTGGCAATGTGATGTGAGTATACTAAGCATTGCAATTCTCCAAGGAGCAGCATCAACACACACGTACACACACTTTTTTGTCTTTCTTTCCTTGTGGGGACTTTCCATGGACATAATGACTATTGTAACAAATTAATGCTACACCTACACCAAACCCTTACCTTAACCTCAGTAACGCTGTTTGGTTCACTATGTCTTACAAAAAAAGTTGTAATTTTAGTGAAAAGCCATTTCTTATGGTCACCAACCAAGTTCCCACAAGCTAACAAATGTCAGATCTTTCTATCCTATTTCCCTCACAATTACATATAAGCTTGAACCCCCCAACACAAACACACACACATACACACACACGCACAAATCTAAAAACACAGGCAATAATACACATCTTCTGATAACTATCAGCACTGTTTGTTTTCAATTATACTTTAAATTGAATCTAAGCAAAACATAGCAGTGCCATAATGTTCAGTGTAAAACAGTTGCACACGTGGATGAAGGAAGCATTAAACCATATGGAAAGAAAGACATCACACAAAAATATTAAAGCAGTTCTGCATGCAAAAGGTGGTCCTACTACTTATGATGCAAGTGATACTTATATATTGTTTCAAGTTTCCATTATTTTGTCAATCTACTGTATATGTACCTAGTGTATGTAAAATTATCTTCTTCCACATTTTGCCAGTGGGATTATATCACTTATACTGTGATATAACACTGTAAAAGATAAGGCAGTATTACATATGTACATAATTATATACAGTGTACATACATACGTACACATCCTGTTGTGTATGCATGTGTGAGACCATCTCCTCAAAGATCCAAACAAACATTTTTGCTAGCAGTCTCAGATTCTTGACACCCACTGTGTATCGCTCACTGACAACTCATTCATTTATTCATTCATTTTCTTATCCACTTAATCCTAGACACTGGCATGAGAAATCCGGTGCCTAGCCAGCGACACACGGCACAAGGCAGGAACAAACATAGACAGGATGCCAATCCATCGTAGGGCGCATACACTTACACACTATGGGTGCTTTGGAAACACCATTTAACCTAACACGCATGTCTTTGGAATGTGGAAGAAACTGGAGTCCCCGGAGAAAACCCATGCGGACACGGGAGGACATGGAAACTACACACAGGCGGAGCTCGGGGTCAGGATCGAACCGGGAACCTCAGAGCTGTGAGGCAACAGTGTGAACCACTGCTTGACCATGCCACTCCCCTCACTGACAAGTTTATTACAAATACCTGTACAGCTATTTGTTGATGCCTTTATTTATTCAGTAAATCAAGTGACAACAGTACAATGCATAAAATCATGCAGTTACATGTCAGCAGTTCATCAACGATCATAATGAGAAAAATGTGAACTAGACCACTGAAGACTGGAATATCTAGCCTGTTCTGATAAATCTCCAATTTCTGCTGAGGTAGGATCAGAAATTGACACCAGCAATATGAATCCATGGACCCAACATGCCTTATATCTCCAGGCTGGTGAAGGTGGTGTAATGGCCTTGTTAATACCAATCAGTCCTTGCTTTAATCCCATAACCTAGTTGAGTGTTGTTGCTGACCATGTACGTCCCTTCATAGCCACAATTTAACCATTTTCTAATATCTACTTCCAGCATGATAATGCACCATGTCACAAAGCAAAAGTCTTCTCTAACTGAACGATAACAGTGAGTTCATTGTCCATCAAATGCCTTTCCGTTCACATGATCTGAATCCAATGGAAAACCTGTAGTACGTAAATGTAAATGATGTAAATGTGAATTATGTAGTAGAATGGGTGGCATGAAAACGTACACGTGAAATCGACAGAAATTGCAGGGTGTAACCATGTTACCATGGAGCAGAATCCATGAATCCATATCCAGTATAAGCATAGCGCCCCTAATAAGTCAATACAGCGACTTTTTTGCCAAATCAGTATGACCACTCACAGATCAAATAACACTGATTATGTTAAAATAACGTTGATTATTTTGTTACAATTGTACAGATTAAGGTCTGGGATATGTTAGATGGTAAGAGAACGGACTGGTTGGCATTCACAGCCAACCAGTCCGTTCTCTTACCATCTAACATATCCGTGACTGGCATAAAGTCCTGCCTGACTTTGATAAGGGCCAAGTCATTATGGCAGCTGGGTTGGAGCATCTCCAAAGTAGCAAGACATGTGGGTGCTCCCAGTCAGCAGTGGTGAGTACCTACCGAGAACTTCATTAAAATGTGCACATCTGCATGCATGTGCACTGATCTTGTAAAGTTTAACAGTCACTCTAAGACTACTAATAGAGAGCACAGTAATTGTATTTTATACATTCATGTAAGTTTTCATTATTGTTTTAAATATTTAGTTGCTGCAGTGCTGAAAATATAATTCCTGGCTTGTGCTGCCTCCCCAGTGCTCCCCTTGTTAGTTTTTCCTCATTACAATGCTGAACGAGTGCCTTCCCATGGGCTTTTTAATTTCCTGTATTGATTCTGGATCTTAGATAAAACCAGATATACATCTTAAACAAGAACAGAAGCAGCATGCAGTGATCATGCTGCCTGATAGGGAATGGTAAAAGGATATGAAACTCATAAAGTATAATTCTTATACTCTGAAGTCTAGCTCATATATTATTTGTGAATAAATCAACAGCTTACACTCATGATGACCAGCTGTGTGAGCCAGATATATCCCATGATTCCGAGTCTAAACGTGATAGGTGGATAATGAATAATTATCTTTGTAGCTCTACTTTTCTGAGAATGGTAGGAGCTTGCTTCAGAAATGATGTCACCATCCTCTCTCAGCAAAGACAAATAACACAATTGTTTGTGTATATACTTGCTTCACAAGTATGTTTTTCAAACACGGATGACACATCCATGATGCAACTCTCCTGTTCCACTACATCCCAAACATACTCTGTTGAATTAAGATCTGGCGACTGTGGAGGTCACTTGAGTACAGAACTTACTGTCATGTTCAAGAAACCAGTTTGAGATCATTTGAGCTTTGTGATATGGCACATTGTCCTGCTGGAAACAGTCATTAAAAAATGGGCACGCTGTGGTCATAAAAGGATAGTCATGGTCAGCGACAATACTCATGTAGACTGTGGCATTTAAATGATGGTCAAATGGTATTAAGAAGCCCAAAGTGTGCCAACAAAATATTCTCCACACCATTGCAGCACCACCTACTACCTAATGAAGTGGCTGGTGAATGTGTGTATATAGCAGTCAGATTTAGCTGGTAGGCCATAAAATATGCAGCTATTACAGTAAGTGTACAGGCAACAATGACAGCTAAACCAGAATTCTGTTAGAGCAGTTATACAAACAAACAAAAAAACCCTTACTATATATACAGTATATATAGATTCAGTTTATGGACAGATGTCCTGACATTTTCATTTAGAATCCTTGAATAAAATTCATAATTCATTGTGCCGTCAATGATGGCAAGCCTCTCTGGCCCAGAAGCAGCAAAACAGGCCCAAACAATGAAACTACCACCACCATGTTTCACAGATGGGATAAGGTTCTTATACTGGAATGCAGTGTTTTCCTTTTTCCAAACATAACACTTTTCTTTTAAACCAAAAAGTTCTATTTTGGTCTCATCTGTCCACAAAACATTCTTCCAATAGCCTTCTGGCTTGTCCACGTGATCTTTAGCAAACTGCAGACGAGCAGCAATGTTCTTTTTGGAGAGCAGTGGTTTCACACCATTGTTGTTCAGTGTTCTTCTCATGGTGGACTCATGAACATTAATATTAGCCAAAGTGAGAGAGGCCTTTAGTTGCGTAGAAGTTACCCTGGGGTATTTTGTGACCTCGCCAGCTATTAGAAGCCTTGCTCTTGGAGTGATCTTTGTTGGTCTACCACTCCTGGGGAGCGTAACAATGGTCTTGAACTTCCTCCATTTGTACACAATCTGTCTGACTGTGGATTGGTGAAGTCCAAACTCTTTAGAGATGGTTTATAACATTTTCAAGCCTGATGAGCATCAACAACTCTTTTTCTGAGGTCCTCATGCCATAATTCAATTCCACAAACATGTGTTGTGAAGAACAGACTTTGATAGATCCCTGTTCTTTAAATAAAACAAGATGCCCACTCACACCTGATTGTCATCCCATTGATTGAAAACACCTGTCTCTAATTTCACCTTCAAATTAACTGCTAATCCTAGAGGTTCAAATACTTTTGCCACTCACTAATATGTAATATTAAATAATTTTCCTCAATAAATAAATGACCAAGTATAATATTTTTGTCTCATTTGTTTAACTGGGTTCTCTTTATCTACTTTTAGGACTTGTGTGAAAATCTGATGATGTTTTAGGTCATTATTTATGCAGAAATACATAAAATTCTAAACAGTTCAAAACTTTCAAGCATGACTGTATATATAGTAAGGGTGTTTTGTTTGTTTGTTTGTTGACATGCTTGCTCATTTATCTACAAAATTGCATTCTGGACTAGCCGTCATTGTCTCCTGTATAAATGTATACAGTGCCTTGCAAAAGTATTCGGCCCCCTTGAACTTTTCAACCTTTTGCCACATTTCAGGCTTCAAACATAGAAATATGAAATTGTTTTTTTTTTTATTAATCAACAACAAGTGGGACAAAATCGTGAAGTGGAACAAAATTTATTGGATATTTTAAACTTTTTTTAGAAATAAAAAACTGAAAAGTGGGGCGTGCAAAATTATTCGGCCCCTTTACTTTCAGTCCAGCAAACTCACTCCAGAAGTTCAGTTTCAGTTTTTTATTTCTAAAAAAATATCCAATAAATTTCGTTTCACTTCACAATTGTCTCCCACTGGTTGTTGATTCTTCACAAAAAATTGCAATTCATTTCTTTATGTTTAAAGCCTGAAATGTGGCAAAAGGTTGAAAAGTTCAAGGGGGGCGAATACTTTTGCAAGGCACTGTATATTGTGGGTAACGTAATCAGGAAATTATCAAACTAAAAACACACAGTTAAAACAGCTTAAATAAATTCATTATTTGTGAATTAATCTATATTTTTCATCACTAATTGATATGTTATTCATTTACATAATGTAAGGTATATTGTTTTTAAGATGACCACTTTTGCACCTTTAGTTATTGGATATTTCATACTCAAGTATGGTACATAATCAGATCCTTGCGCCGACAAATGTGCATTTACATTTTTTCACTCTTTAGAAAAAGCGAGACCTTGTACATTGTTTTCTTCTTATTGAATAGACCTTTTGTTTAGAAAAGTGTGTCAACTGATTATTTTTGCAAACAATCAAAATGGGAAGCTGTTATTTGCCCTTTGTAATCGGCAAGTAATGCCACACTTGCATTTTGAGCCTTCCTTGATCTCCATTTAATTGCATAGTTCATCCCATCAAATGCATAAAAACAACCCCCTTCACATGTTTGCTTAAGTAAGTGTTGACTGGATGTTTCCTCAGGTTCAGTATCAACAAAATCTTTGTTTTATGTTTAGCCTAGTTATCTTTTTGGAATTTAAATAAGCATTTAAAGGATTCTCTGTCTTCAAATAATGAATAACAACAAAGAAGTTCATTTTTGAGAATATCATAGTTGGAACAAGACTGAGCTGAATCATAATGCTCAGAAAAACACAAATCCAGGTTATGTCATAGCTGAAATTACCCAAGAAAATGTTGCTGATCTGTGGGATATTAGCTTTAGTGTTATTTTTAGACTGTTTGGCATGGCCTGATGCATAATATATTCTGTGGAGAATCTGGAGGACATTTAAGGCAACTGTAACATACTAGATCTACCCTTCTAAAAAAAGATAAATCCAAGTCAAAACCTCAATAAACTAGAGCACAGCCCATGAAATTTAAAATTTAATGGTTCTTTTATTGCAGTCCTCTTCTGCTAGGCACTGGACACTATCTTGTTGCAAAATGCGCTTCACAGTGCTGTCTCTGTTGGCACAGTAATGGAGGGATGGCATAACTCTCTGGGCAAACATGTCCTCTGTGCCCATCACTCCACTCCAGGCTGAATGCCTGCTGTCTGATATTGAAGAGGGTCCCTCTACTGATTAGCAGGCAATGCTGGACAGCACACACATGCCGGCTTCAGTTTCAGAATATAAAATATATGAGTTGAGGTGGCTCTGGGATTTTGGTTAGTGACAAAACAAACAAACAAACAAAAATAAAAACATAAACTATGCCTCTTGTTAGATGTTTTTTGACTAGCATCTACCAAATGAACAAAAAGTGATGTCCACACAAGACCTACAACAAAACTCTCAACAACATGCTAGACATTCATCTAGACCAGCAATTCTCTAATGTGCCGTATTCAGGTATCAATTTTCTGTGTAATAACAATGCCAAAGCTCAGATCATCAGCTAGTATTTATACTGATCCTATTATAATGTTTGTGTCCCATAGTAACTTTTGGATTGTGGTGAAACAGCAGTTATGGTACTAGAATATTGCTAGAAGGTCCATGGTTCCAGGGTTCCAGCACTGCAAAACAACCACTGTTGGACCCTTGAGCAAGACTCATAACCCAAGAGTGCCTGCATTGTAAAGTTGCAGGAATCTCAATTGTAAATCGCCTTAAATTATGGAAGTGATTGTTCACTGACGCTCTGCAAGCAAGTTATACAAAATGTTGAATATTGCACTGAATATTGAATATTATATTTATTAATATTATTAGTTCCTAATTTAAGCTCACATATGCTGCTTAGGGTCAAGAGTGTCTGGAACTTAAGATGAAAGTCACAAGGTAAAGACTGGAGTGCAGCCTGTATGGAACGCCATTCCACCTCAGGTATGAATCAAGGTGTCTCCCTCAGACATGACCAATCATGTCTGTATGAAGCCTGTAAGATACTGAATAATAAAATAGGTGTAGGCTGTGCTGGGACTCCTCATCCACAGTGGTACTCCAGTAAGAGAGCTGACATGGAGACAGAGAATGTAGTTTGGACTCTTTATGTTACTCGGTACTTCATCAGGATTGCATAGAGTTACAGAAACATAGTTTTCTGAAATAACAAATAAACAAACTAAGCACAAAGGAATATATCCTCTATAAACTAGTCCTTGTAACTACCTAGTAAGGTCAGATCACATGTTAACTTAAATGGTATAGAGCATTTCAACTTTTTTATTGCCTAGCAGATATTTGTCGCTGCATTAATAACTTATGAATGCAATATAAAGACAAGCATAACACAATGATAAACTAACCTTGTCATGAACGTATGAACTGAACACCAGAAAGTACAGAGGAGCTTCTGACTGTTTGCTACAGCTGAACAACATGTGTTAAGGACTCCCTCAGGGATATTCTATATGTGCCTGAATCTGCCCTCTAGTGGTGCCTAACCTGAGAATACTTCTACTGAAGGGAATTCTCTACAAAGCCAGACCTAGGCAGAAGCCACAGCCATGCTCCAACCTGTTTCACTGTGGTGGTGGTGGTGGGATAACAAATTGCCACTAGTGCACTATTGCATGTACAGTGGGGCAAAAAAGTATTTAGTCAGCCACTGATTGTACAAGATCTCCTACTTACAACGATGAGAGAGGTCTGTAATTTTCATCATAGGTGCACTTCAACTATGAGAGACAAAATGAGAAAAAAAAAAAATCCAGGGAATCACAAAGAATTTAATTATAAATCATGGTGGAAATCAGGTCAAACGTTTCCTGTAAGTCTTCACCAGGTTTGCACACACTGTAGCTGGTATTTTGGCCCATTCCTCCATGCATATCTCCTCTAGAGCAGTGATGTTTTGGGGCAACACAAACTTTCAACTCCCTCCACAAATTTTCTATGGGGTTGAGGTCTGGAGACTGGCTAGGCCACTCCAGGACCTTGAAATGCTTTTTACAGAGCCACTCCTTCGTTTCCCGAGCGGTGTGTTTGGGATCATTGTCATGCTGGAAGACCCAGCCATGTTCCATCTTCAGTGTTATCACTGATGTAAAGAAGTTTTAGCTTAAAATCTCACGATACATGGCCCCGTTCATTCTTCCCTTAACACGGATCAGTCGCCCTGTCCCCTTTGCAGAAAAACAGCCCCAAGGCATGATGTTTTCACCCCCATGCTTCACAGTAGGTATGGTGTTCTTGGGACACAACTCAGCATTCTTCTTCCTCCAAACACGACGAGTTGAGCTTTTACCAAAAAGTTCTATATTGGTTTCATCTGACCACATGATACATTACAGACCTCTCTCATCTTTCTAAGTAGGTGAACTTGCACAACCAATGGCTGACTAAATACCTTTTTGCCTCGCTTTAAGTAAGTATATTTAATATGGACTTCAGAAAATGTCAAGAGTGCATAATGCACAGAACATACATGGACATCATTGTTGTCGCATACTGTAAATTAAAATTCCAAAGATCCATGCATAAAAGGAATTGTTGCAGCTCAGTTGATAAAAAGCTTGCAAACCACTGGTCTAGATCTTAGACGAATGGCATGGCTAAAAGGTCAGTATTCACAGCACAGTTAGGTATGCATAGTGGGAATTTAATGAGGCACCAGAGACAAATACTTCATGTTATTGTTTCAGCAGTAATCACTGTTAAGTTGATTTATGTGTCTCCTTTCCCTTCGGTGTCTTTCAGAAATGAATCAGAAATGAATTATGTGTATTATTATTCATGGCTCATCAAGAAAATGCATACATTAAATTAAGGTCTAAAAAGATTTCTAGTATTTGTTAATTCGTAGCACATAAGAACTCTACCTATAAAAGCCAATGAAGATATATCACGTACTCCTCAAAAAGAATTCTCTCTCTACAAATATCTGTACCTCAAACAATTGTTCCCTGGTGCCTGAAATCTGCCATCATTGTCCTTGTGCCAAAAAACAGCCATGAAAATCTCTAATCCCCCAAAATCGCCCGGTAGCACTCACTCTCACTGTCAAGTGATTTCAGAGACTGGTCTTGTCCCCCATTAAAACCATTATCCCAGCAACACTTGACCCACACCAGTATGCTCACAGTGAACATATCTAAAGTGGACACCATGTTCATCAGCATTCACACTGTTCTGTGCCACCTGGAAATCCAAGGCACACTTGTCAGGGTGCTGTTCATAGACTGCACTCTGCAATTCAATAGAATTATCCCCAATAGGCTCTTTAGTTGCATTAGTTAGGACTTTGTTCTGGATTCTGGACATTGTCTGATTTCTCTCAGATGGTCAGACTTGACACTCATTAATTCTCCACTTTAATATTACTCACTGTGTACATATAATTCTAGATGAACACATGACTGAAAGTGCATCACCAAAATTTGCAGATGACACAACAGTGAATGGACATATCATAGGCAATGATGAGAAGGCTTACAAAGAGGAGGTGCAGAACTTGAGAGGTGCCCTCAACACCAATAAAACCAGGAAGCTAATCATCAACTTCAAGCAGCTGGAAAGCATGTCCAGCTTTATCTTTCTGGGTGTCCACATGTCCAACACATCCAAAAAATATGTGAACCTGTAGAATTAGCAGTTATTTTGAAGGTGAAATGGGATGACAGTCAGGTATGGTGGGCATCCTGTTCTATTTAAAGAAGAGGGAACTATCAGATTCTGATTTTCACAACATATGTTTGTGAATGTGTATCATGGCATAAAAAAATGGAGAATTCTGAGGACCTCAGAAAAAGAGTTGTTGATGTTCATCAGTCTGGAAAAGTTTATAAAACCATCTGTAAAGTGCTGAACTCCACCAATACACAGTCAGACAGAATGTGTACTCCTGGAGTGATTGACCAAGATCACTTCAAGAGCAAGGCATTCTTGAGGTCACAAAAGAATCCATCATTAATTCTAAGCAAATAAAAGCCTCTCTCACACTGGAAAATGTTCAGGAGTCCACCATCAGGATGGTCAGTGAACAACAATGGTGTGCATGGTAGTAGGGTGTGAATGGTAGTATTATGGAAATGTTGTGGAAAGACCTGAGGTGAGCAGTTAATTTGAGGAAACCCACCAACATTCCAAAGCAGAAGTTTTTCTATATTGTGGAAGGGGCAAACATTCCCCCAAACCAACTTGCAGGACTGAAAATGCTTAGTTACAGTTATTGCTGCACAGCGAGTCACACCAGATATTGAAAGCAAAGGTTCAGTTTTGCCAATCACAGACATGTAATATTGGATCATTAAATAAACAAATTTGCATGTTGGTTTAAGAATTTGGATAAACAATTTGCATGGAAAAAAATTCATTGGATATTTTATGGCTATACTATCAGGGGTCACGCTTTGGCCGCTAGTGGCCAGTATTGCCCCTACTTGGCGGCGTGAGAACCTCCAGCGCGATCGCGCATGCGTCACCCTGTTTCCACACTTTACCGGGTGCTTATTTTGATTATTCGTGTTGCACGCGCTTGCAGTAGCTCCGCTCAGGTACTAGCGCTTTGCTCAGGCGCGGACCCGTACGCCGTTGGTGCAATGGAACCACGTCATACGCGTACTTGTGAATAGCGGTGCTGTACATTTTTGGCATGGGTTTTCTTTAATGGTTTATTTTCTTTTCCTTTCAGTTAATTATTTTGTTTTTTTTGTTATTTATATATTGGTTCATTACTTCCATCTGGTGCTAATTGTGATTGGGTCCCAAATCCCTTTTTCTTTTATTTTTTTTACGGTTCGTCATCGTTTTAATATGGCGAACCATGACATATACAAAAGAGAAATATATGATTTTCAGTAGGTGAGTCAAAACTTTTGCTTGGCACCATATTTATTGCTGTCTTAACCAATCATGGAATTAACTTTAAATGAACAGCTGGGTGTTGTATTGTCTGATACTACTGTAACTGCATATAGCAAAATAAAGTTTAGATAACAGTATTTGTACTTTTATTTGGTTGATTTGTGTATTAGTATAGCTATAGATGTATACCTATAGTTAAACCTATACCTACTCCTAACCATTATACACTATTCATAGCCATATATGAATAGTGTACAATGGTTAGGTACATATATGTACATTATTTATAGCCATTGTGAACTATAAATAGTGCACAGGAGTAGGTATAGGTTTAACTATAAATATACCATATATATATATATATATATATATATATATATATATATATATATATATATATATATATATAATAGAAAATATTCAACAGAAACAATTCTGTCCTCTTGCAAACCAGTGCTGTCAAAGCAATTGAATGCTTTTGAAAGAAAGGTGCAGTGCGACCGAGCAGTGGGTGGTCTTTCCAGGCGAAATAAGAGGACAGTACTAAATGGACACTAGAAAACATTTATCTTGGTTTGGCAGAATCTGCCAAAGCTTCATTTCTCCGTGACATTTCAATAGCTGCATCAAGAGCATATACACTGGCTTTCATGGGTAGATAAAACTGAGAAGAGAAGCCAAATGGCAATGCTCGAGTATTGCTGTCAGATTAAGTATGAAGCTTGAAATAAAAAGACTTAAAAGCAGAGCAGTTCAAACACACATAAGCTGAAGATTTCCTCAGAGAGCAGACGTTTCTTCTTTGCTGTTATAACTGTCAAAATCTCAATTTTGTGTTTGGTATTTGAAAAGAAATAATAGAAAATAGAAAATGTTTGAACAAAATAATATAAAATGGGTGGCTGTTTACTGGACTTATACATTGTTTATGCTGTGTTAACACCTTGAAATAAGAAGTGGTAACTTTTTGAGATGTCATTTGTGAATGAATTTGTGCCCTGGATCATCAGTTATACAGTAATCAGAGATAAAAGCTGGAAGTAGCACTCTGGCATATGACCTGAAAAAATATCATTTCAAATTTATGTTACTCTATTTGCTGTAAATCACACACAAATGCATCAGATTTTCATGTATTCTACTGTTTCATACTATTTCACATAAATTAGTTTATTATGCAGTTGCCCTCAGTATAGTTCCTTATGTCATTAGTTTTGTGACATACCAAAATTGATTGTACTAAACACCTCAATTACCCTTAGTATGACAGTTATATCATAATAAAAAAATTGTCAACTTCCCTTTCCTCTTAAAACAAAGCAGAAAACCTTTTCAGAAGAGTGAGGCAACAGTAAGGAATAAACTTCATACTAATGGCCATGTTTTTAAATGTTTTTTGGACATCCAAAACACTGTAGGCCATTTAGTTGATAGTTGATAGTCATTATTTGTTGCTAGAAATGTCTCTTAAGTGGATGACTGCATGGCTTTGCTCCTATTCAGCCACAAGAACATTAGTAAAGTTGAGTGCTTATTGTAAGCTGCAAATCTTGCTCACAGTCAGTGTGCCAGTTCAAGTTACTTGGTATGCTTGAGGTTAGAGCTGTGTAGAGGGCAGTCAAGCTCTTCACAGCAAAATATGCAAACCTTTTCTTTGTCTGCTAAAACACTT
Source organism: Ancistrus triradiatus (assembly GCA_025084515.1). Classification (NCBI taxonomy): domain Eukaryota; kingdom Metazoa; phylum Chordata; class Actinopteri; order Siluriformes; family Loricariidae; genus Ancistrus; species Ancistrus triradiatus. The sequence continues at coordinate 230,896 of JAJAGP010000528.1, forward strand.
CAGGACCTTCTCCAAACTATTATGACAATATTGGAAGGATAAAAATTATGAAACACCACACATGGAAAATGTTTACCCAGTTTTTTTACTTCACAGCAATAATGTGTCAAATCACAGATATGACACAAAACAATTATGTTTAATACTTAAACATGGTATGGTATGGTATTGAATTTATTGACATTACACATGTACAAGTACAACGCAACAAAATGTCTTTTTAGAAGAAACAAGAAGTAATGAACACATTGGGAAAGGAGGAGAACTCCTTCCAGCACACAAGCGCATAAACATAACATAGACACACAACTAGCCACCGGTTAGGGATGTGGGTATCGGGAAAAGTAACCAAAACGACAAGCAGCCATCTGTGTTCGCAGCCGTTTCAGCGCGCCCTGCAGACCCGTCACGCCGTCTTGGTGGAGTTAAGCTTAGAGTGGAGGGGTTTGATTTGGGTAGAGACAAAAAGTTCTGTCAGTTCTCATTCTTGCAGCAGAAAAAGTTTGTACAAAGTTCGAGATAACATGGCAGTATACAGCGCTTACTGCCCAGATTGAAAAACAGTCAGTGGATGGGGGGGTAGGTACTGGAGGAACTTCTTATCAGCGAGGCCGTTACTGATAACAGGGAAGCCGAGAGTAGAAATGACTTTGTTTTGACTGAGCTCTAAAATTTTTAACACTCAGAACCAATGTATCTCTGATGATTTACCACATAACCGCATACCACATAACCGCAAAGCCGTTAGTTTCTCCATTATGGATTCCAAAGTGCGATTAGTATGCGCAGTTCCAATGGCATCCTGGCATTCCAAAGTCTGATAGTAAACTCAAACAATGTACCTTGAATATAGATGACAACAAAATTAATGAAAAACAAATGGTCGGAATCAGGAGTCAATGTTTGTGACAGATATAGGGTCATAGCTGTATCAGTCTCTCCTTCTACCCTCTTCCACAAGTCATAAACTTTACGACATTTGGAATGCAAAAAGGCCCCCCATCTGGACCGGATCTTTCACCCACTAAGGGATGACTCCAACACCAGACTCTTTCTCAAACCAACAGAATTGGAGGTCTGTTTAAACAGACCTACAACCTTCAGCATATCACAATCATAAACTAAATCCATGTGTCAACCTTAAAAGGGGGTTTCAACGGTCCAGGCCACCAAGTTCCTCAAATTTCTCTCCAACTGTTACTTTTACGACCCTTTCTCGCAGTCGGCCTGGCGCCAGAAAGACAGCCCTGGATTTACGACACCAAGAAACTATCAGCTTTTGTTCTAAGAGACAAACTTTAATAAAAGTATTACATTTTTGTTGGGAACAGATTAGTCTCACCTAGAATACTTAGTTAAGGAACCCATGAGATTTGCTTCATAATAAGTGCAAACACACCCATATTGTCAGGGGAACGGCGGACTCGCCACCACGCCAGCAGAGGTCGCCTTCGCCTGAATTCTAGGCTGCCGCTTCCGGGCGGCAGCCATGTTTAGCGAATAAATAGCACCGCAAACATGTAGTCAGTGCGAGGTCTCGTTTCCTTTACGGTGCGTTTCTGAGCGTTTTCTACAACCTTCTAGTGTTATATGGTTATTGATTACTCCTTTCGGCTTATCGTTTTGTGGTCTTGGATTACCCCTTCGGCATTGACGCTTGGTTTATCGGTTTATTACGGCTTTTGATCACGGACTGGGTTTTGACTATGTTTTTGGCATCTGTGTTCAATAAACCTGCATTTGACTCCAACTTGTGTCTGAGCGATCCGTAACACATATGTACTTGACTATTTCATACAAAATGTGAGCAGGGATATTTTTCATATCCACATATATAATCGTATGTATAGGCATGTAATCGTATGATTTGTCATGTATTTTCATCTCTATTTGGTTAATGTTTTAGTATAATGATTATTTTTATACGTAATATGGTCCAGTTGTGCTATACTAATGGTTATGATTAGAAATAACAGCTGTTTTATCTATACGTATCGATCGCTCGGGTTTAATACTTATTCATACTTATAAAAGAACAGAAATGAAGTTGTTATTTAGAATGTACTGTTTCCTACATCTTTTATCGATCGTATTATTTGTTTAAGGAATAGCAAATGTATGTGCTGTAGTTAGAATGATTTAACAATGTTCTAGGTTATCAAGTCAATCAACTGATCAATTTCGCTATTGCCTGGACTGGTTTCCGGATCTACCAGTCCATAAACGATCCGGTGGTGCCCCGTATTCATAAAAAATTAATCAATTTAAAGTGTAGTCTTAGGTTTGCTACATTATATGGTGCTCCCGTGTGGAGGAAGTTAAATCGAACTTATGAATGAATAACTCTATGCGGTAACTTCAAAACCACGTGTGCATAGCGTTCTGTATTCATACAGCCTTTATACTTGGGTGCGAACAGGTATGAGTGTCTGCAGGTTTTAATTGTTGGAAAGTTGTATTGTGGTCTGTGGAAGGTTTTTTACATCGTTTTGAATAGCTGCTGTTGTGTTTTTTGTAAAGAAAAGAAAAGTGCTGCCGAGCACGATTGTGTTTAAAGCTGCTTTGTGTTTTTGTGCGTGTTTTTGTATGCGCTGCCGTGCATTGAATATCAAAGTTATCATTGTTAAGAATTGCGTTACTAAAAGGAACTCCTACTGCATGCATAGCGGATCGAACACTTATTTAAAAAAAATGTAAGGCCTTTTTTTGGCGTTAACCCGATTTCTGCAAGTTTCCAGGGTCATGTAGATACGTCCCGAATTGTATTTTTTTATTCTGCTCCGAGTCTCGAAGGGATTAAATACATTCGGCCTCCCCGTGCTAAAAAGTAGCATAGCTAACTACTTTCTCGACGTCACATGTTGATAGGGGACATTTTAAAATCGTAAAACACCGTTGTGATACGGCTGTGCTTATAAACGCAGCACAAAAGTAAGCTGTTGTGAACACTGCCAATAGGGGGCACAAAATACCCTGAGAAACTGAATAGCGGGAGCTTAAGTTGCATGAAGCTGATCTCACCTTGGGTTGGAAAACTTGTATAGAAAGAATCAGTTTAAACAGAAAGCCACGGCTGTGTACCGTGTCCCGTGCTCCTAATAACCTCGCCCTGAGCGAAAATACTCCAGCCCGGTCTGGAAAGTAAATGAGCGAACCCATTCAAAGAATCGAACGTCCTTCGAAGGGCGGTGCTTAATGACGTCACGATTGACATGCATCTCGTGACACCCCTTTAGTTGTGCAAACTTTATCCTCTGGTGGCCAGATAAGGAACGCCACCCTTTGAGGAATAATATAGGTTGTTGACACCCCTTTTGTTCTGTCAATTTTACTCTTTTGTGGTCAGATACTGAACACCACCCTGTGAGAGATAATATAGGCTATTGACCCCAAACCAAAATCTTGAGTGATCAACTCAGGAATAATTACCCAGTGTTGCTGAAACACTACAACCTTAAGAAACTTTATGCGTCTATACTGTGAAGTTACTGAAACTCATTGAGTAAATTGTGATAACATATCACTATTAACTAATAATGACCTAACACTATTAGTTATAGTGACCTATATGCGACTTCATTACTTTAATAGTGACTTTCAGTGGTCTTTTTGTTAATCACTATAATCTTTAAGAAGAATTATTCTAACACAATCACTGGGTTATCACTATTAATTGAGTCCGTAAATTATTCGATTGAGCCTTTAATTAAAAGCCTTTAGCTGTAATAAATTTAATAAGTTTACTGTTTGTTTGTTTGTTTATTCGCTCATAAAAAATAATAATATATAATATTAATATAATATAATAATAATAATAAAAATTATAAATAATAATAATTTTTTTTGATAAATTTTTAATTAATTAATTAATTTTTTGTATATATATATTTTTTTGGCGAATAAACAAATAAAATAAAGCTTGCTCAAATACAATAAACTTATAATACAATGACAATAAAGTCATAAACTACGCACTGACTAACAAAATGGCCGCTGAGCCACGATCAAATCCCCTTTGTGTTGAAAACACTAACGAGGATGTTGAGTCGGCATTGCTAGAGATTACTCGATCACTAGTGCCTGACTACCTAAAAACCGCCCAAGAAAGTGACCCAGCTGAACTTGAGTCACTAAGGGATGCCTGCCTAACCGAATATCTGAGAACCGATTTTAGAAGCAAGGAGGCATCTCAACTAGTTATGAAACTGGTTGCCTTACAGATAATTGAATTCAAGAGTCGCTCTGCGTAAATGGAGTAGGTCACCGCAAAGAGCATGGCACTTGAGCAACACGATGCGAACCTTTGCAGTAAAATTAAAGGGTTAGAGGGCATCGTGTCAAAATACAGTCAGGAATTAGATGCGCCCAAAGCCGAGAATGCCCAACTACAACAACAGGTCCAGGAGACCTCCGGTCTATTAAACCATGCTCAGAACCGAATAATACTTTCAACTGAATGAAAGGATGAGGCAAAAATGAGCTGGTAAAAACTAGGAATGAGCTAGCCGCATGTCAACGACATCAATTGAAGGTAGAATGTGAGCTGACTGTGGTAAAGTTGAACTTGGGGAATGGCCCACAGCAGCCAAACAGTACAGGAAAGAAATTCCTGGGTGTCCCAAGTGGGCCTCCGTATGCTCCCGATACACGTCCTGACCGATAAACAGGGGTACAGAACGTTCCCTGTTATGACCAGGAGCGGGATTATACTCCCAGAGTTGCTCCTGGATCCTATTCTCCCACTAGAGCCAGGAGAGAGTTTCCTGACCGTGCCCAAATAACTCCCCCCACGAGGGTGAGACCCCTCCTTCTGCTATACTCAAGGCTCAACTGACAGAGATCTTGATAAAATTGCCCGCAATATAACTTGATTCGAGCCCACACCTGGTTGCTCTAATGATGTCCGTGCATATGTGAATGACATCGAGTTCTACCTGCTAAAATTTCCCCAAGCTACGGTAGACGACTGGATTTATTTAATCCGAGTAACCTCAAACCGAGAAGTTAGTAGTTTCATAACGTACCAGCCAGACCATATCCGTGGGAACTTCTATCTGTTGTGTCAAGCATTGGAGGAGGATTTCTCCAATCCTCTCACACAGACAGGATTGGCCACCGCTCTATCAGTCAAACAGGGTAGGCAGGAGTCCCCTCAGGCCTATTATCATCGTTTGCATCAAGCCTATTTTGGCTTCAGCAATCAACCTGGCATGGAGGAGAATTTGAACTTCAAATCAGTTTTTGTCCAAAACCTCCATCCTACTACCAGCTACTATCTAGGCATCTCAGCTTGCCCACGCATGTTGAACAGTAGAGAATTGTGCGACTTAGCAATAAAGGGGTTTGTTAAATATCAGCAAACTGCCCAGAAGCAGGTAGACCCTCCTTGCGTGCTAAGTATTGATACCACCTTTTTACCTTTAAAACCGAAAGGAATCAGGCCAGCACAGGACTCCAATCAAGCCCAGGGCTCAAACAAGGGACCAGGAATCTCTCGGTCCCCACAAAACCATAGGCATGACAGGTATCCTAAACAACAGTGGTCAGAGCGTAATGAAGATCGCGCAAACTCGGACACTTGGACAAGGTATCGCCACGATCGGTCTCCTCTCGATCAAAGCAAAACTGCCTCGTGGTCCAATCGTCCCTGGGGTAACCCAAGACGACCTTTATCTCCACAGTACACTACTGAGAACAGGGTTAGAACAAACCCGAGCCAAGAAAAAGGCTACAGCAAAAAGAGTAGGGCAGGAAACAAATCTAAAATGGTCAAAATCAGGCAGGAAGACTTAGTAGCCCTTAAAAGAATGATAGATAATCTGTGCCAAATTGATAGCCAGGAAGCAGATCTGTCCTCCCTCACCTCTGCTACCCCTAAATCACCTGTCCAGCCTTTGTTAAACCATGTTGAAAAAGAGGAGGATTGCTCCTCCGGGTCTGATGGGAATAAACCTACAATACCAGGCCCCAAACAGACTGCTGTCATGCAGGTGGATATACCTGATCAGCCACCACAGGGGGGTGAGAAACCAATTTCCCCTAGTGCTGTGTTAGTAGTCCAGTTAGACCCCAAGGGAAACAATCTTCAGGAGGATGGGCCAACCATCCCCGAAGAACCGTCTTTTCACAAATTCCTAGGTCACTTAACTGAGAAAGGCGTTGCACGAAAATGTTACATTTCTACTACCATCGAGCATGGCGTCACACATGATGCTATCTTAGACACGGCCTCCAACATCACCTTAATGTCAGCGAACCTTTTCAATCGGGTGAGGGCTACAGCCTGCCAAGCTAACCGAGAACTGCAGTTACACACCTGCTCTCTCAACATCCAGCCATACTCTCACACTGGCATTACCGTACGGTCAATGGCCCTGGTCCACCTCACTATTGGACCGATGAGTGTGATTCACCCCATACATGTGTCCCCACTCGAAACTGTCTTGCTTCTCCTCGGCAAAGATCTCCTAAACCGATTCAAACCCTTAATTGACTTTAAGCGTTTAAAATTTTGTGCCCAAGTCCGCAAACCTCTGCCCATCTCTTACCCACTTGATGTGGGATCGCAATGTAACGTACCCAGAACTACTAGTCCTACACCTGATAGTTCGTTGAACGTACAGGATACGATTGATGATGAATAATGGGAGCCATCTGACTTTCCATCAGAGCCTTCCTGGCCCCCGGGCAAGCCACTGGAATAACGAGATACCTTCTTGTATTCTCTGACCATACCTGAAACAGCTTCAGCATCAACAAAAATCGATTCAGGGGAGTCAATGACAGCACTAAATAGGAAACCGAACCCTGAACTTGAACCTCAAATCAAGGTAGTACCAAACGAAACCGACACCCTACAAAATGATCAAAAGCGCGAGAAACGCAGGGAGATCCTTATCAAGTATCTCAACTCACCCACTCAAAATTCCTTAGACTGTGGACTAACCACACGTCCCGCTTATGTGTGTCTGTACAAAATTCCATTAGCATCGTATGAGCCAGTGCAGGAAATCATTGACAATCGTTCGGAAAAGGGTTTGAAAAAGGGCATCATCCGACCCTGTAATAGCACCTGCCCCACTCTAATCTGGCCAGTGGTAAAGCCTAATGATGCGTGGTGATTAATGATTGATTACCTTTACCCTAGTGGGGGGTGCCCAAAACAACCTCCATTGTTAAGGGACCCCCTCCTCATAAAGTTTGGATTACGATCCTACCCATTACCAACGTTCACCTACACCACCATTTTGGCTTTTGCTATTGGTCTATATCTCATAACCTGCAGAGCTGCATACCTGTACATCAGACGCACCCAAGAGTTGCAAGGCAAGACAAGTGCCAGATACCAGACTCAGACAGATACCAATAACTTTCAAGAAGCCCTAAGGAGGGTTTTCAACTGTCCTTCTAGAACTACAAGAATAACCATCTTTATGATGCTACGCTCCACTCACCTAGGTTAAAAATTTAGGTGCAACACTCACATTACATTCATTCTTGAACCATCAGGGGGGACCCAGATTAAGACATAAAAGTGGTACTGCTTGCTTGTCACCTGTCATCCACAGCTATCATCGCCTGAAGATGGATGAAGTCTGCTGTAACACCAACTTCATCCACAGGGGGGAATGTAGCGTCATAACTGTATCAGTCTCTCCTTCTACCCTCTTCCACAAGTCATAAACTTTATGACATTTGGAATGCAAAAAGGCCCCCCATCTGGATCGGATCTTTCACCCACTAAGGGATGACTCCAACACCAGACTATAACGTTTTCACTACCCTATACCTACTGCTATGTAAGAAGGGTGCTTAATGTTAACAGAAAATTTAAGGTGTGGGCTCCCTCTGGAAGTGATTAGTATGGCCCCGCCGTTCACCGACTTAAAAGGTTCATAACTATACTGTTCTATTATCACAGGAGAAATCAAACCATACACCAATGAAGTTCTTATTCCCAGTTTTATACAAAACCCCCACTAACCCCACACATTAACCCACCACAAACACCCATACCAGCACATATATACACATACATATATCAAACAAGCCAGTCCATCCACACAGTTAAAAAAAGAGTTCAAAAAGGAGTTCCAGAGTCCCTCGGGCTAAAACCGGAAAATATCGGTCTTACCGGATTCGACGGGAGTTGATGAACCTTCATAAGGTGGGAAGCTGAAAGCGTGCAATAAGTCCAGAGTTCCTTAACTTGATAAATATAATCACTTCTTGTTGATTTTGATCCAAGAAACAAAAGAAGACAATACGTGACGTATTATAGATGAAGGGCCAAGGAAGAACGGAGTTGAGCTGTAATCACACCCATATTCCGGCATGCAGTCATCACACGTGCTGTACACTTTTAATCCAAAAAGCTAAGCTTTCTTCAAGGTCACCATGACCAGCTTGCTTTTTAAGAAACATGATCACCACCAAGGTTGAAGGCGGAGTACACATATGCACGAGGAGAAAAAAAAAACCTTTCTGCAATAAACAAACAACATGTGTAAAAAACATACATCTAACCATACAACACTAAATAAATATAGCGACACCTCACAACTTGGCTACTTACATGGTCAAAGGTACACTGAAGCACACCACAAAGATTTAACCAAGAAGCGTGGGCTAACGCTTCCCACCACCAGAATTGTATTATAAACTTTTTGCCTCCTTAATTAGTCTCACTCATCTCCTTATCTAGCCCATTTTTAAAACTCAGGTTGCCCCCTACTGACTCAGGTTAACCTCCCTCTGTGTCGACACTATTAGGTTGGCACAACTATTTCTCAAACCAACAGAATTGGAGGCCTGTTTAAACAGACCTACAACCTTCGGCATATCGCAATCATAAACTAAATCTATGTGTCAACCTTAAAAGGGGGTTTCAACAGTCCAGACCACCAAGTTCCTCAAATTTCTCTCCAACTTTTACTTTTACGACCCTTTCTCGCAGTCGGCCTGGCGCCAGAAAGACAGCCCTGGATTTACGACACCAAGAAACTATCAGTTTTTGTTCTAAGAGACAAACTTTAAAAAAAGTATTACATTTTTGTTGGGAACAGATTAGCCTCACCTAGAATACTTAGTTAAGGAACCCATGAGATTTGCTTCATAATAAGTCCAAACACACCCATATGTACTTGGCTATTTCATACAAAATGTGAGCAGGGATATTTTTCATATCCACATATAATCGTATATATAGGCATGTTACTGATTTGTCATGTATTTTCATCTCTATTTGGTTAATGTGTTAGTATAATGATCATTTTTATACGTAATATGGTCCAGTTGTGCTATACTAATGGTTATGATTAGAAATAACAGCTGTTCATCTATATGTATCGATCGCTCAGGTTTAATACTTGTTCATACTTATAAAAGGAATAGCAAATGTATGTTTAATGAATAATGTATGTTTAATGAGTAATGTATGTTTAATGTTTAAGGAATAGCAAATGTATGTGCTGTAATTAGAGTGATTTAACGATGTTCTAGGTTATCAAGTCAAGGTGCCTTTGATCATTTGAACCTTACAACGAAGTCTGCATCTAAACTTGTAACTTTGAGGATTTTTGGTTATTATGTGATACTTTTAATCACTTTAGATATGTAGGAATATATTAATCCAAGTTAGAACGTCTGTGGCTCATATGTTGAAATAAGACACAACCACGATAGGAGGGATTTACTGATGAGTCAGCTTCTCATTGGCTAAGTCAGGGCAACTCCTTGTGCACCCACCTCCAGCCACTTACAATCCGGAACATTCAAAAGCAATGCGGCCCGACTGCGTAGTAAGCTAGCTTCAAGTCTCGGATGTTTGTTTTGTTCTCCTTGTTCTTCAAGTCTTTTCTTTGTCTTTTAAAGTTGCAGCTCTTTTTGTCAGCCTTTTGTTATTCATTTTGCTCAAGTTTATTTTACGTTAAGTTTCCTGTGTCCAGCAGTCTTAAGTAGTTCGGTATTGCCGAATTAGAAGATAGTTGAAAGACCAACCAGCCAAGATCTCCTTCACTCTCGACCACATCGTGGATTCTAAGCTTTAAAGTCTGTTGAAGCTCGTGGTGCTAGAAATGCGTCAACTCCACCTTTATCTGTGGCCAAGATAAATTCTGAGTTGTACGCATGCAAAACGTCGAGTAATCGTGAACGCCTGCAGCCTAAAACTGGGAAGTGAGCCATTTCAAGTCACCTCAAGTCAATGTGGTCAAACCATCGACAAGAAACCAAAGAGCTAAGCCGCTAAAAGAGGTCTTGTCAGAGCTATGGTATGCATCGAAAGACGGCCGCCAACGCTCCACAATATCGTGCCTTTTGGATGGCCGGGCCAGGGTTGAATGCCCCGAACCACTTGAATGACCTTCCAGGCGAGTACCGTTTATGACTTTTTCTGGGTCCCTGATTCTCGAACCTTGCGTTTGATCTTAAACCACGCTTCAACGTAGATTCATCCACGTCTAAGTAGATTCTACCATACTATTCACGTTCAACGTAATTTGTTTAGTAATAACTCACTACGTCGGAACAAATTAGTCCATAACATTGCCTCTGGGTAATCACTGTGTCACTGAAAAGTTACATATAGAGTCATCTTGGTTCTCTGATTTTAATTACTGTGATATGTACGCTTGCCATTATTCCCTGTTTCCCATACTGTGATATATACATGTTCACCGTCATTTTATGATTTTAACTCTGTGGTACACTCGTTATTACACCAGATAGTCTGTTGGTATTGCCTTGTTTTGCAATTAATAAACTTGTTATAACTTTTTGAATTTACTGCTTGGTGTGAGAGAGAGTTTCATTCAAAGGTCGGGAAACATAACTTTGAATTCACTATTCAGACCTAGACTGATCAATTTCACTGTTGCCTTTCAACTGGTTTCCAGATCTACCAGTCCATAAACGATCCGGTGGTGCCCCGTATTCATAAAAAATTTATCAATTTAAAGTGTAGTCTTAGGTTTGCTACACAGAACTGCAAGAAATTGACTGACTAAATGATTATATGTATGCATATATAAACAATAGGTAAAAAATAAAATCACTAAGTGTGGATGACTGGATAAAAGTGATTTTCAGCAAATTAATCACCATTCTGCATTGCCCGAAGAGATGATGATAGAACTATATTATTTAACTATACCAATATATACATATATAATATATATACATACACACACACACACACACACACACACACACACACAGACACACACACACAAAAACACACACTATACCTCAAAAGTCAATGCAGATGTTTACATTCCAGTGATAGAACAATTGCAGGTTTGGTGATGATGTAACCATTTTTCAGAATGATAGTGGACATTGGCGCAGAACGAAAACAATGAGTGTTCAAGCTTATTGGCATTGGTCAAGTCAAGTCAAGTCAGATCTATTTATATAGCACTTTTTACAATGGAGCATTGTCTCAAAACAACTTTACAAGTTTAGATTATCTCCTAATATCTACATCCAATCCCAAATTGAGCAAACCTAGGGTGACAGTGGCAAGGAAAAACTCTCTAAGTGTTATAAGGAAGAAGCCTTGGGAGGACCAAGACTCCAAAAGGGACCCAACCTCCTTGGGCGGCGTAGATGATAAATCTAAGAATGAAACTAAAGTCATGGAGTCATACTTCAAATAAAACGTAAAATATACACATCGGCATTAAGTGGCCTGGGTATGATGGCCAGCAAACAGTCCAGATCTCAATCCAAATATAAATTTATGGTGAAAGTAAAAAAAATATATATCGTAAAAGTTTCCTGCAGCTGTCTATGGGAAGACCTTTCTTTGAGAAAACTGGAACCAGCTTGATGTAAAATATAAGTTTTCAGTACTGAAGTGAATGCCTCAAAGAATTCAGGCCATCTTGCATCCCTATAGAGTACTAATTGTGTATTTTTTCCTGGTGAATCAATAATGTTTACATTAACACTGAATATCTTTAATTAAAATCATTAAATTGTATTTTTGAAATGTGTTTCACAAAGACAAAATATGTTATTAAACAAAATTGTTTGGTGTCATATATGTGATTTGTTTGTTTGCTATGAAGTAAAGGACCTGGATGAACATCCCAAACGTATGGTGATTCCATAATTTTAGCCAGAGGTAACATCCCTCAAACCATGAGGACTAACCCATACTATTATTTCTTCTGCATGTTTGTGTATCTGTTTATAAGTATTCCAATTTTATGTTGAAATGATAGTAACTAGCTGTCATGTACTCTGTGTTCACTGTGTCACACCTGTGCACCACATTTACATTTACATTTACAGCATTTAGCAGACGCCCTTATCCAGAGCGACTTACAAAAGTGCTTTGTAATCTTCCTAGGAGATAGAACCTCATATTAGTACAAGTAAACAATAGCTCAAGTACACAATTCAACTACAACCTGCTCATATCTGGTGTAGAGAATTGTTTTTTTTTTGTTTTTGTTTTTTTTACTGGAGGATATGCAGTTTTATTCACTCAAGTGCTGGCTGAAGAGGTGGGTCTTTAGTCGCCTCTTGAAGACAGCAAGAGACTCAGCCATACGGACATCGAGTGGAAGTTCATTCCACTACCTGGGTGACAGGACGGAGAAGAGTCTTGAAGCTTGTCTTCCTTTAATCTTACGTGGAGGCTCCAGTCGGGCTAAGCTCGTATCTCGGAGGGTGCGAGGTACAGAACGTGGTTTGATCAGAGCTCTTAGGTAAGATGCCGCTGTTCCATTCTTGGCTTTGTAGGTGAGTGTCAATGTTTTGTATCTGATGTGGGCAGCTACAGGGAGCCAATGAAGTGAGTACAGCAGTGGGGTGACATGAGAAAACTTGGGAAGATTGAAAACCAGACGAGCCGCTGCATTCTGAATCAGTTGCAGGGGTCTGATTGCACGCATTGGAAGACCAGCCAGAAGAGCATTGCAGTAGTCTAGTTTTGTTATAACAAGAGACTGGACAAGCACTTGGGTGGCTTCTCTGGAAAGGAAGGGTCGGATTCTCCTGATATTGTAGAGAAGGTACATGCCTGGCTGGGTCAGTTTGGAAAATATGAGCAGAGAAGCTCAGTTGGTTATCAAAGATCACTCCAAGGTTTCTTGCGTTCTCGGAAGGTGTGATGGAGGAGTTCACCTGGGAGATGGCAAAATCCTGATAAGGGGACCCTTCTGCATGAATGAAAAGCAGCTCTGTTTTGCTGTGGTTTAGCTTCAAATTATGAGCTGACATCCACAATGAGATGCTCTCCAGACATGCTGAGATACTTGTTGAGACCTGCGCATCTGATGGATCAAAAGAGAAAATGAGCTGAGTATCATCAGCATAACAGTGATAGGAGAAGCCATGAGAGGTTATGACTTCACCAAGAGAACGAGTGTAGAGAGAGAAAAGAAGAGGTCCCAGAACTGAGCCTTGTGGAACTCAAGTTGTAAGAGCACGTGGTGCAGATATAGAGCCTCTCCATGATACCTGATATGATCGTCCCCCCAGATAAGATGAAAGCCACTGCCAAGCAGAGCCTGTGATTCCAAGACCGGAGAGGACAGAAAGGAGAATCTATGGTCAGCTGTGTCAAAGGCAGCCGAAGGGCCAAGAAGGATCAGAACCAATGAAAGTCTGGATGCTCTAGCAGCATGAAGTTTCTCAGAAACAGCCACCAGTGCAGTTTTTGTGGAGTGAGCTGCTTTGAAGCCAGACTGCTTGTGATCCTGAAGGTCATTCTGTGTTAGAAAGGTTGACAACTGGTTATACACACCCCACTCAAGTATTTTTGAGAGGAAAGAAAGAAGTGATACTGGTCTGTAGTTGTTGATGTCTGAGACATCGAGTGTAGGTTTCTTCAAGATAGGAATGACTCTGGCACTCTTACATTTAAATTTACAGCATTTAGCAGACGCCCTTACCCAGAGCGACTTACAAAAGTGCTTTGTAATCTTCCTAGGAGATAAAACCTCATATTAGTACAAGTAAACAATAGCTCAAGTACACAATCAACTACAACCTGCTAATATCTGGTGTAGCGATATTTTTTTTCTTTTTTTAACTGGAGGATATGCAGTTTTATTCACTCAAGTGCTGGGTGAAGACTCTTGAAGGCAGAAGGAACATGACCAGATGTCAGGGAGTTGTTGATGATGAAGGAAATGAAGGGAAGAATGTCTTGAGCAAACTTTTGTAGCACTGGTGATGGGATGGGGTCTAGTTGACATGTGGTAGGGTTCCTGGATAAGAGAAGTTGAAGTACATCATCAGTGGAGAGAGGAGAAAAGCTGGTCAGGGTGTTTCATGGCTGCACATTTGCACTGGGGGTAGTGGTAGGTGCAAATGACTAGCAGATCTTGTTTATCTTTTCTTCAAAGAAAGTGGCAAAGTCTTCAGCAGTTAAGGAGGATGACTGAGCAGGAGGAGGTGGGTTGAGGAGTGATGAGAAGACTGCATGGAGTTTGCGTGGATCTGAAGCAGATTCTTCCAGCTTTCTTCTGTAGAAGACTGTCTTGGTGGCAGTCACATCTGATGAGAATGTGGAAAGGAGCGTACGATAGTGTTGAAGATCTGCATCAAGCTTGGACTTCTTCCATTTTCACTCAGCAGATCTAAGCTCTCTTCGTAACCCACGCAGCACATCTGACAGCCAGGGGGCTGGACGAGAAGATTGTCTTGGTCTGGAGGAGAGAGGGCATAACAGATCAATAGGTGAAGAGAGAGAAGAGAGAAATGTGCTGGTGGCGGATTCCAGTGGAAGAGCAGAAAAAGAATCCAGGTGTGGTAAAGTAGATAAAACACTAGAAGATAGCGAGGTAGGGCAGATGGAGTGGAGGTTGTGACGAGTTGTTGAGTAAGTATATAAAGGGTTGGCTACACGAAGCAGAGGGACAACAAGAGAGAAGGAAACAAAGTGGTGGTCTGAGAGGTGGAGTGGAGTTAAACTGATCTCTCTTTCTGGGGAGGGTCGACAGAACACAAGGTCGAGAACGTTGCCTCCCTTGTGTGTTGGAGGACTGTTGTTAAAGGACAGGTTGAAGGATGACAGGAGAGGAAGGAGACTGGAAGACTGGAGCTTGTCAGATGGGAGATTGAAGTCACCAAGCAGGATCAGGGGAGACTCGTCTGAAGGGAAGAAACTCAGAAGACCATCCAGTTCTTCGATAAACTCGCCTAGAGGGCCAGTTGGTCGGTAGACAACAATGATATGCAGGTTAACGGGGAGTGTAACAGTGACGGCATGGAATTCGACAGATGAAATTCCAAGGTGAGAAAGTGCTAGTGATGAAAAAAATCCACATTTTGGATAACAGCAAACCTGTGCCACCACCTCTTCCAGACTCCGTGGTGAGTGGGAGAAGGAGAAGGCAGAAGACAGAGCTGCTGGAGTATCTGATTTCTCAGGAGTAATCCAAGTCTCAGTTAGTGCCAGGAAATGGAGGGAGTGAAGTAACGCAAAAGCTGAGATGAAGTCAGCTTTCTGGACAGCAGACTGGCAGTTCCAGAGCCCCCCTACCACCTCTGTACCAGATTGTTTTAATCGTGGAGGGTAGATAAGATATCTAGTACTGCAACCACTGTGTAGTTTACGCTGCTTTCTGGGTCTATTGGATATATGAACAGAGATTGGCCAATTACACATGTTAGCAAGGTAAATTAATCAAATGTATAGGAAGCAATTCAGAAAGTTAGAGAAACCAAGAAATAAGTGATACTTAGCCAAAGCTGTTTTGAGATTCTGAGTCTTGACGGGGTAGAGCAGCTCACAGGAATAGTAGCAGGATGAGGATTCCTATATATTCCTAAGTCTATATACACACACACCCCCACAAGCCCTGCCCACAAGTCACACCTTAGGCTAACCCGATACTGCTTTACAATATACACCTGAAGATACTAATAAGCAGTTACCTACAGCACTGACACTAGCAGATCTAAGCAGATAGTCTACTTAAAACAACAGCTTACCTTACCAAAAGAGGAAGAAGCAAGAGGTCACAAAGGCGTTGATTCTCAAGTGAAGTCACCTGACTATACTACACCACACCACCCACCACAAGCCCTGCCCCACAAAGGTCACAACCTTAGGCGACAAAATCGATACTGGTTTACAATATACACCTGAAGACACTAATAAGCAGTTACCTACAGCACTGACACTAGCAGATCTAAGCAGATAGTCTACTTAAACAACAGCTTACCTTACCAAACAGAGGAAGAATCTAAGAGAGTCACAAAGCAAGTTGATTCTTCAAGCGTCTCGTCTTCCTTGCCATTCATGTAATCACCTTGTTAGTATTCCTGTCTGTGTATCACTGTAAGTTCTGTTGTCAGTTTCTTCTTAATAAACACCACCTGAGTTCTGGTCCACTCTCTGCATGTGTCTCCTATCCCTCAGCCAGCGTGACAGTAGACTCAGCCACACTTGGAAGCAGCAGGAGTTTTTTGGATCAGACTCTACCTGGTCACTATGATCGGCAATCTGTTTTCTGAGCTTTGTGCCCAGCTCGCCGAAGTAACGTGGGTTGTTTCACAACTGGTTCCCTCCGTGAACGCGATCTCACAGCACGTGTCACAGCTAAACCGGTCCCCAGCAACCGTGACCACCGCGCCGTTAGGTCCGCCCACTTCCTGCTCTCCACCGTCTATTGAGATCACTTTTCAGGAAGGATTCGATGGGAACCCAGCGCTGTACAACAAATTTCGTTTCCAATGCTCACATTACCTCAGGCTCTACCCACCCAGCTCTGAACACTCTGGGTTATCACTTGTAGTTTCATGCCTCTCAGGCAGGGCACTCCAGTGAATTACCAAGAGGTGGACGCAGGTGCAAACCGGGACCTGTGACCAGCTCTTGGATGCGCTCAGGGCAGTTTTTGGTCCACCTCCAAATAGTGAGCCATACACCCCCGAAGCTCCACTGCTCGGCATGTCGACGCCAAGTGCTTGACTCACCAGTTTTCAGCCGGTTCCTCCATTCACCCACCACTTGCTGGATCCCCCGCTCGCTGGCTGTCGTAGGGTTCCAGTTATAAATGGGGCCAAGCGCAACGTTAAGGTCACGGTACTGGACTCTCTTCAAGGGTTGCCCATCCCCGAGTCCGTTAAAAGGTCGCTCATCCTAGAGTTCGTTCTAGGGCCAACCGTGCCAGTCCAGGGATCATCCATCCCAGAGTCGATTCAAGGGTCACCCGTTCCAGAGTCCGTTTTAGGGACGCCTGTCCCAGTCCAGGGGTAACCTGCAGTTAGGCAGGTTAGTTCTGCCGTAGAGCCGTTAGCACCTCGTAGAACAGTATCTGAGTTACCAGCGCCTCTTAACCCAGTACTGTTATCGGAGAGCTGTTATCAGAGTCAGTAGTGCCTGATAACCTGGTACTGGAGCCGGTTAGCCCTGAAGTTGTGCGCGCTAGCCCGGTATCCCTGCACACTGCTGATGGTTGTCCATGTCAGAGACCTTCCAGAGGTCGTCTACGTCTGAGACCACCCAGAGGTCATCCAAGTCTGAGTCCATTCCGAGTCCGTCCATGTCCGAGGCTGTTCCAGGGTCTGGAGCACCATCTATGTCCATGGGGGAGGGGGGGTGGTGTCACTATAGGTCTCCCCCAAGGGGCCTGTAATGGTGGGTTTGAGAAGTGAAACGTGGAAGGAGTTGCGTACTCTGGATTGACATGGATGTTCCAGCTTGTAGGTGATGTCGTTGATGTGTTTGAGAATCTTGTAGGGGCCAATATACTTGGTTCTTAGTTTCCTACTTCCCTCAGTGTTCTGAAAATCCCTGGCAGATAACCAGATGCACTGTCCAGCAGGAGTTGGTTGGAGTCTCTTCAAGGTGTTTATCGGCAGACTGCTTGTGATGCCCCAGCATTTGCTGAATATCCCTGTGGGTGTGTTCCCAAACCTGTGCATTCTGTGCATCCAGTCGTCAACCGAGGAGGCATTTGATGGTGTCCATCAGGGTCCAGGACATTAGCGGAGGTTGATAACACAGGATACATTGGGTAAGGGGTGATCCCTGTGGAAGAGTTAACCAGGGAGTTTTGTGCGATCTTGGCCCAAGTGAGGAAGTCCGACCAGTCTGATGGGTTCTCATAGCAGTAGATCCACAGGAACTTCCTAGTTCCTGGTTGGTTATGAACCCTGGTCAGAGATGATGTCTTCAGGGATGCCAAAGATCCTGAAGACCTGATGAAACAGACTCACGGCCATCTGGAAGGCAGTGGGAAGGTCCATGAAGGGAGTGAAGTGCACTGCTCTGGGGAAATGGTCAACAATGGTGAGTACGGTGATAAAGTTGCGGGACTTGGGGAGGTCAGTAACGAAATCCACCACAATGTGAGACCAAGGTCATGCTGGGACTTGTAGTGGTAGGAGGTTGCCAGCAGATAACGTTCTGGGTACCTTACACTGGGCTCAGGTGGAGCAAGATGTGATAAAATCGTGGATGTCTTGGTGCATGTGCTCCCACCAGAACTGATTAGCCAGCAGTTGTTGGGTGCAGGTCTCACCAGGATGTCCAGTAGTCAGTGATGAGTGAGCCCAACGTATGAGGTGCTCATGACATTCGGTGGGTACATATTTGCAGTTGCTGGGGCACCGTTGATCCACCAGAGCCCTCTCGATCTCCTCCTTGATCTCCCAACGTATGGGAGCAGCGTCGATCCCGGGTGTGAAGATGGGTTTGGGCAATTCCTTCTCAGAGTCCCAGCTTACGTCGCAATAAATGTTAAGGTCAATGGAGTTAAGTTGTCATCTTAGTGTTGCGTGACCCAGGATGGTAAGAGATGGTGAAACAAAAGATAAGAGATGGTTCACCTCAGTGGCTATACGGTTCCGCTTTATATTCACATATTTAAAATCTTTATATTTCAATTATATCATTAATTTATTGATTTTATGCATTGTCTTACATTTCTTCATGCTTAAACCCATTACTTACATATGAGTATAGTCGTTTGGGGGTCAGGGATGAATTAATCCTACTTACATGACTTCTTATGGGGAATTTTGATTCCAACGTTGAAGAAATCAGACTTTGAAGGACCTTCTGGAACCAATTAAGTTTGAATTTCATTTTGATTTTAATCACATTACCATTTCAATGTTAATGTTAATAATAATTCTATAGGCAGTACCAGAAGCTCAATGGTAAATGCTCACAGCTAGAAATGTCAGATCCTGCGGGTACAAGGATACATTACCCTTGCTTATTACTTGTAGTAGGGCTGACCCATCTCTTAAATCCAATGCATCTCTGACCTTAAAGCATTAAAAGTGTTGAACTGAATACTGAAAGCCTTTACATAATTCATGGACATTTGGAACAACTTGCATGTGTTGTATTGTTTGTCTGTAATGTTTCCATTTTTTTTTAATTTACAGAAAATCACCAATCTGTTGAGTCAGTGCTAGCTTGTAGCTTGTTAGCAATGATTGCTTTGAATTTTATAACTGGTAAGAAAAAGTCCATCTAGGCTTAAATTGGATTGAGGTTTGAATTAGTCTCCCAATTCATTTGAATCGATCACACCTTGTCACAAACTGCATAAACAATTTGTATGAACAAATTACTGCAAGGTTAAAAATTGGGAATCAGACTTCTCACAAAAATGCAAGATGCTTACCCTTACTTTGTACTCTTCTCTTAACAAGTGCAAAAACATATAAATGATTAAAATCTAAGGAGGCATTTTGTTCTCAATGAGAACCCATTATTATTAGTATTGATCAGCAAATACCCAACACAGGAACAAAACAGGGTGAAAAGAAAATAGATGTAAACTGCATCACGTCTTGTTTGAGTACTACTCCTCCTCAGTAAAACAACTGTGAGATTTTTTATTACAATATAATAAAACAAATAAATAGTCAGAGCTTTCTGAAAATTGCTTCTTTTTTCATTGAACAAAGACATGGTGACTTTCAGTCTGTATGTTTCTTTTAAAAATCAAGTACTTAAATATTCTACTTAAATATAACCTATTATTTGTGTGCAAATGAATAATAGTTTATATGCTGTTAGTGTTAGGAATGTAGAAACAATATGTAAAAGAGGATTTTGATATTCCTCTCTATGTTGCATTTCAAAGACAGACAATGACAAGCAATATGGTTAGGTTAAAAAATATCTCAATCTAACATGATTGTATATCATAACATGACTACAGTCATCACTGATCTTTAAATGTTGATTATTCTTATAGAATGTTATACATAACGTGAGTTTGGTTTGAACAACCTGCAAATTCATTAAGACTAGCAACAGTAATTAATACATTAAACTGATAAACCTTTACAATGAGTTATTAATAGGTTTATGTACAGTGAATAATAGCCACTGTATGCGCTTAAGTGGAAAAAAGTTCACTGTAACGCTAAGTTCATGTCCTGAATTTGTTGCAATGAAAGAAAAAAAAATGATGCAATTTAATTGCCGATCTCCAATGATTAACACTGATTTTAAGTTTGACTAAAGTTTAGGCAAAATCAAGTTGTTTACATCTGTTTAGTGCTTTCTATATCTTGACAATAGTCTGAACAGTTCACACTTATGAACTAATCTGCATATACAATCAGAATCACGTTTACTGTGTGTATACATTTACATGACTTGCGGTTTGCAACATAATGCAAATACAAAAATTTATAATGAGCTTTAACTAGCAATACACCATAGGGACTAAATTACTTGGGCACACCTCTTAATCACTGACTTCAGATGTTTAATTAATTACCATTGCTACAGGATTATAAAATCGAGAACTTAGCATATAGTCTGCTTTTACAAATAATTGTGAAAGAATGGATTGTTCTAAAGAGCTCACTGAATTCAAGGCATTTTCTGTTCCAGCATGACTATGCCCCAGTATGCAAAGCAAGGCCCATAAAGACATGGTTGGGTGGGTTTTGTGTGGAAGAACTTGACTGGCCTGCACAGAGCCCTCACCTCAACCTTATGAAACAAACTTGGTATGAACTCGAATGGAGATTGTGACCCAGGCCCTCTCATCCGACATCAGCGTCTGACCTCACAAATCCTCTTCTGGATGAATGGGCAAAAAATCCCATATTCACATTTTAAAATCTTGTAGATTATAACCTTGTAACCTTCCCAGAAGAGTGGAAGCTGTTGTAGCTACAAAGCCTGGACCAGCTCCATAGTAAAGATAGTATGGATTTAAAATGGGATGCCATAAAAGCTCCTATAGGTATCACGTGTAGGTGCTGCAATACGATTTTGTCTATATAGTGTAGATAGCAGTAGGGATTGAGGAATAGCAACAGTATCAGTGCTGAAAGCACACTTGTTGTAGTGCGCATGCTTCAATTTTACAAAGAATGTAGAATAGGTACAGTATAGTACAACCTGAAATCAGCAAAAAATTGGGACATATGGAAAATACAAAAAAATATAAATGGCCTGACAATGCAAAACAAGCCAAAGAAAAGTTAATTCAGAAATATGTATATGCCTTCCATTCTTTATTTGACAAACATTGTTTTTAAACATTTCTATAATTTTATCACACATTTATTGACAAACTGTTACGGTTTGCCATAATAAAATGGAGGCAAACCGTGAAAACAAAGAATAGCGGGTTTTAAGACCCAAGTGCAGTTAGCTCCAGATGGAAGTGATGAACAAAAAATAAATAAATAAAAGAACAAAATATAAATAAATGAACAGAACAAAAGAAAGAACGGGGTCTGCAGATATTGCAGGACCTGAGGCTTGAACACCAGGTCTCTGGCCAGATGAGTGTTCTAAGCACACACCACCGGGGAGCTGAAGCTTAAACAAACTAAAGAAGTGAGAAGGGAGCGCTGCACCAAGCAATGTGACTAGGAAAATGAGTGAGAGCGGGGAGAAAAAACGGCCGACACAAGTGCCACATAAAGTGGACTCAAACTAAGGTCAAATGCTGTTATGGAATGAAAGGAAAAAACGAGGCACTAAGGGGAAGCCTCGGACAGGATGGGAGCAGCATGACCTGAAACAAAAGTAAAAATGGATAACACAAATAAGGTGCGGAGCGCATGCGGGGTGCTACATAGCCAAACTCTGCTTGCAAGAGCTCAGCTGCACCGAGGAATGCCAAGGTGTGCTCAGGAATGGAGCTGGGTGGTGCTAACTGCTCAGTCATAGAGCTAAAGGGTGCGGCAAGCTCAGGTACGGGGCTAGGTGATGCCAAATGCTCAGATATGGAGCTAACGGGCACGGAGTGTTCAGGTACTGAGCTGGGCAGTGCTAACTATGTAGTTATAGAACTAAAGGATGCAGCGAGCTCAGGTACAGATCTAGGCAACGTTAACTGCTCAGGTACAGAGTTAAAGGGGCGAGGTGTGCTCAGGTATGGAGACGGGCTTTGCTAACTGCTCAGTTATAGAGCTAAAGGGCGTGGCAAGCTCAGGTACGGAATGTTCCAGCCAGGGCGGAAATGACAAGCTGCAGGTCAGACTCATCTTCACCCTAGCCCGCCCTTCAATGCAGGCTTCAGCATATGGCCAGGTTGAACAGATAGACAAGGGAAGAGGGGGTGGAAGAGCCATTTAATGTCCACCTCCTCATTAGGTCCTCGTTCAAATAGGTGCATGAGCAGCGGCTCATTAAAGCCACTCATCTCGGCCACGGCACGGAACTCAGCCACGTACTCGGCTACCTCCCTGGAGCCCTGAAAAATATAAAAATGCTGTATGGTTCCCAGGCAAGCGTGAGTGGCTGAGGGTCTAGGTAAGTGGTAGGCAGATCGAGGGCTACCTGAAACCCAGATGGACAACGCCGCAGGGGGGTTGGGATGCCACACCAGGTCCATGACTCAGTCACAGTCAATGGACTGCCCCCCAAAAGCCAGCCAGGACCCAGGTAGAGATACCTGCCGACTACGACAACTGGGGACCGCCAAACTGGAGGTCCAGGAGCTAACGCTGGGTCCTTTAACTGGTCACACCCTACTTTTATGGTTTACCATAATAAACCAGAGACGAAGACTGCACAAGCAGCGTCCACCAGAGATATCACTCATGCTGAGCGACCAGAGAGATAGGAGAAAGAGGTACTTGTTGATGAACCAGCTTTCATTTGCCTAGCGGCTAAGCCCTACCAGGTTACCTCAAGCCTCTATACTCTACTTGTCCCACCTTCTTTGCAAGGTGGGTCGTACCGGTTTTCCTACCAAGGTGGACGTGGATAGATTGTGAGATGGTCGAGGTCTCCGTAAAGGAAAGCAAATAGATCATGAAGCGAAATAAGAAGTGAGCGTACGACAACTGTCAGTGCCAGAGTGTGCTCTTAAATAGCAGCACTGACAGGTAAAGCCACTAATACCACAATCACGCAGCAAAAATCATGAGCAAAGATCCCAGAACTACACGGAGGGATCTGATGAATGACCTGCAGAGAGCTGGGACCAACGTAACAAGGCTACCATCAGTAACACACTACACCGAGAGGGACTCAGATGCTGCGATGCCAGGCGTGTCTCCCTACTTAAGCCAGTAGAAGTCCAGGCCCATCTGAAGTTTGCCAGAGAGCATATAAATGATCCAGAAGAGGATTGGGAGAATATCATGTGGTCGGATGAAACCAAAATAGAACTTTTTTGGTAAAAACTCAACTCATCATGTTTGGAGGAAGAAGAATGCTGAGTCGCATCCCAAGAACACCATACCTACTGTGAAGCATGGGGGTGGAAACATCATGTTTTGGGATTGTTTTTCTGCAAAAGGGACAGGACGACTGATCCGTGTTAAGGGAAGAATGAATGGGGCCATGTATCGTGAGATGTTAAGCTAAAACCTCCCTCCATCAGTGAGAGCATTGAAGATGGAACGTGGCTGGGTCTCCCAGCATGACAATGATCCCAAACACACCACTTGGGCAACAACGGAGTGTTTCTGTAAAAGCATTTCAAGGTCCAGGAGTGGCCTAGCCAGTCTCCAGACCTCAACCCCATAGAATATTTGTGGGGGGAGTTGAAAGTCCGTGTTGCCAAGTGACAGCCCCAAAAACATCACTGCTCTAAAGGAGATCTGCATGGAGGAATGGGCTAAAATACCAGCTACAGTGTGTGTAAACCTGGCAAAGACTTACAGGAAATGTTTGACCGCTGTCATAGCCAGCAAAAGTTATGTTACAAAGTACTGAGTTTAACTTTTGTTATTGACCCAATACTTATTTTCCACCGTAATGTACAATTAAATTCTTTAAAAAATCCTACAATGTGATTTCCTGGAATTTTCTTTCTCGTTTTGTCTCTCATTGTTGAGTTGTACCTATGATGAAAATTACAGACCTCTCACAAGCAGGAGAAATTGCACAATCAGTGGCTGATTGACCAAGATGACCAAGATGGCGGAGCGTTAACACGCAGCGGCCGCTCTGGGGTCAAAAAAGGTGTTTTTTTCTGTTGTTTTCAGGAAAAGTTTGTAAGTTTGTTTAGGACAGTTTTGTTTATAAACGTATGGAAACCACTTTGGACTTAGTTTACAACCGACAGACACTGCTACAATTGAGAAAACAGTCAGAAACCAACCTGCAAGATGATCTGCTGTGAACTCTGCATGATCTCTGCCTACTTCGCGAACCAGACCTGCAGTCCTTTGTGTTACCTGAAGCAGGTGACCGGGGGAGGGGGCGCCGCAAGCGGTGCTCGAGGAAGCAGAAGCGTGGAAAGCGAGCCGGGGTCCATGCTAGGCTAAAAGCTAACCCAAGCCGGCCGGCTCTACCATCGTTATTCCTCGCAAATGCATGCTCTCTGGAGAATAAACTGGACTGTATCAGACTTCAGCGAACTACCCAACTTGAGTACAGAGACTGTTGTGTTTTAATTTTCACTGAAACATGGCTTAGCGACAACATTCCAGACAGTACCATTCAGCTAGACGGGCTAGCATCGTATCGCGCCAAGAAACGCAGTTCAGTCCGGTAAAACACGAGGAGGAGGCGTTTGTGTTTACATTAACACCGAATGGTGCAAGGACTCTGTGCTTGTTGTGGCGTACTGTTCTCTGATGGTGGAATTTGCTGTTGTTAGATGCAGACCTTTTTATTTACCACGGGAATTCACCAGCGTGCTTATTGTCGCGGTGTATCTTCCGCCCAACACGAACGCGAAGGAAGCACTGAGCGATCTTTACAGAGCCATCAGCGAACTGCAGAACATTCATCCAGGCGGACTGTTTATTATCGCTGGGAATTTTAATCATGCAAATCTCAAGTCTGTTCTTCCTAAATTCCATCAGCATGTGGACTTTGCTACGAGAGGAGCGAACACGCTGGATAATGTTTACACGAACATTGCCGGTGCGTACCGGGCAGAGCCCTGCCCCCACCTCGGGTACTCAGACCACACCTCTGTTATGCTAATTCCAGCATACAGAGCACTCGTGAGGCGCTCCAGACCTGTACAGAAACAGGTGAAAACCTGGCCAGAAGGATCCATCTCTGCTCTTCAAGACTGTTTTGAGTGCACTGACTGGGACATGTTTAGGGAGGCTGCAACATACGGCAATTACACTGATCTAGAGGAGTACACGACTTCAGTGAGCTGCTAGATCAGCAAATGCATTGAGGACGTCACTACCACTAGAACCATCACTTCCAGACCCAACCAGAAGCCGTGGATGACTCCAGAGGTGCGTGCACTGCTGAGGGCTCGAGACTCTGCTTTTAAAGCAGGCGACCAGCCGACTCTGAGAACGGCGATAGCCAGATTGTCCCGGGCAATCCGAGAAGCAAAGCGCACACACGGCCAGAACATCCACAGCCACTTCCAGAACAGCGGTGACACACGGCGCTTGTGGCAGGGCATCCAGGCCATCACCAACTACAGGACGACTCCACCCACCTGTGACAGTGATGACTCCCTTCCAGATGCGCTGAACGACTTCTACGCTCGGTTCGAGGCACAGAACAACATGTTGGCGAGGAAGATGATCCCACCTTGTGATGACCAGGTGCTTCGTCTTACCACTGCGGACATGAGGAGAACTCTACACAGAGTCAACCCACGGAAAGCTTCTGGACCAGACAACATTCCTGGCAGAGTGCTCAAAGGATGTGCAGACCAGCTGGCAGATGTATTCACTGACATCTTCAACATCTCCCTGAGCAGTGCCATCGTTCCAACGTGCCTCAAGACGACTACCATCGTACCCGTGCCAAAGAAGTCATCTGTGTCATGCTTCAATGACTATCGTCCCGTAGCCTATCATCATGAAGTGCTTCGAGAAACTAGTCATGAGGCATATTAAGACCCTACTGCCTCCCACCATGGACCCACTGCAGTTTGTGTACCGTCCTAACCGCTCAACGGACGACGCCATATCCACTGCACTTCACCTGGCTTCTACACACCTGGACAGAAAGAACACTTACGTCAGGATGCTGTTCATAGACTTTAGTTCAGCATTCAACACCATTATTCCTCAGCATCTATTGTTGTATTTGCACTGTTTTGTATTGTCCTGCACTTTTTGTACCGTGTTACACCGTGATCCTAGAGGAACGCTGTCTCGTTTCAGTATGTACTTGTACGTAGCTGAAATGACAATAAAACCTCTCTGACTCTGACTCTGACTAAATACTTTTTTGCCCCAGTGTACTTGTACTGCAGAGGTGGAAACACATGTAGTTTTATTCATTGTATGTATAAATTCACCTAAGCATATACAGGCAGTCTGTTAGCAAGTGCTCTGTAGTCAACAAATCCTAAAAGCCTTGCAATATAACAAGAGCAGAAAGAATGTCCCTGAGCTCATTAATCACTCATTAGTTTTTCATTAGAACAAATTAATAACCATGTATTTGGGAGCATAATTTATGCTTCAGCATATAAGTTCACAGGCTTATTTTTGCTCAAATCCTGTTTCCTTGTTATTTGGGTTTCAGAGCTATTTTCATTCTTGTAATGGCCTAATTATATTAAATCCAGAGCACAGGCTTATCTAGCACCTTCTGTGGTTTACTATTTTGGGAGAAAATTGAGTTATAATAATAAAGTATGTTTTCTCCTGCTGCAGATGTAAAATCACAGAGGAAGAACAGTTTTATTTTCCTTTTGCTCCTCATACAAAATAGACATAATGTGATTATTCAGTTTATTTTTGCTCATATATTTTATGCCACCCCTACACCAGACAAGGTAAGTGTTTATCTGAAGAAACTCGATCTTGCCTTTAAAAAGAGGTTACATAGTTCTTTAATAGCACACATATACAAAAAATACAGAAAATACAGCAAATTATTGAGCATACACAGATTAAGAAATTTGATTGTTTGAGCACATGATTAATGCATAGTCGTACTACATTGCCAAATGTTTGTGGAGACACAAAAACATGGGTATTAGCATGGAATTTGTCTCTCTTGGTCGCTATAATAGGCATCACTCCTCTGAGAATGCTTTCCACTAGGGTCTGGAACATGACTGTGAGGTTGGGCTCTGATGATTGAGAATAAAACCTGACTCACTATTGACATTCCAATTAATTTCATACATGTCTAATAGAGTTAGGATCGGGGCTCTGTGCAAACCAGTCAGGTTAAACATTAACATTTGCAAACAATTTCTTTATGAACTTTGTTTTAAGGAGGGCAGGCTAGTAAACTGATGAAACTACTTTGAAAGGTAAGCTCTAAAATTTTCATAAAATAATCAGTTCAGTGCAACCCATTCTACTGCCACTGTTTTTACATTGAGGATCCATGCATGTGTGTGTCATATTATGAATTGGTTAACAATGAGTGTTTCTGAATAAAGAGTTACAAAAAACAATTACTCTATATTTGTATATGGGTTTGAAATCTTCTTAAAAGTTTCATGCAGCAGTAAGTTTTCATTTATGCAATGTTTTTCAGTTTCTTTCATACAGTCTCTTTGATAACTAGTCCACTAGATCATATATGGAATTTAAACCAATAAAGTACTCATACACTGCATATTTATTTTATATATTTGTTTTGTCATTATTTAATAGTCATCTAATAGTTGTACCAAAATGTGACATTACACCTATTCATGAACTGAATGGCCTTTTTATTAAAAATACGTGATTGAATATTGTTCTAGTCTAGCATATTGGGACATACTGTGCCTTAGTATATTAAACATATGATTACTTTAAGGATAAATAGGAATAACTAACTAACTAACTAACTAAACTAACTCATCTTAAAACTTTAAATTCATTGTTCTGAGGAAATGTATTTATTTATAGCCGGGGTTGCTTGTATTTGAAATCATATAATGAAAGTGAAATAGGAAATACTATATTATAGAGTTTATTTTATCATTTGTTTATTTTAGAGTTTATTTTATCATTATCAATATTGCTTCTGCATGCTGAAGCTGGCATAGAGAGAAGCTGGCTTATAATTCATATTACCACAAATAAACTTACCTCTGAAAAAAAGGCAGAGAAGGTTGAATACACTGAACTACATTTCAAGCTACTACAAGTTAAGCTTCCTGAAAAAGAGATTACGATAGAAAATTTCAAGCTGAACGCAATCTAATTTAATTAATCTAAATTAATTTATAATTAAATTGCATTATGTTGACACATTATGCTGATTAAACTGAGCTTTAAATGTTTTGCAGCTGATTTTTGTTTGTATTTCGCATCTGATGTTTTATATGAACTGGAGATATTTCTGATTTATATTTCACTTTCCTACCCAGGAGCAAAATGCTTATGGAGCAGTAATATGATTCTTTGGCCTGGCTATCCCATTCACAAAGGAAACAATAGTGCATCCAAGCTGCATTCCTACTAATAGTACCAACACTTTTAGATCACTGCAGATGTTTCAGTCATTATTGTTCTACTGTAGGTGTTTCAACAACGGTTCAATGTCATTGTGTGTTTCTTTCATGTGTACTTCATGGCAAATGGGTACTGAAAGGTAGACATTGCAATTGTGTAACAGGACAGGTTTTAGGTTTGACTTATCTATCGAAATGATGACAATTTGTCAGTGCAGAAACTGAGGTTGCCAACTTGCATAAGTAGTTTGTCTAATGTTCCTGACAGTCATGAAGAAAAGAAACGTTCGTATCTGGTGACAGCACACCCCATTCTTTCAATCTTTAACCAATTAGTCCCTGACCAGATCTGAATCGTGCATTGCGGCAGCTTTATCTGCTTCATCTAGGCTTAACGTCTCTTTTAGTTTTTTCTGATGCATAGTGAAACAGTCATGGCAGGTAATATGCTTGAACACCTAATTTCTTCAAACAAAGACCTTTGTATGTGATGTCACTTTTATAATTATTACTTGTATGAGCTTCATGTTCTGTTAATTAAAAGCAGAAATCACATTTTGGAATATTGTGTTTCAAGCAAAGAACAACTGTGGCTTAGGGGCAATCATGAATGTGCATGCAACATGTCTTCCCAACAGCTGTCTTGTTTAATTTAGTCATTATCCTTGCCAGAATATCAGGTTGGTGTATCACTGCTAAGCAGTATATAAATATCTAAGACAATATTAGCATAGCACCTACACTGTGTGCATGCCCAAGCATGCTTGGGTTGACCAAAATGGGTTGCTTTGTGGGCAATATACTAGAAGACCTATGATGGGAAAATGACAAAAATGTACAAGTTTAGCAAGTAGCAGCTCCAAATCCATGGAATATTGTTACGGTTTGCCATAATTAAAATTAGTGGTCGCATTCTTCTGTTCTGTTCAGGAATCTGACCCTACACTAACTTCTACGCGCTGACCAGATTACCTCAGGTCTCTGGACCGCACCATCGCTGACGGTCTATTAACCGCCAGCTACCTGCTTTCAATATCAAAACACAAAAGGTAGCGAGTAAACGCACGCAAGATCATTTAAGGATGTGACAACTCACAGGGCCCACAGGTGTTGCCATTAGCACAATCAGCGCTACTTGAGCGCTGGCGCATGTGCGATCGCCGCACCGAGCCTGCCCAAACCGAACAGCTAGTTGCCGCTACCCCCTATAAATGTACCCCAAAATGATCTGGAAGCAAAGTTGTCATTGCCCACTGATACCTTTAAATGTTTAAAACAGCAATACTATATTGTATGTACAGTATATTTTAGAAGACAAGGAATAGAAACCACAGAAAATTTTCTATGAGTTGTTATTGAACCTCCTCAACAACTGCTATCATGTTAAGAGCACATTGCAAGAATAACACCATGAGAACAAGAAAAAAAGTGCAAAGCTTTATGTTTCATCTCCTCCAAGCAACTATATTACAGTGCACTCTTGATGTGTGTAATTATGCTAATGAAGATATTCATGCTGGGCGGGATAATTACCACAAAGAGGGGTCATTTAAAAAACACTCTGCCTTTGTAGCTAAAGAGAATGAGCTTGTCAACACTGATGCTGGAAGACTAATGAGCCATGTAATTCATGATATTGTGTCAGAAAATATTTTAAACTAACTCTGTCCAATTAAGGTACGTATGCATGGATTAAAGCATTCAAATTGATTCAGAAATCCAAAGATTTATTAAACAATCACACAGAGTAAATAGGGTAAGTTGTCTTATAATGTAGGTAGAAAATCTGTGATTATACATTTAGCAGACATACAAAATGTGCAAACAGCTGAAGGTACCATTATGCAATTACTTGATGATCTATAAGTATTCATTAACAGTTAGTCCAGAAACTAATGGCACTCAGGAAATACACTAAGGATTTATACAGTATAATAACAAATACTTTGTACTTGAGGATAAGTTGACAAAGAAACATACAGGGAGCAGATATAACAAAAGTGGAAAGGAGAGACATTATTCTAGGTATTGTTTGAAGAGCTGAGTCTTCAGACTTCTGCAGAAGGAAGAGAAACACTGGACCTTTCTGACTGATGTTCATTTTACCAATAAGGAGCCAGGACACTGAAATGTTGAGATCTGGTTTGTGGGGATGGCTTGATCTCAGTGAAAAGTACCTGATACCTGTCAGGTATCTTTCATGAGATGAAAGTAATGTATGATATGGATGAGATGAAAGTAAAATATGCTATGCACAGGTGTGACATAAAAAGCAATATGAACTAATGACCAAGCTCAGTCATTTAGTATACATCGAGAACAGGAGTGGAGCAAAAACAAGGACTGTGTAGTGCTTCAGTTACTGTGAGGTGATTAGTTTTTCTCCATTAATGAGCATTGGTTGGATTACTTGATTGAATGACTGTCAACTTCTTTGGAAAATGGATTATCCTCAGCTATAAGAAAGGATGTAGATGGGGTGGAAGCAGGCTTTTCATGCTTAGCAAGGTCTGTTGGCAAGTTGTTTTTTCTCCCAGATGATCTATGATACTACAGAGTGTCAGTTATCCAGGGACTGGGACATTAGTTTTGCTGGCATGGAAATGAGAGGACAGAGAGAGTCCAGAGCTTTGGAGATGGTTTTGCAGAGAGTATCAGCAGCAAAGTGAGCAGGAATTGCTGAAAAGGAGCCTGAAAATGCAAAAGATCATAGAACAGTCAAAGAGAATGAAGAATGAGACAGAGTATTTGAGTTTCTTCTCACTTTAGTAGAGGAGGTTGAAGTGGTGTTAAAAAGCAGTAGAAGGTTAGAAGACACAAAAAAGGTCTTGGTGTAGGATGTTTTCTGCTCTGTGATTTGGTGATGATGGCGTGTGAGTCAGCTCAAAAAAGCCAAGATATTGAATGACCATTAAAACGCCATGAGTAAGGAGGATGAGGTCACTCTGTAGAACCTGAGGACTGCCATCCCCTGGAAAGAAAGAGCTGAGAAGAGAATTAAGCTCAGTGATAAGATTGCTGAGAGGCATCAGGGGGTTGATAGATCACAATGATATGAAGGTAGCAACACTTGAGTACATCCACAGCATGAAATTCAACAGAGGAAATGTGAATTTCAAGCAATGAGGAAGGAAGAAATCTCTGAGCTGAGGAAATAAGCAAACCTGCTCATTCATCCTGACTAGAAGTTCTAGGACTATGGGGGAATGAAAGAGCTGAAGAGAGTGAAGCAGGTGTTGCTGTGTTTTGTGAGGTAATCCAAGTCTCAGTGAGAACCAAATAGCAGTGAAGGAATAGGCTAGTAACATAGGCAGTGATGAAGCTTTGTGTACAGCTGAGACATCCACAGACTTCCATCTACAAGCAGTTCCACAGCAGTAGGTTTAGGTGGACAGACAAGTGGATGAGGTCACTTATACAATTGGAGTGACATTTGATATGGTACATAGTAAGGATGGGCATCCTCCAAAAACACCATTAACTGTTGAAGTAGGTCAGAAATAATAAATATGTGTTGACTGCTGAGCTGTTTATCTTATTGCACTTTCTTGCCGTGCTTTGTCTGTGGACTCCCGCAGATGTCGCAGCAGAGGGAGAGTTCTGGTGTGAAAAGAGTCAGATTATCAGCATATTGTTACAGCATAACTTTCTGGCAGAGCAAGTGATAATAGTGAGTCAAAACCCTGTGGCAACCTCATCCAAGTAAACTACATCCCCCTGAGCATACACTGTTCAGTGTCTGAGCTCTGTTCTGCTTTTTTTGGCATTCCCGTTCACCTGGATACTCAACCAGTTTTTGCTTTTGCATCTGGGTGAACAGGAATGCTGAAACAAAGCAGAGCAGAGCTCAAAGACACTTAAAAGTGCATGCTCTGGGGGATGCTATTAATACTGGTCAACACATCAGGAACTATGGGTGATAAGCATCCTGGGAATGATTAAATCATTTACTCAGCTTGTCACGACCCCAGAGGTACGTGTGAGGAAGCTTCCTTTTCCCGTTATTCTCGTGGCTGCGTCTGCCCTCCTTATTGCCCCGCAGAATCAACTGCGCCTTTGTTATTCCTCGCGCTAGCTTCTAGCTTATTCGCTAGTTGCCTAAGCCGTTTCATTAGCTCCTGTAGCCTCGTGCTAGCCATAGCTGCTTCCAGGGTTGCTTGCTAAGTCTCCCCGTATTTTCAGTTGACTGTGATTACCTCCGTGGTTAATCCTACTACCAGCTGTATAAGTTTATTATTCTCTCGCTTTTTGGGGTTTGCTTAGTAAATAGATATTTGTGTTGTTGCTGGAATCGTCTGCCTCCCTAAGTACAGCCAGATGTAACAGAATACTACCACCATATAATGCAGACGGCTGATTCCTGCCCCTTGCCAGGCATTCCGGACTGGTTCGGTGTGGACCCAAATCGGTACCGAGAGCATAAACAGGGTTAGGCAAATCCACACAGGAATTGGGAACGAAGCAGGAGTAAGTCCACAAACGGACAGGGTGTGAAAACAGGCAGGTAATCCAAAGAGGACAGAACGCAATCCACACTGGTAGGAGCGCATGGTGTGCACAGACACAACCAAGTCCATACAACGCAATGAGGGTACCTCACAGCCAAGCTTAAATGCAGTCCTAGGCAGCTGTGTCCACTGAGCTCATTAGCGTCATGCTATGGAGCGATGTACTGGCTTGATCCGTGGGTTCCACGTGACCCAGCGGAGGGATGTGGTCTGAATCACCCCCAGCAGACAAAAGAGGCAAGTCAAACGGGCTATTGGGGCGAACCATGAAATACGCAGTGTCATTGTTAGGTTGTCATTATTTAATCTCTAAGATCTTTAGTAAAAACTTTAAAACACAAGACAAGTTGAGAGAAAATTAAATCTACACACTCTGAGATGAGACTATACCCACAGCCCTGCTCAGTCTTTCAGCAATACATCAGATAATACATCTCTATGTTAGCAGAAATCATTCTGATTACAATCTCAGCAGAGAAGCAAACACGTACAGCACAAATTAAGTCTCAGAGGAATATAAAAAAAACTCGTCAAGTTTTGCTTCAAAACATTTCTCTCATTGCTAAGGATAAGTTCTAGTACTTGAAAGATCAGTCACACACCTGCAATACCCACTTAATCCAATTCAGGGTAGTGAGAAGCCTTCAAATTCTATGACAGTGTTTACACTAGGTCGTTTCATGAATATTGAGTATCAGGTTTGTTATAAAAATGTGTGTAAATGCACCCAAGACATATTTATATCAGATTTCAATCTAAATGTTACATACCATGCTTTTCCTTGGCCCGCAACAGTGGCGTGGTAGACGTGCCAGGATCGGCACAACTATCCTTAGAGTGCATGCACTGACTATTTGTGGCACTGATTGCTCCACTGGTGAAACCTGCAGTCTTGGGTATTTAAGTGTGTCACTAAGCTCCATTGGTTGTCGCATCCTCGCTAATTCCGAAACCTTTACCGTCTTGTGTGCTGCCGCGGCCGTGGTCCATTCTGTGTTTTAGGCAAAGTGGTAGACTGGATTTTTGAAGAAGTCCAGCCAAGGTACAGTTAGGAGATCAGCGGTTTTTGCTAGGGCTTAGCTGGCTAGAGTACGGCAAGCTCCAGTCACCACTCACCCTGCCTTGTTTTGTCGTCTCCCCATTCCTCCTCAGCAGTTCCAGTAAGGTCACCACTGCTACACATATTCCCCTCGTTTTCCCTCTCCTTTGTTCTCTTTATTGCTCTCTGTCTTTCCCTGTGCGATCAGGGCATTATTTATCCCCACTATCACTTTTCTGAGGGACACTGCGTGCTGTTTTTGCCTTGTCCCTCATCTCCGAGTCTTGTCGCATTCAGCACATGCCGATAGTGCCTCATTCCAAGCATGCACAGACCCCTATGCATGTTGTACTACGCTTATAGCATATGCCAATAGCGCCTCGTTCTGTGCACGTGCAGAGCCCTACATGCGTTGTGCTATGCTTATTGCGTACGCCAATTGTGCAGCACTCTGCGTTTCTGTGCTTAGTGCATTCGGCATTGTTTATGTTTTTTGTTTTTGTTCGTCACTGTGACATTTTGCATTGTTAGTGGCTTTCTGTTCTATTTCCAGCTTTTTATAAGCATTTATACTGTCTACCTATGGTTCTTTATTCCTTGGTGTGTGCGTGCATATTTTTCCACACACATCTTCATTTTTGTACTTTCATATCACTTTTATCAAGAGGTCTCCTGCACCATTGGGTCATAAAACCTCCCATTTTCAATTTTCGCAATGCCGAACCGTAACAGTAGGATGCGACCACTTTGGATCAAGCAGCCCCACCATATGGAAGGGCTTTGAGCTTATAGATCCAATATTTTAGAGGTCACCCAGGGCTCCAGGCCAGCCGCTGATTATGTACTC
This sequence comes from Ancistrus triradiatus, assembly GCA_025084515.1. Classification (NCBI taxonomy): domain Eukaryota; kingdom Metazoa; phylum Chordata; class Actinopteri; order Siluriformes; family Loricariidae; genus Ancistrus; species Ancistrus triradiatus. The sequence continues at coordinate 266,035 of JAJAGP010000528.1, forward strand.
TGCACGCTGATCGCGGAGAGCTGATTCAACAACCAGGCACTTATGGATGGTTTTCAGCTTGGGCTGAGCAGCCCTTCTCCTGGAGCTGGCCCTCCCTTCTCCCTAACTGGTCTATATGATCTTGTGCTTCGTGCAGACAATTGCCTGCGCATTGAGTCTGGGAGAGTGGTGGTCTGGTTAGCAACTCTTCATCACCCTTCTGGGCTAGCCACAGTAGCCCCTGCCACCTCATAGCCAACCCAGCCTCAGCAGAGTTCTCTTCTCCCATGGGTATTCCCTTAGCCTTGAGTATCTCTGAGGGTATGCATAACCAAATGTTCATGGACACATTGGGGCAATTTTCAACCTTGACCACATTTCTTAGAGGGTTATGTTCCAAGCAGCCTTTTGGTCAAGAGAGCCCCAAGCCTGAGACCCTCCCAGTCACGCCAACCATTGTTCCTGGGCCATTCAAGCCTATTCCAGTCCCAGGGACGCTCGTGCTGACCTTCGTTTCTGGATTGTCCATGCCGTGATCCATCCCGGAGCCGCTCACACCGAGCCTTGTCCCTGAGCCATTCATGCCGAGACCCATCCCTGGGCCATTCGTGCCAAGCCCTGTACCTGAGCCGCTCACACTGAGCCTCGTTCCTGACCCACTCGCGCCAAGCCCCATTGCTGAGCCACTCTTGCAGAGCCCCGTACCTAAGCCACTCGTGCCAAGCCTCGTCATGGTGTTACACGGTTCGTCATGCCGAACTGTAACACTGATTGCTTAAACCACTGTAGGAGGTGCATTGAGATGCTATGTAGCCACATACTGAATAAGTAAAATGCATCCATCTATTCAAGATGCACCAGACTAACAAAACCCCCCTTCAATACTTTACGTCAACCCAAGTCAGGTCAGTTTTATTAATATAGCTCTTTTCACAATGGAGCATTGTCTCAAAGCAGCATTACAATTTTACATTATTTTCTAATATATAGGGCCAATCTCAAACTGAGCAAGCCTAGGGTAACAGTGACAAGGAAAAACTCCCTAAACGTTATGCGGAAGAATCCTAGGGAGGACCAAGACTCAAAAACGGACCCCTCCTCCTTGGGTGGCTTAAATGTAAGAATGAAACTAATTTATCTAGTCGAGTAAGTTTGTAGTAATAGTTCAAAAATAACATAAAAATATGCATATTGGCATTATTTAGTCCAATACACAGAGTCAATTTGGGGTCTTGAGTCCTTGGCAGTAAAGTCCTTGGTGGCACGTCATCCCCAGAACCCAGATGAGGGAGAGAGTTACTGCCTCTGGTGTGACCCAGGCATGGTGGGGCTGGAGATGATGATAGAAACATCTTGAGTGGAGCTGAAATGGAGGAACATCTTAGTGTATGGGGCTAGAACTGTCCGAATGCCTCATTTTCTGTGTGTCAGCTGTCTTATCAAACTTATGTCCATCCACACAGTAGAATAAATCAACACATTAAAGTCATAGTGGTAGGAAGCAGATATTGGATTTTATTGGATGCTAAACAAATTCTTGTTGTGTCAAGAATAATCTTTATCTAGGGAGATAAAATAGGTTTGCCTGTCTGCCTGACCACTGAAAACATAAGCCCATTTTCCATCATTCATGGTTTCTACATGAAATGCTGCCATGTTGACCAAAAATAAACTAGCTCTGGATAAAAAAGGCAAAAGAGCAAAGACATGCTACTTTTATGCATGACCTATTCATGACATTAAAATTCACTCACGGACCATGGTAACTCAGTGGTTAGGCTCCTGGGATGTTGTGGCTTTGTGGTGAAGCTACTATACTACGGACCACATAGTGCAGGGATCTAATCCCACCTCTACCAAGCTGACACTGTTGGGTCCTTGTGAAAGATCCTTAACCCACAATTGCTTGGATTGTAAGACTATATCAGTTGTAAATCTCTGGATAAAGGTGTCTGCTAAGTGACATAAATGTAAATTATGTAGAAAAATGATTAAACCATAAAACTTAGTCATGCTGGATAATGTAAGGGTGTTTCCTAAATTCTGTAAATGTTAGCATAAACCTTAATTCACTCAAGCGCTTATTGATTGAAACCCAATGGTGAAAATACCTTATTATCAGTGCAAATACAAGTTTTTTCGTTAAATCAGCCGGAGAATTACATTTATTAATGCATTCCATTGTATTATTGCATTAATACTCTGTGTCATTCATACAACTTGCAGGCTAATGCGAGTGAGTCATATAAGAAGCATCAACAGCAGACACTGGGATTAGTTTTTAAGGACTTTTGTAACAATAATTGCCCAAAAAGTGAAGACAAATTGTGAAAAAAAGGCTAGAAATGGGCAATTAATAAATCTAGGGGGAATGTTTCATAATAATGCATAACAAGCAGTGTTAGCCAGCAGTGTTAACCATGGACACCTCTGTTATCAAGAGACATTTTGTTAATAGCAATTTATGTATAGTAAAATGTCAAAACAGGATATTATCCACTTTTCTGAGACCAACCATGGACTCTTTCTGAGTAAAATATTATGTTTTATATATTAAGATGTAGAGACCCTGCCCACAGAATGTGAACTGAAATATCACTGGGATATCACTGGGAACACCAGAGAGGGGCACTGTGCACATGGCACTTCATAGAGTGGCATTTTTGCTTCAAGGTAAAATTTCACGTTCTGCATATGAAAATATCCTCATTTGAAGACCTCACAGTCCCAACAGAATACAGAGGTATCCCATATGCTCAAACCAGGAAGCAAACGAAAACTCTAGAAATATCATCTCTCATCTTCAACAGCAGAGTTCAGACAAAAATGTAATGAAATTAATGTTAACATATATGGTTTAGCAATAATACAACCACCAACAGGACAAGTGAATAAGATTGACAGTGTGATGCTCTGGGCCATTGTATGCTGGGAAACCTTGGGTCCTGGCATTCATGTGGATTTTACTGTGACACATGCAACCTACCTTAACATGATTGTAGACCATTTCCACTGCTTCATTGCAGTAGCCTCCTTAAAACAGGATAATGCACCATCCGACACTGCAGAAAAACAATCAGTTATGAGTTGAGGAACATGATTCCAACTTCCCCAGATCAATCCGATCGAGCATTTGTGCTTAACAAACTATACCACAGGAGACTTTCAGAGGTCATGTGGAGTCCATGCCTCATCTGGTCAGAGCCTTGGCTGCATGAAGGGGACCTACACAATATTATGCATGTGGTTTTAATGTTATGGCTGACTAGTGTAGCTGGCCTTTTTTGCTATTTGTTCTTTATCCCCTCTAGACTGCCAGCTCATGCTCATGCACAAATTATTGGAATGGTGTTATTGGATTGTACTTGGATGGACTGGCCTTTTAACATTCCAGATTGTATGGCTTCACATACCCACAGATACCATGGATCCAGGCTTATGTGGATGACCATGCATTATGCATGAATTTCAGGAGGAAATTTAGAGTTGTGGGAAAATAAAATGAGCTACAGCAATGACACATACAGATGTCTGAGATGTTCTGCCACCACCAGTTCATGCCCTCACACGAGTACCCTTTATGTACTTATGTACAGTATTTTGCAGTGTTTTCTGGAGCCTTTAAAAATAGAAGAAGCACAAATGTATTGTACAGGCCAGCCATAGCATACTACAGCATTGGGATAATTGAGAGTTTGTGTTAGAATTTATATATTTCTGCATATATATGACATAAAACTTTTGATTTATAAATTACACAAGTCCTAAAAAAGAATGACGACAAAATGGTTACAAAACGACCACTAAGTTGGACTCCACCAATCCACAGTCAGACAGAATAAGTGCAAATGGAGAAATTTCAAAACTGTTGTTAACAGGTCAACCAATGATCACTCCAAGAGCAATGTGTGTAATAATTCAAAACATGACAATGGAACCCAGAAACTTCTAAGCAACTAAAGGCCTCTCTCATATTAGCTGATATTAATGTTCATGAATCCACCATCAGAAGAACACTGAACAACAATGGTGTGCAAGGCAAGGTTGTAAGGAGAAAGCCACTGCTTTCCAAAAAGAAAATTGCTGTTTATCAGTTTTTGAGTGGTTTTAACAAGATTTTTGAGTGGCTTTAACAAGAAATAGGTCCATAATACGTTCATGAACTGAAAACCTCATGTTTTCATTTCTGCAGAAAGAAGGGACAGAATAGATTTGTATTTATTTACCCATACCATTCATTATATTATATTGCAGCGTAGAAGATTCTTAAGAATGCTGCATCCAAATGACACCTCATTTTAGTAAATGTAAAACAAACTCTAGTGGTATGTCCTAGATAGTAGTGCTTCAGTGCTTTCTTCTTATCAGAATTTTCATTAGTAGAAACCACATGCTGCACACAGTTAGATAGATTTTTTCATTTACACTGGGAAAAATGGCACTCTGTGATCAAGAGCTCCAACCACAGGGCAAACTTTAAAGTTTGAGGTATTCATTATTTACTGTAGAAAAATTAACATTTGATAATGACCTTTTGGTTCACTGGATCAAAAAATTGCCATTAAAGCTTGGTTTGCTTTCTTTATTGTGCCCTTTTATGCATTGAATTTTGCATTAGTATCTCTGTCCAGAATGGATGCCTTGACTCCTTCATTTCAAACCATTTCTCTACTGCTAGTTCCTTTAACATCTCCCTCCTGAGCAGCATTACCCTTATTAAGATAACAAAGCTATACATATTTTTTTCCTTCAGATAAGATCACACAGCAACCTTTGGCTGTCAGATGCTCTCCATTAAGGACAGACTAACTGTGAGGAAATGTCATTACCAGACTTGATTGATTTAAATGAGTAATGTTCCCTTCCAACATGCAGTTGAGAAAACAGCAAGCAAAAAACTGCTATCCATTTTCCAAATCATCTTTAACCCACCAACACCTCCTCCATCACTAACTGAAAAGGACTTTGACCCTCTTTGAAGAAAATGAGATGGCTATTGGCTGACAGATTCATCACTACTCATCTGTCCTCCTCATATATTCAGCACAACACTATCTTCATCTCCTCTTTTCACTGGCAATGTAGTTTCAAAATTTCTCCTCACTAGCTGACATTTTATCTGTCTTTTGGACCCTGCTCCTTCACCATATCTGAAGTCCTTCTCACCCATAATCCATCTCTGCATTCACCCACATTATCTACACATTTATGAGAGATACATTTCTACTACATTTATACACCGTAGGTAACTAGACTACTCAATACCCCAGCACTCAAATGATGGGAACCCACAATGATTGTAAGTGCATCAATTGAAAGTCGCTCTGGATAAGGCTGTCTGCTAAATGACATGAATGTGTTGAAATGAAAACGGCTTGTGTATAATGTCTTGTTATGGTAACATACTAAGAAAGTTTGGGTTAGCTAACGTTAACATAAACTGTGCTCAAGGTGTCAGAAAGCACTCTGAAATGTCATTAGTAACATTAGTCTCTGGCTGTGTCCCAAATTGTACATGTAAAAAGATCATTAGAAGTGCTTTCAGTATGTAATGTTCCTGCACTGTAAAGTGTGTTGTTTTGGACACTGTCTCACTGTCTAACGTTAATGTTAGTCTTGTCTCAGTCTTTGTTAACATTAACGTAAATTGTCATCTCATTTCAGCATGATGCAACCAAAATAAATAAATAAATAAATAAATAAATAAATAAATAAATAAATATATAAATAAAATGTCACAATCGATCACGGCTTTTCGTTACTACATTTCCCTGCGCTCATCACTTCCGTCATGTGAATCCCTATGGCATGCACTGCCTACTTCTTACTACTTCTTCATCACATTGCTCGTCAGTATTGTACTGCAGAGCCCTTGCTCTATATTCAATATTCTAAATTCAGAATATGGTTTCTGCTGAATGTCTATTTATGAGTATTATCAGATTCCCATACCCAAGTCAAAATATCTTAAGTCAGGCAATCACAAAATGGGGAGTACCTGTAATTCCACAAACATTTTTCCATGTCACTATATATACAGCATTTTGCAACCTTAGCAAAAGTGGAATCCGCTAATAGCTAGCTAATATTTTAGTAGATGCCATGGGCTTTGATTCATAGTAGCAAAAGGTTTCCCAAATGTCAAACTCACTCCTACACCCTTGATTTCACACATCTGAAAATAAGTATTACAAGACTGCAGGTTCAAAAAGAATTACATGCCATAGGTTAATTGCTAACTTCATTTGCCTGCTTAGTCATAGTAGATCAAATGATATGTTGGCCTTCCCATAGTCAGGAATTGCTTAAAAACTCCATAATTAGCACTTCCCTAAGCAAATTTGACCCCATGCAATCGAAATATAAAGAGGCATATTTGCTAAGACAGTGCAATACCACACACAGCTACTTACAGCTAGGTTAAGCAGAGAAGTTAAGGTTCAAGGACCTTGTCCAATGGCTCAGAAGTATCACTAGGACAACATAGACCTCCATGAACACATATAAGCAACATAAATATGTTTCTATTTATGTTTACATCAAAAAATGAGTTGTGTTTTTGTGTTTGACAACCTAAATTGTTCATTTAATGTAACAATGATTTGACGTGACTGACACTACTTTCTCAATACTTTGTCTGAAAAATTGAATATTAGATATTGGCCTGTTCTTATTAAGCACAGTGTAGTCAAGATTTCTGTTCTTCAACAATGGATTGACACCTGCTGTCTTAAGGATTGTGGTAAAATTCCCCACTGAAGTGACTGATCAACAAAGTGCACATTATCTACAGATAGTGAGCTTAAGGTTTGTTTGAAGAAGAGAGTAAGTTAGGGATTAAGAGCACAGACTGAAGGATTTAATGATCAACCTACATCTAAAAACGTTTCTGAGGCCAATCAGCTGGAATCAGGACATGATGATTGACATAACAACAGCTTTTGATGATAACATGCAAGTATGCATGTATCTGATTGTTATGTCAGTTAAGAGACTATGCCTAAAAAATGTCTTTGCAAAATCTTCGACATGTTGATATTGTTGAAACAACAAAGACCAGAAAGGATGGTTATTATGGAACTCTTGAGAAACACAGTTTTGTTCTCATACTCACTGCTGGGCTGATCATTTCACATCTCAGGAACCATTAAGACAGTTGCCACTGTATTGCCATTGTATCACTGGACTGCTTGTGTGATGAACAGCAGGAGGGCAAATTAGATTGCGTCTTTCAAGCTAGAGATGACAGGAGCCACTAGTCTTCACTGTGAGACATATTTTGCCTTCATTTGAATGGCTATAAAGGCAAATTATTAGGCTTTCAAGTAAGAGCAAACTTCCAAGGGGCCAAAATGAAACCATGGATCTATTGATTATGGTTTTATGTCCTTCTTTAAACAGATTGCTTACAGAGGGGATATAGTTAATCATCCCAAGTCAAAGAGTAGCACATAAAAGCTAAATATTAAAATAAAACTGTGATTATTGCACAGGGAATTGTGATATCAATCTTTGATAGATACATAAAAGCCATCGGGGCAAGGAAGTGGCTATTTACCCAATGACATGTTGTTTTACCCTTCCTACACTGACCTTGTTGGTATGGATATTTGATCATAAGAAACTCATTTTATCAATGGTGACTAAGAAAAAATTGCAATGACATGAATGAATAAATAACATAGGCTTATATTACAATTAAAAAAAAACTGCTGGCACCAGACTCAAGCAAATCCATCTGTGCAGTGGGATCAATAAACAAAGGTAATTGTTAAAAATTCAACAACAGTCTGCTGATACAAGAAACCATAGCCTTGGGGGGAAAAGGTAAACTTCACTTGTCACGAGCCATGAGAAGATTTCATCATTTTCAGCAGCATATAAATAAAAGAAAATATTCAATTTCATTGTACAGCTGGCTGTTCATGTACAAATTTATAACAAAGCACATGCAGTACAATTATATGACACAGTACCCAGGGGCTCAAAATAAAAAAACAACAAGAAAGTGTGTGCAATATAAAGAAAAAAAACATTTTATATTTAGAACACAAAACAACTGTATAGGTGACTAAGCAAATTCTGGAAAATTCAGATGAGTTAACATCATGTCAGATGTCAGTTTATTGCTATAGGCAAAGTTCGGGGGCTGTGGTACATAAACTAAATAAGGTGAGTTAAGGCTATGATCTACTAACCAGAGGGTTGTAAATTCAAATCTGAACGCCACCAAACCGCTGCTGTTCTGCCCTTTAGCAAGGCCCTTAATCCTCAGCTTGTAGGTCACTATGGATAAAGGTGTCTGGTAAATGCTGTAGACTGAATTTTAAATGAAAACTGAAAACTTTATATAGAAATATACAGATACAGTGGGGCAAAAAAGTATTTAGTCAGCCACTGATTGCGAACCTTCTCCTACTTTGAAAGATGATAGAGGTCTGCTATTTTATTCACAGGTACAACTCAACTATGAGAGACATAATGAGAAAAACAAACCCAGGAAATCACATTGTAGGACTTTTAAAGAATTTAATTGTAAATTATGGTGGAAAATGAGTATTTGGTCAATAACAAAAGTTCAACTCAATCCTTTGTAACATAACCTTTGTTGGCAATGACAGAGGTCGAACATTTCCTGTAAGTCTTCACCAGGTTTGCACACACTGTAGCTGGTATGTTGGCCCATTCCTCCATGCAGATCTCCTCTAGAGCAGTGATGTTTTGGGGCTGTCACTGGGCAACATGGACTTTCAACTCCATCCACAAACTTTCTAGGGGGGTGAGGTCTGGAGACTGGCTAGGCCACTTAAGGACCATTAAATGCTTTTTACGGAGCCACTCATTCATTGCCCGCGCGGTGTGTTTGGGATCATTGTCATGCTGGAAGACCCAGCCATGTTCTATCTTCAATGCTCTCACTGATGGAAGGAGGTTTTTGCTTAAAATCTCACGATACATGGCCTCATTCATTCTTCCCTTAACATGGATCAGTTATCCTGTCCCCTTTGCAGAAAAACAGCCCCAAAGCATGATGTTTCCACCCCCATTCTTCACAGTAGGTATGGTGTTCTTGGGATGCAACTCAGCATTCTTCTTCCTCCAAACACGACGAGTTGAGTTTTTACCAAAAAGTTCTATTTTGGTTTCATCCGACCACATTATATTCTCCCAATCCTCTTCTGGATCATCCTTATGCTCTCTGGCAAACTTCAGATGGGCCTGGACATGTACTGGCAGGGGGCACGCCTGGCACTGCAGGATCTGAATCCTCTTGGTGTCTTTGTCCCTCCATGTAGTTCTGGGATTTTTGCTCACCATTCTCATGATCATTTTGACTCCATGGGATGAGATCCTGCGTTGGGCCCCATATTGAGGTAGATTATCAATGGTCTTGTATGTCTTCCATTTTCTTACAGTTGCTCCCACAATTAATTTATTCACACCAATCTACAATTTTCTTCCTGGTGTCCTGTGACAGCTCTTTGGTCTTGACCATGGTTGAGTTTGGAGTCTGACTGTTTGAGGCTGTGGACAGGTGTCTCTTATACAGATAACGAGTTCAAACAGGTGCCATTAATAGGGGTAACGAGTGGAGGACAGAAAGTCTGTGAGAGCCAGAAATCTTGCTTGTTTGTGGGTGACCAAATACTTATTTTCCACCATGATTTACAATTAAATTCTTCAAAAATCCTACATTGTGATTTCCTGGATTTTTTTTCTCATTTTGTCTCTCATAGTTGAAGTGTACCTATGATGAAAATTACAGACCTCTCTCATCTTTCTAAATAGGAGAACTTGCACAATCAGTGGCTGACAAAATACTTTATTGCCCCACTGTACATAGATACACAGCTATATAGATAATAAAGATGAAGAGAGCTCAATTAAACAAATGAGACAACAACACTATAGTATGCTTAGTCATTTATTTATTAATGGAAATTATCCACCATTACATATCTGTGAGTGGCAAAAGTATGTGAACATTTGCTTTTAGTATCCTGTGTTACCTCCAGGACCTGTTGATCAGTCCTGGACATCAGCTTGGAGGTACTGTAGCCCATTGTTCTGTACAGAACAGGTTCAACTCTGTTCGACATTTTCCTCACATTAACTTCTTCCACAGCATTCGTATTGGATTAAGGTCAGGTCTTTGACTTGACCATTCTTAAATATTAACGTTATTTTTCTTTTAAGTCTGCCTGCCTGTGGATTGGTGGGGTCCATTATTCTTAAGGAATGATTTTATAAACTTTTCCAGTTGATGTGCACCCCCATCTCTTTGTATGAGGCCATCAGAAAGGTCCTTTGTTTTTGTGATTACACTTCCACAAATGTGTTGTGAAGATCAGAATTTTATGAAACCCTGTTCTTTAAATATAACAGATTGCCAACTCATGGCCCATTGTCATCCTATTGATTGAAAACACTGACTCCAGTTTCACCTTCAAATTAACTGCTAATCGTATATATACATACACAGTGGGGCAAAAAGGTATTTAGTCAGTCACTGATTGTGCAAGTTCTCCTACTTAGAAAGATAAGAGAAGTCAGGAAATCACATTGTAGGATTTTGTTTTTAATTTAATTGTAAATTATGGTGAAAAATAAGTATTTGGTCAATAAATTTTGTTCAACTCAATACTGTAGCTGGTATTTTGGCCCATTCCTCCATGCAGATTTCCTCTAGAGCAGTGATGTTTGTGGGCAACACGGACTTTCAACTCCCGCCACACATTTTCTATGGCGTTGAGGTCTGCAGACTGGCTAGGCCACTCCATGACCTTGAAATGCTTTTTTTATATTCCATCTGCAATACTCTCATTGATGGAAGGAGGTTTTGGCTTAAAATCTCACGATACATGGCCCCATTCATTTGTTCCTTGACACAGATCAGTCGGCCTGTCCCTCTCTGCAGAAAAACAGCCCCAAAGCATGATGTTTCCACCCCCATGTTTTACAGTAGGTATGGTGTTTTTGGGATGCGACCCAGCATCCTTTTTCCTCTAGTTGAGTTTTTACCAAAAAGTTCTATGTTGGTTTCATCTGACCACATTATATTCTCCCAATCCTCTTGTGGATCATCCATATGCTCTTGGGCAAACTTCAGACTGGCCTGGACATGTACTGGCTTAAGCAGGGGGACACACCTCGCACTGCAGGATCTCTCTTGGTGTAGGGTGTTACTGATGGTAGCCTTGATACGTTGGTCCCAGCTCTCTGCAGGTCATTCATCAGGTCCCTCCGTGTAGTTCTGGGATTTTTGCTCACCATTCTCATGATCATTTTGACCCCATGGGATGAGATCTTGCGTGGAGCCCCAGATCGATGGAGATTATCAATGGTCTTGTATGTCTTCCATTTTCTTACAATTGCTCCCACAGTTGATTTATTCACACCAACTTGCTTGCCTATTGTAGATTCACTCTTCCCAGCCTGGTGCAGGTCTACAATTTTCTTCCTGGTGTCCTGTGACAGCTCTTTTGTCTTGGCAATGGTTGAGTTTGGAGTCTGACTGCTTGAGACTGTGGACAGGTTTCTTTTATACAGATAGCGAGATTTTCTGTGAGAGCCAGAAATCTTGCTTGTTTGTGGGTGACCAAATACTTATTTTCCACCATGATTTACAATTAAATTACATTTTGTCTCCCATAGTTGAAGTGTACCTATGATGAAAATTACAGACCTCTCTCATCTTTCTAAGTATATAGCACCACAGTATATGTGTAGTATATGAGCACATAAGGTGACATTCAAAATATATTTCACTCTGAATAATAATGTCACAAAGCTACCATTCTCAGTCCGTATCCACAGTGTGTGTTATGGTGAATCATTTGCAGTGCCATAAGTGCTGACCTAGACCACTACTTCAAATAAGGGAGCTGCTGGATCTGAGTTCATACATGACAAACAACTTGGCAAGAAAGGCCTAATGAGCAAAAAGCTGCTGGAAGAAAAAAGTTGACAGCATTGGAAATACACAGAATAGCTTGACATATGTTATTCCAGATTACTAGACATAGTAATTTCATCTGACACTGATTATGTTTACGCAGGAATATAAATGTAGAAAATAGGCTACAAAAAAATATAAAAATATAGATATTATATTATATTATTACAAGTCAAAGGCTCAAGAAATAAAACATATGCATGTACTGTATGTATGTACAACTTATATTTACTATAGCAATATAAACTTTTATAGACTAGCTGGATGTGTAAGTATGATGCCTCTATGATGACACTTTCAGTGCTATCGGACAAGCTGTACAAATCAAAGTTATAAACACCAAAGATTGAAAGTTGAATGTTGACGTGGAAGTTGGAGAGATGCTTTATTGTTTTCCATAATCATAAAACAGACAGAACTTTCTTGATAAAACAAAACTATAATGGTCATGCTGTGATGCTCTTTTATCTAACCCTGATATATACCCCCTGAGATATACATCGGTGTTTGTGAACCCTTTAGAATTTTCTATATTTCTGCATAAATATGATCTAAAACATAATCAGATTTTCACACAAGTCCTAAACTAAGATAAAGAGAATCAAGTTAAACAAATGAGACAAAATATTATAATTGGTCATTTATTTATTGAGGAAAATTATCCAATATTATATATTAGTGAGTGGCAAAAGCATGTGAACCTTTAGGATTAACATTTAATTTGAAAGTGAATTTAGAGACAGGTGTTTTCAATCAATGGGATTTTATTTAAAGAACAGGAATCTATCAAAGTCTGCTCCTCACAACACGTTTGTGGAAGTGTATCATGGCACGAACAAAGGAGATTTCTGAGGAGCTCAGAAAAATAGTTGTTGATGCTGGAAAAGGTTACAGAACCATCTCTAAAGAGTTTGTACTCCACCAGTCCCCAGTCAGACAGACTACATACAAATAGAGGAAATTCAAGACCATTGTCACCCTCCCCCTTGCTGTCATGCAGCAAGACAACGACCCTAAGCACACAAGTCGTTCGTGAAGTGAGCAGTTAATGTGAGGAAATCCGTCAATATCCCAGAGCTGAAGCTGTTCTGTACGGAGGAATGGGCTAAAATTTCTCCAAGCTGGTGTGCAGGACTGATCAACAGTTACAGGAAACGTTTAATTGCAGTTATTGATGAACAGGGGGGGTCACACCAGATGCCGAAATCAAAGGTTTACATACCTTTGCCATTCACTAATATGTAATATTGGATCATTTTCCTCAATAAATAAATGATCAAGTGTAATATTTTTGTCTCATTTGTTTAACTGGGTTCTCTTTATCTACTTTTAGTTCTTGTGTGAAAATTTGATGATGTTTTAGGTCATATTTATGTAGAAACATAGAAAATTCTAACACAAGTTCACAAACTTTCAAGCACCACTGTATATATGTATGCTTGGTTTGGTGTGTTGGACCTGGGTCCAAAACCCCGTCTTGTGTGATGTGTTGCACCAGGACTTTGGAGAAACATAATTCTGTTCTACATAATACTTGTATATGGTTAGAACAATGATACAACCTTCTTGAATGTTGAAAAACACTTACAGAGCAAATCATATCTTCTACGACTGGCTAGGACCATAATATATCCAGACCAACTGGAGTTGATTAACTTGCTAGACTAAAACAGGGTTACCATTATTTAGTTGGTAGATAGCTATTCATGTAGGTAGTTGAATCTCCTTTGCTGCATTAAACTTGGGATAACGTGTGATGTACCCTGAATGGCATATGATGTTTTCACTCCTAAAGCAGTAACTGACTGTTCTGAACAAAAAAATGGTATTACAGTTATTACACTGAGGTAGCAATGAAAAATTTAAGACTTACAATCCCCATAAGCTGAACTACTTTCGTACTTCCCGATTCAACAGTTGTACCTATGCTGCTATTAACAACACAATCTTGGGATGTTAGAATCTTAGTAATTGTGCTACATTTATATACCCTTCATAAAAAGAAAGAGAACTGTTTGCCATCATGTGTGCAGCATTTATGTAAAAGAACTTACACCTCATGTAAGTTATGGAAATGAATTCCTCAAAATGCATATTGAAGACATTTGCTAATTAGGAAGATACTGTCTGCATTTCTTTAAGTGAAATGAACCAGAAGAACAAGACGCCCTTTTTCACACAGACCTAACGTGGATATACATTTAACCTGATAGAGCAATTATCAGTGGATTTGCTTTTGAGTGTGTAAATTTGTTAAGGATGAATATAGCACTTTCAAGAAGTATGCTGTGTGCATGCATAATTAACTAATGATTCGACTGAGAAAGAAATTATGTGCATAGCAGACACAGTTGGTAATTGTCATTCTGAGAGCAGTTTGTGATCATAACACATTGTGCCCAAGAAATGAAGAAGCAGAAAGAGCTCTTGAATGATTTGATGACCTTGAAGGCATAATGAAGATGGTGAATATTATAGCTGAGTGGTTCTTAGGCAGGTAATTAAGGGAAAAAGGCTAATGCTCAGATAATTTTAAATGTCACTCCACACATTTGGAGGAGAAGACCCAGAATTGAGGTGAAATTAGAAATGAGGGATGTGAAAGAAGGAGATAAATGAAAGATATCTCAGGGGATGAGGGGTGAAGGAAGGAGTAATAATAATCACTGCAAATACCCACATGCTCTACATCTCTATCTTCATATTAGGTTTAGATGTGCCATTTGGTAATACAAATAAAGAGATGTGACAGCTTGGGAATAGTCTATACTTTAAAACACCACCATGTTCAGTAGTGGAAGAGTTTGGATAAGAATAAATGATTATGGTTTGTGTTAGCAAACTGACTCCTTTTCAGCAAAGTAAGGCATTTAATATATCTAACAGAGCATTTCTAAACTCCAATAAGATGTCACACATTCTATACTGTGGGTACCCTTGGTCTGCTCCACGCATTGCACAGACCCAGCCCCTGTCCTGTGTAGTGCTGTGACTTACACACATATAGCCATATACATGAGGATGCCATGAAACGCTGACAGTTATTACAGGCACCTGACCCTTCCTGGTCATTAGTACCTGGTCATGGTTCCCTCTCCACTCCAAAATGCAATATTTTAAAATGTGACTGAAACCTCAGATTTGCGAGAGGTAGGATAGGATTTGACCCAGTCTAGACTGAAGTCTAGATTGAGTTTTCAGTTGTGTTTCAAAGTTGTTTTTTGTCTCCTGACACCATAAAATCCAGCATAGGACGCAAGGTAGGAACAACTCTAGATAGGGTGCCAATCCATTGTATTGCACATACACTCACACAATCGGGCCACTTTATCGCAATCAGTTAACCTACAGCATGTCTTTGGACTGTGGGAGGAAACCAGAGTAAACCCACGCAGACATAGAGAGGACATGCAGACTCCACACAGAAAGGATCTAGACCACTCCACTTGGGATCGAACCCAGGACCTTCTTGCTGTGAGGCGACAGTGCTACCCACCAAACACCTTGCCTTATAAGTTTGTAGATCTATATCTAGCCTTGGTAACTCCTCACACTATTACACTTTTATAAAGATTCTAAATTTATCCAAAGGGGCTGGAAAGTCAACAAAAGTCAAGGCTGTTAATTTCAGGTGTGTAGTGTCCTGGCACTAAAAGTTTGCATTGCATTTTGGGTATGGGGTCTGGATGTTTTCTGGATATTTTCACCTCAGATGCTCAGAGTCTCAACACTCCTTAGGGTAGGGGCTGGGCATGTATGATGTAATAAAATTAATAACTTTATATGAATTTCAGTAATGCAACATAATTTTTTTCCTCAAAAAATGCAAAAGTCAAACTAAAGGCAAAATAGCTGCACTCATCAGACCACACTGAGAGTATGTGCATTTTATATCCCACTCATTTTTTTATACTGTTGATTTCATAGCAGTGGTTTGGGAAAAAGGATCATCATTCATTTACCAGTAATTTGACACAGCTGAGTCAAGACCACTGATTTGAATGATCTCAGCTAATTACTTTTTGGGGTCTGAAACTGATTATTTGGAGGGGACATAAATCAGCCTCCCTGCATGTGAACCAATTACATAGAAGCATAGGCAAAAATATAGCAAGAAAAGGTGATTTTGGATAACTTAATTTACTGGATTTAACATTAACATCATAAATACTTATTTTAACACACAACGGATGATTTCTGCTGCACATTTGAATGCCCATGTTATAACCAGACATTTGTGAACAGACAAAAGTTTTAGTAAGGAGGTTGTCTTCCTTTGCTGCTGCAAAAGCCTTCACTCTTCTGAGAAGGCTGTCTTCTAGATGTTGAAAGCTGACTGTAAGCTTGGGTACTGATGATGGATAAAAATAAAACCTGGCATACAGTTGGCATTCCAGTTCAAATAAAAAGGTGTGTGATGAAGTTCATGGCAGGGCTTTGTGCAAATCAGCCTTGTGAAGTTCATATCAGGGATCTGTGCAAATCATCTTAGTTCTTTTTTAAATGTATTTTATTTTATGGTCTTTTTTTAGGTGTGCTGGGAAGGATCAACTCTGCATCACAATGAAGATGCTAGTTGCTGCTATTGCTCATGTTTATGGGAGGTCACACTAAATACTATTTTTTTAAATACTGCATACAAATCTTAAAGACTAGAAATTATTATATATGGTCATTAAAGCAGTGCTAAAACAATATGTGTACTCTAATGGTAGTCTTGGTTAGTCTGTGGCCACTGCAGCCTCAGCTTTTTTGTTATTAGCTGATAGAAGTGGAACCTGATGTGGTCTTCTGCTGTTGTACTCAAACCAGTCAATCTCGATCCAACAATCACGCCACAAATTCTAATGAAAGTGTAGGCACTTTACTGAGAAAGTACATATAAATTAACCTAACCTCAGCAAATGGTCACAGTGTCACACTGCCAAAAAAAGTACTTAAATGAAATAAAATGTATTAAATGAAGATAGCATTACTTAAGAATTGTGCAATAACTGTTGGCATTTTAGTTTAGGTTATCAAGGCAGCTAACAACTGTGACAAAAATATTATACTTGGTCATTTATTTATTGAGGAAAATGATCCAATATTACATATTAGTAAGTGGCAAAAATATGTGAACCTTTGCTTTCAGTATCTGGTCTTACTTTGATAGATCCCTGTTCTTTAAATAAATCAGGGTGCCCACTGACACCTGATTGTCATCTCATTGATTGAAAACACCTGACTCTAATTTCACCTTCAAATTAACTGCTAATCCTAGAGGATGACATACTTTTGCCACTCACTAATATATTATATTTAATCTTTTTCCTCAGTAAAGAAACTACCAAGTGTAATATTTTTGTCTCATTTGTTTAACTGGGTTACAGTCATGCTCATCGCCCTTGTCCTAATGGTCATGGGGGAGGCGTAGCCACAATTTTTTATAAAGAGCTAGGTGTTACCACTAAATCCCATTCCAAGACTAATTCGTTTGAAAAACTGATTCTTAATGTGACTGATCTATTGAAATGGTAGTCAAATCTACACTCTTTTCAGCTTATCACTATTTACTGCCCTCCAGGTCCCTATTCAGAATTTCTTCAGGAATTTGCTAACTTTCTTTCCTGCTTAGTACTTTCAACAGATAAGGCTTTAATTGTAGGTGATCTTGATATTCACTTTGACAATGCGTAGGATCCACTTAAAACTGCTTTTGAGTCCATTTTAGAATCCATGAGTATCACTCAGAATGTGATGGGACCAACCCACCGCTGTAATCATACTTAAGATCTAATATTAACATTTGGTATCAATATAGATAACCTTGATGTTTTCCCACAAAGTGATCTGATTTCTGATCACTATCTTTTAGTATTTGAGCTATCTCTAATAAAGAAAATCTTACTGCTTCGTTATCACATCAAGCACACTATCACATCTGCCACTCCAGCTGCGTTTATTAATAACCTACCAGACTTAAAATTTAATACACCTACGGAGATCAATCATCTTGAGCATGTAAATGGCCAATTAGAATTTGTGTTTCCCTCAACCCTGGATATGACTGCTCCTGCTAGGGTCAAACGCCTTAGGGAAAAATTCTAGCACTATGGTATAGTGATCACACCCGTACCTTTAAGCAATCAGCGCAGAGTTTAGAACGTAAGAGGTGACTTAGTAAATTTAAGATTGCTTGGAGGGATAGCATGGCAGAGTATAAGCATGGCCTTACTAAAGCTAATGCTGCATGTTTTTCCTCAATCATAGAGAAAAATAACAATAATCCTAGATTTCTCTTTAATACAGTCTCCTGATTAACTGAAAACCCTACAGAAAGTGATTCTCACATTCTGCTTAATTTTATCAGTAATGATTTCATGACTTTATTTAATGATAAGATAGAAAACATTAGGCATAAAACTCGATGCTCATCACATCACCAAACTATTCAGCAACCTTCCAGATGCAACACTAGTAAAGACATCTGTTTAATTAGCTGTAAATCAAGACTAGAATCTTTACTCTAATTACTAATACTGAACTATCCGCATTGATCAGCTCGTCTAAGTCATCAACATGGTTATTAGATCCAATTCCTACACGTTTACTCAAACAAGTGATACCTAGTATTATAGAGCTACTGCTAATTGTTATAAATTCATCCCTTACCTTTTGTTATGTGCCCAAATCCTTTGTGTGCCGTTATTAAACCACTGATTAAAAAATCTTGACCCTTGTGTGATATCTAATTATAGACCGATTTCAAATCTACCGTTTCTGTCAAAAATCTTAGAAAAAGCCGTCTATCAGCAACTCTGCAGTTACCTCCAAAGTAATTGTATTTATGAAACATTTCAGTCTGGCTTCAGGCCCCATCATATTACTGAAACAGTATTAATTAGGGTATTAAATGATTTATTAATGTCCTCAGATATTGGATGTCTTTCTTTTCTTATTCTGTTAAGTGCAGCATTTGACACTATAGATCATGATGTTTTACTGAATAGACTAGAAAATACAGTAGGTGTTAAGGGATTACCACTTTCTTGGTTTAAATCCTACTTGACCGACCGGTACCAGATTGTTTATGTACATAATCTATGTTCTAAGCTCTCATAAGTGAAGTATGGCATGCCTCAGGGGTCAGTGCTTGGCCCGCCACTAGGCTCAATTATTCTTAAATATGGCATTAGTTTCCACTGCTATGCAGATCATACACAGCTGTACATATCAGCCAAACCAAATGACAGCCTTACAATCAGCAAAATGGAGGACTGTGTAAAGGAAATAAAAGATTGGATATAATTAAATTTTCTCTTAGGGTCTTGACCGACCCGTTTGTAAGTCTGAAATGCATTAATGGATTTATTTTTTAATCATTTTTTTTTTTAACTAAATTATAAAATGCTCTTTTTGTCAATTTCAGATGAAGAGAACCAAGTTAAACAAATGAGACAAAAATATTATACTTTTTCATTCATTTATTGAGAAAAATGATTCAATATTACATAGTAGTGAGTGGCAAAAGTATTTGAACCTTTAAGATTAGCAGTTCATTTGAAGGTGAAATTAGTTAGGTGTTTTCAATCAATGAGATGACAATCAGGTGTGAGTGGGCACCCTGTTTAATTTAAAGAACAGGGATCTATCAAAGTCTGCTCTTCACAATATCTTTGTGGAAGTGTGCCATGGTACGAACAAAGGAGATTTCTGAGGACCTCAGAAAAAGGGCTGTTGATGCTCATCAGGCTGGAAAAGGTTACAAAACCATCTCTAAATCATGGTGGAAAATAAGTTTTTGGTCATCCAAAAACAAGCAACATTTCTGGCTCTCACAGACCTGTAACTACTGCTTTAAGAAGCTCTTCTGTTCTCCACTCGTTACCTGTATTAATGGCACCTATTTGACCTCGTTATCTGTATAAAAGAAACCTGTCCACAGCCTCAAACAGTCAGACTCCAAACTCAACCATGGTCAAGACCAAAGAGCTGTCAAAGGACACCAGGAAGAAAATTGTTTACCTGCAGCAGGCTGGGAAGAGTGAATATACAATAGGCAAGCAGGTTGGTGTGAATAAATCAACTGTGGGAGCAATTGTAAGAAAATGGATGATTATCAATGGGAGACTGAAAGATCACTGATAATCTCCCTCGATCTGGGGCCCCATGTAAGATCTCATCCCGTGGGGTCAAAATTATCATGAGAACGGTAAGCAAAAATCCCAGAACTACACGGAGGGACCTGATGAATGACCTGCAGAGAGCTGGGACCAAAGTAACAAGGGCTACCATCAGTAACACACTACGCCGAGAGGGACTCAGATCCTGCAGTGCCACACGTGTCCCCCTGCCAGTACATATCCAGACCTGACTAAAGTTTGCCAGACAGCATATGGATGATCCAGAAAAGGATTGGAAGAATATAATGTGGTCAGATGAAACATTTTGGTAAAAACTCCACTCGTCGTGTCTGGAGGAAGAATACTGAGTTGCACCATACCTACTGTGAAGCATGGGGGTGGAAACATCATGCTTTGGGGCTGTTTTTCTGCAAAGGGCACAGGACGACTGATCCGTGTTAAGGGATGACTGAATGGGGACATGTAGCATGATATTTTAAGCCAAAACCTCCTTTTATCAGTGAGAGCATTGAAGATGGAACGTGGCTGGTTCTTCCAGCATGATAATGATCTTAAATACACTGCTCGGGCAATGAATGAGTGGCTCCGTAAAAAGCATTTCAAGGTCCTGGAGTGGCCTAGCAAGTCTCCAGACCTCAGCCCCATAGAAAATTTGTGGAGGGAGTTGAAGGTCCATGTTGCCCAGCGACATCCCCAAAACATCACTGCTCTAGAGGAGATCTGCATGGAAGAATGGGCCGAAGTACCAGCTACAGTGTGTGCAAACCTGGTGAAGACGTTTGACCATTGTCATTGCCAACAAAGGTTATGTTTTATTAAGAATTGAGTTGAACTTTTGTTATTGACCAAATCCTTATTTCCCACCATCATTTACAATAAAATTCTTTAAAAATCCTACAATGTGATTTCCTGGATTTTTTTTTCAAATTTTGTCTCTCATAGTTGAAGTGTACCTATGATGAAAACTACAGACCTCTCTCATCTTTCTAAGTAGTATAACTTGCACAATCAGTGGCTGACTAAATACTTTTTGCACTCCCCACTGTATATATATATACAGGATGTGACATTTACCGTGCTCCACCGGACCGTCGAGCACCTGAGGAAGAAGCTAGGGCACTTGCAAAGATTGCTTTCAGGTGGCCGAGACACTTTTTAGGCAAATTCCAAGCTCTCCCTCATTGTGGGGCATTGTTTGGGGAAATCCTTCCTTTTGATTGTTGTGGTGGTTTTGCGGTTTGTTCCTCTGCGTTCACGTTTTGTCTTCTCCATTTTTCCGGATGGATTTTGGTAGCTTCTTATGGTGAGTCCGCTTTTGTCCTGTGTCTTGCTGTAGCCGGTCTACTTGAGTTTATGCTTAGACATCGCGGTAAAGCCTGTTTATGTTGTGCATTGTGGCTCGTGGTGGTGTCTCTGAACACGCTAGCCCAGAGTCCCACACCACAGACATTCGCGCCGACTCCCGCACCACAGACATTCGCACCGACTCCCTCGCCGCATACATTTGCGTCGACTCCCGTGGCACAGACAGTCGCGCCGACTCCCATGCCGTGGACCTTCGCGCCAACTCCCTTGCCGCAGTCATTCGCGCCAACTCCCGCGCCACGGACAGCGCCGAGGTCTGTTCCGGTCCCTGTGCCAGCGCCGAGGTCTGTGCCAGTCCCTGTGCCAGTGCTGAGGTCTGTTCCGTTGCTAGTGCCGAGGTCCATTCCAGTGCCAGCGCCGAGGTCTGTTCCAGTCCCTGTGCCAGCGCCGAGGACTGTCCTCATTCGTGTGCCAGTGCCGGTTTCGACTGCTCCTGTGCCAGCGCTGAGTTCAGTTCCGGTCCCTGTGCCAACACCAAGGTTGTCTATTCCGGTACCTGTGTCAGAGTCGAAAGCGGCAGTGCGAGTTCAAGCACGTGTGCTGAGGGCGTCCGCCCAGGAGGATTTGCGGAAAGTTGTTGTAGCGTGATCGCTGTATCTCCCTCTCTTTACCATCTTCCCCCAAGTCATAAAACTTTACAACATATTGGAATGCAATGGCCCCTTTGACAGGATCTTACCCCACCACGTGAAGACCCACCATTTGGACCGGATCCTTTACCCACTAAGGGATGACTCCAACGGTTAATTATTTCTCAAACCTATAACCTTAGACATCTCCAATAATAAACTTGAGTCCATGTGTAACTTTAAGAGGGGGTTTCATCTTTCAAGACCACAGGCTTCCCCTTCCCTCTAACTGTTGCAGAAGATAACGGCTTTTTCCACCCACAGTTGAACTCTTTCATCACAGCTCCTCTTGAAAACCTTCACCCAAGAGAGGCGCCAGATAAACAACCTTTTTCCTCAAAACAACAAAAGAAGCTTTAGACATGGCCAAGCCCAGATAACCTGTGCATCTCTCCATCATAAAATAAACCAATGTGTGGTTTTAAAAGGAATTCTGACAAGTCTACCCTAAACTCACCCTTCCCAAGAGAAATCTCCCCCAATTTCTCCCAAGGAAAGCAAACATGCTTCCACCTAGGTTGCGTTTTACGACCTCTCAGGCTGGCGCCAGAAAGACACCCCTGGATTCATGACACCAAGAACTCAGCTCTTGTCCTAAAAGAGACAATTTTAATAATTGTATTAAACTCCTGATGGGAACAGATTATCTTCATCGAAACCTTTTTATGTACATAAAATGATATTATTGGATCCTATAAGTCTAAACACCACTATATGCATTTAAATGATTTGTATCCAAAGAGTGGATCAAGGATAGTTCATCATCATATCCACACCCCCAATTATATATATTATACATATGGTATGTTTACTGATTTCTGTATCTCATATCCACTTGGTTAATGTTTAGTATAGTGACCGTTTTCTAATACAGTAATACAGTCCCGTTGTGTTGTTGGTTTGATCCATTATGATATATAAGAAATTGATACGGGCATAGTCATCTCAGTGTGTTTTGATCGATCGAGTTTCAATACTTGTTGCATACTAATAAAGAAAAACAAAACATGAAAGTGATTTACAAATGTACCGTTCCCTACATCTTGTATATTAATTCATATTATTGTTTAGTTAAAGTATAGAGAATGCCTATGCTGTAGTTAGAATGCTTTAACGATGTTCAAGGTTATCAATTCAAAGGTGCCTTTGATCATTTGGGGAACCTTCCAACGAAGTCTGCATCTCTCAACTTGTAACTTTGATTTCTTTTGGTTATTATGTGATTTACTTTTTAATCTCTTTTAGATATGTAGAACTATTATTAATCCAAGTTAGTTAGAACGTCTGTGGCTCTCAATATGGTGAAAATAAAGACAAACAACCACGATAGGAGAGCTTTAGGCTGAGGAGTCAGCTTCTCATTGGCTAAGTAAAGGGCAACTCTTTATGTCCCGCAACTCCAGCCGCCCCCCGAGCCTGGAACATTCAAAAGCAACGCAGGGACGAGCTAGCTTCAAGGGTCTTGTCGCTTTGTGTTCTTTTAAGTTTTTTTCCTTTGTCTCTTTTCTGTTAATATAGTTGTAGTTTTTCCTTTTTTATAGGCCCTTTTGATTATTCATTTGTCCACTCAAGTTTTTTTCGGCGTTTATTTTAAGTTTGCCTGTGTAACAGCAGTCTTAAGTAGTTCGGTTATCGCGTCTGTGAAATAGAAGATAGTTTAAAAGACCAACCAGGACTCTAAGCTCTACTATTCTCGCACAATCCAAGTTTGGTTTTCCGAGTCTTTGTGAAGGTCGTGGAACGCTACTGAACGCTGTTGATTATTTGAGTTTAATTTGTAACTCTATACCTTCACCGCTGGCCAGGGGGAAATGTCTGAGTTATAAGTTTCGCAAGACTAGATCTGGTAGACCCCGGACCACACCAACGCGGGAAGAACAAGGGCCGAAACCGAAACACAGCAAGGGCCAGCGACACAACACGTGGCTCAAGGGCCACCACGCTGCGAACGAAAGGCTGAAGGCTTGTAGCCGATCATTTGTCACACAAGGTCCACTGAACCGTGGGGCACTTCCATCGGAAAGAGGAAGATTGGGGCCTTGCTCCGTTTCTCCGTGCGATGCTCGGAACGACAGGCTGAAGCCCCGCTCCGTTCCATCTTCTTCGCGTGAGCCCGCAAAGAGGCAGGTAGGTAGTACCGCTTTGGTGTGTCTTATCTGGGGTCCCGGATTGTTGAATCTTGCGTTTAAAATCTAAAACCACGCTTCAACATACACTTTTATTCACGGCCTAAGTAACTTTTTACAATACCTATCCACATTCAACTAAATTAATGGTTAACCCGGGGGGGGTAACATTGCAACGTTAGTAATTATTGCGCGACCGATAAGTTACATAGAGTCATCTTGGTTTTCTGATTTTATTAACTGTAATGTGTTACGCTTGCCATTACTCCCTGTTCTCCATACTGTGATATATATACATGTTCTATCGTCATTTTATGATTTTAACTCTGTGATACTACTCGCTATTACATTTAGATAATCTGTTTGTTGGTATTGCCTTGTTTGTAGTTAATAAACTTGTTTATAAACCTTTTTTTGAATTGTTTTGCCGCGCCTGGTGTAAGAGTTCATCCATTCAAACGGCCGTCTGAAGGAAAAATAGACTTTCAGAAGAAACTACTACTTTGACACTGTTTTAGGCAAGGGAAAACTCCCAACCCCTTGACTATTGCGGTGGGTTTTGCGGTTTGTTCCTCTGCGTTCACATTTTGTCTTCTCCATTTTTCCGGGATGGATTTATTTTGGTAGTTTTTATTCCTTATGGTGAGTTCTGCTTTTTGTCCTGTGTCTTGCGGTAGGAACCAGAGGTACCTACTTGAGTTTATGTTTAGACATCGGCGGTAAAGGTTTTTATAAACATCTGTTTATTTTAGTGCATTTCGGTGAAAATGAAGCCCGCTGTGTATGCCGCCACGTTAGTGTTTTGTTCTTTAGCAATAAAGTATCCATGGTGATTTACAATTTGAACCTCGGCGCACGTCTGCCTATTTCCCCCACTTAGGCCCCGTCCATGACATATGTATGTATTTGGTTATATAGATATGTATGTATGTGTATATATTAGATATGTATATATATATTATATATAGTATATATATATATATATATAATATATATATATATATATATATACATACACCGTATTTTTCGGACCATAAAGCACACCGGATTATAAGACGCAATATCAACGATCGGCTGCTAACGGATCTATTTTAATACATAAAGTGCACCGGGTTATAAGACGCATTAAATGAAACAAAACTCTTAAGTTCCGTCAGAAACTCAGTTTGATCTTCTTTAGCTGGCGCAGGGCGTCTTTTTGCTTCCTCCACTCCACGTACCATTGATTCGTTAATGTTGAATTCTCTTGGAGCTGTTCTATGTCCATGTTGTACTGCGTGACTGATAGCGCGGAGTTTGAAATCCGCTTCGAAAATGAATGAATGAATGCACGTACCCTAATGCTGAAGCACATACCGTATTACTCCGCGATGCTGCGCACTACAGTTGTCATAAGCTTCGTAACTTACCAAGGCCGTGCTAAAACATTTTGACAGATTTATGAGCACCGTGTACCATCTACAATCGGTTCTAGGTCAGAAAGCACAACCAGAATTAATTCATACATTAGACGCACCTCATTTTTAGGCGCACTGTCGATTTTTGAGAAAGTTAAAGGATTTTAAGTGCGCCTTATGGTCCGAAAAATACAGTATGTATATATATATAATCTCAATGATAAATATATACTTATCTTGCCCAAGTATCAGTTGTCTTATTTCACTTTTTCCAACCCACCCCGACATTAGCACTCCTGAAGCATGATTGATGATCTGTGCTAGGACTGCAGCTACCATCAAAGAAACTGAGCCGTATGGGTTTTTGAAAAGGAGGTTACATACAAATAAGTATAATTTAATTAAAATGTGTTTACCAATATTGTTTTTTTATTTTATTTTATATAAAATAGCAGAGGTGCTGGATCGACATAAATAAGTGCCAGAATGGATACCGGTACTTGTTCCGGCAGGATCTGGAACAAATTAAGCACTGGACACACCCTACTATAGTCCTGTAGGCCAGAATACTGAAAAGCCAACTATGAGCAACAGTGCATTTGCAAGTAGAGGAAAAGGAGACAAAAAACTTTTAGGCATTTAAAGGAATTATGCAATAGAAAAAGAGATAATCAGGATGATAATGAAACAGCATAACTGACTGAGAAAGCAAACACGGTGAAAAGGAAACCTCAAATAATTGACACATAAAATGAAGAAATAAAGAACAAATAGACTTTCTGCAGACAGAAACTGAGAGGTCTATATCAGGAGGCCTACATAAAAATCCAAATTACATTTTTTTTTTATTTGGGGTTATAGTCATTCTGAAAGCAGAACTATCTGCTCATCTTCATGTCTAGTAGAGGGTGAAAAGTTTTCCACAAAAATGTGGGTGTACATAGCAGCATCTTTTTTATCTTCAATCATGACCAGCTGCTAGATCCCTGTTTTTCATACGTCTTCAGATAATAGCGTGGTATACGTTATTACCACAGGGAGCACTTTCCACACAAAACAGGCAAAAGATAGCAAGCCATTACAAGGAATAACGTAATATGCTATTTGTGGTATTATTTATTATTTATGAATAATACAACTAATGAGAGTCTATGGGAGGGGTGTCATTACTGGAAGGATATTCAAAATAATATTCTTGCAGGACAATTGGCAGGTGATTAAAGGAGATGTGAAGACATGGATGGGACAATGTTATGATCAATGCATTCACAATAGCATTTCTGAGACATTGAGAGCTATAAATATATAGAACTTATTAAGCTTACATGACAATATGACAGTAAAGAGAGGCAACAAGTCATGGAATAGCTTATTTACAATATTTGTAATAACGGCCTTTTTTCTGTTACAATAACATCTGGAACTTCTGGAATTCTTAACTAAAACAGCCTACTTCTCCAGCACTTCTCAATGCAAGTCTGGTTTATAATGTGTTCATAATGTATGCCTGTGAAACATGGGTTGACAGAAATAAATAAATAATCAGAACATTGTGTTGAAAGATGGAAGAGACAAAATGCATTCTAATCTAACAGCCTCACCACACTGAATACGTATTGTAATTGTAAAAAGCGCTATATAAATAAATCTGACTTCACTTGACAGTCTAATTTAGGCATGGTGCTGACAGTGCCTAACTTGTGCATGACTTCTGCCTTTCCACACCTTTATTCTGGAGCCCTTCTGAAAACAGCTTTCCAACCATAGTGATTTTTTTTTCTTCCATTATCATGCTCTACTAGTAGTGAAAACTTCAAAGAACAGCTGGTTTTATTTTGAAGTAATAAAAAACTCTAGCCTGGTGTGTAACCTGGAAGACTGTACCTGAGCAAATTTATAATCAATACTTTAAAAGGGGCTGAATCAAACCAGGCGTTATAGTACCTGAGTTTTATTTAAATGTTCAGGGTGTATCGAATCAAAAGGTAAAGGCATAATGACTTTCTGTAGGCATTGTATGTAGTGAAAAGGAAGACATTTACGATCTGATATAATATAAAAATGTTACCGTTTTCCCCATATTGTAGTGCTATAGCTCATGTTTACTCTGTGGCAGCATAAGTTAATTACTTTGATTAAAAAACTGAATGCCTCTGATACTCTGCTATTTAAGAAAGTAAATATCTGTCAATGATAATGCTAACTACTAACAATAGCCATGTCGAGCACCAAGCTAAATAAAAAAAGGATTTGCACAGCATTCTTTCACATGTAAGAGGTTTAACTTTTCAATCATGTAACACATTTATACACGTTAGAAAATCTGTTGTTTTCACAACAAAATAATTTAAAGCATTTCACATTTTTACAGCTGCCAATTATATATATGCATTATTTAATTAGCAGATTAATTAAACAGTCCTCATAGTGAAGAATCTCTCTTCCACCATTCCTTTAAATTGGTGGTTTTTGACACTGACTTGTTAAATGAGGAAATTTGGTTCGTTGACCTTTCAGAAACATCCCAATACACATGAATTACCAGGAGCTAATGAATGCCATTGTTAAGTGCCCTACAGTTACCTCCGCTTGATTAGGAAAGGTCATAGCCAAACCCAGAGGTTCTCAGCATGAGCTGCAGGGAAATGATAGGGCACTCTCTGTTGTACAGTGTGAGTACTGCAGGCATAGAAACTCCTGAACTACAAGTGATTAGTTGTAGCTCATCAGCACTGTTGTTACATCAACCTATGGTGAACTTAATGAAAGGCTGAGAGAATGAAGCAAATGAAGAGGTTTTGCAAATCAGGTTTATGAGCAAAGGTAGTATTAAACTATGTAACTGATTCTCTCATTGCTCTCATCTTGTTTATGTATTGTAAAAACTATTAATAGTTATTACAAATTAATCGAAAGAAATGGCCGCATGTGGCCACAGGAGGATGTGGCTGCAGTGTCAAAGGAAACCAAAGAAGTGTCTATGGCTGAATAAGTGCTTGTTATTGTTGACATTTTTATAGTTTACCTCTGGATGAGTGGATCACATGAAGAACTGCTCTTTTGTGCATACACACGTGGACAAAATTGTTGGTACCCCTCAGTTAATGAAAGAAAAACCCACAATGGTAACAGAAATAACTTTAATCTGACAAAAGTAATAATAAATACAAAGACTATGAAAATGAACAAATGAAAGTCAGACATTGCTTTTCAACCATGCTTCAACAGAATTATAAAAAAAAAATAAACTCATGAAACAGGCCTGGACAGAAATGATGGCACCCCTGAAAAATGTGACCAAAGGGACATGTTAAATCAAGGTGTGTTCACTAATTAGCATCACAGGTGTCTACAATCTTGTAATCAGTCAGTGAGTCTATATATAGAACTTCAGGTAGCAGTGTTGTGCTTGAACGAGTTCAAAAGAACGCGTTCATTGAACACGCTCATTTTTTCGTGAACGTTGAACTGAACGCAACACATTTTTTAATAAAGAACTTGAACGTGAATTAGTGCACATTATGTGTCATGAACAGCAAACATCACTGTAAATGAACGTTGGAATTTGTTTTCCATTGAAAACTGAGTGACATCTGTTTTCTCTTTTGAAACGCAACAATAGAAAGTCCCCCCTCCTGTATTCTCCGCTGGTGCGCTTAATCATGTAATCCCAGACAGAAATGGTTTGACTTGTTGGTGCGCAATGCTTGGCCCGGCAACGTAGTGTCACGGCGAAGAATAGTTAACAAACGGGCTAGTTAATAACATACTGGCTCCGCACGACGTTACCCGTGATGAATTGCAGCAGAACGGGGTAGCCATAGCAACGCCGCTACACAATTGCAAAGTGTCTGATCAATGTTCCTACAATGAGCAGTTTTTCAAAAACGTATGTGATTTCTTAGCTTGTAGTGGTGAAAAAAGTTTTATTTGAATATCTCACGAAAAAGTAAATGAAACTGAACTTTGAACTCTTCAGAATTAAAATTTGGGAACTTGAACTTGAACGTTTTCACTTTGAGCATGGTATGAACTGAACTTGAATAGTTCAGAAAAAGCCTGTGAACTGGCACAACACTGTCAGGTAGTCACTGTGCTGTTTGGTGAGAAGGTGTGTACCACACTCAACATGGACCAGAGGAAGCAAAGGAAAGAGTTGTCTCAGGAAATTATAGACAAGCATGTTAAAGATAAAGGTTATAAGACCATCTCCAAGCAGCTTGATGATCCTGTGACTACAGTTGCATATATTATTCAGAAATGTAAGACCCATGGGACTGTAGCCAACCTCCCTGGATGTGGACGCAGGAGGAAAATTGATGACAAATCAAAAAGACAGATAATGCGAATGGTAACAAAAGAGCCAAGAAAAACTACATGTTGACAAGCCACAAAGCTTCTGGGAGAATGTCCTATGGACAGATGAGACAAAAATGAAACTTTTTGGCAAGGCACATCAGCTCTATGTTCACAGACGGAAAAATGAAGCATATCAAGAAAAGAACACTGTCCCTACTGTGAAACATGGAGGAGGCTCTGTTATGTTCTGGGGCTGCTTTGCTGCATCTGGCACAGGTTGTCTTGAATCTGTACAGGGTACAATGATTGAAAAATTGGGTTTGGGCCACTTTGCATGCTGTGTAAACATAGCCTTAGTTTAGTGAATCTAAGTGCCACAGTTGTGGAGTAATTTCAAATTTCCGGTCACTTATTACTACTAAAAATGACTAGGAGGAGGAATATTTTTGGCTCATGAAAGTTTCCTAGTTTACTATGCAGAGTACATAGGGCAGCAGTGGCATGATTGTTAAAATGATATTATCTTTACTATTGCACAGCAGGTTGAGGGTTCAAGTAGCAGCATTTGTAATGTGAGACTGCTGGACCAATGAGCAGAGTGCTTAAGACAGTGTTACACAATGTAGTTCAACACTGTATGAGATTCTTTCCATACAATCTTGGGGGTAATTTCTGTCACAGACTGCACAATATTATGTGCTCTCTATGTCTGATTACACCATAAAAATTTTGAACAGTCGACCTACGAATAAGAAAATTACTACTGCTGGTGGGAACTGGGATGCATTAAACAGTAGATTAATGAAACAGCTAGCTAGCTTTTTATCTGAATGCTGTAATTCATCAGCTTTTTCTTTCCACAACACATATGATGATAAATCTCTGATGAGGAATCAAAAAGACATTCTTCCTGCTGCCTCAACTGCACAAACTGTTCATTCTTTAAAACCTACACTGTGGACCTAATTAAATGCCCTTTTAGTAAAAGAGGGGTCATAAGGGTTCTTTAATTGGTTAATTTATCTACTTTAAGATAAAACAACTGCTTGTGTTTTTCTCAAGGTTAATTACAAATGAATTTCTAAATGGATTCTGTTTTAAATGTTTTTGTAGGTTCTGCATAGAAGCACTGTGTTACCTCAAATTTTTACAGCCCTGCCTCCCACCACTGAGACTTTAAACCCATTCCTTAGTACCTCTTTGGCACTGAACACAATTCAAATGTACACACAAGGGCATGATATGAATGAATGATGAATGACTCACCACAGATTAATAAGAAGTAAGATTACTAATACGATGAGCTTAATATGAACACACTGATTGGTTTTATAGACAATATAAAGCCTTAGAAGCCCTAAGAGACAACCTACAGGCTTTACATTTAGTCTTTTAGCAGACGCTCTTATCCAGAGCATCTTACAAAATGTGCAAACAGTTGAAGATGCCACAGTGCAAGTATTCAATGATCTATAAGTACTCATTACTAGTTAGGCCAGAATTGACTGCTACTCAGAGACTAACAGGTAAGTTCTCTGTTGACACCAAGGGCACATAAAATTACAATAAACGCTACGAGCTTGATGCGTCATGACTTTGAAAATACAAGCTAATAATAATCATCCAGTTGCTCATTACTTTATTGGCAGAACTATAGCCAGCTTATGTGGACTAAATGCACTAAGGTCAGTATGCATAATCTGTGACCATTTTTAAAACACAGAAGAAAGATAAGAACTTTTAAGAAAACCCAAATGATTCTGTGTTTAAAAATGCCTTAGTCACTAACAGGCCAAATTTATATACTGTACTGTCGCCAGGATATTACACAGATATATAATTAATAACATTAACTGTATGAAACATGTTTATTATTAAGCAAGGAGTCTTGTACAGTGATACAGTTGCAAATTGAAAGTATAAAATAAATTTAAAATAAAATAAATTAAAATAAATTTAAAACATTAATAAAAACTACCAAGAACTCTGAAAAAAAATGGTATAATTGGTTAGCTGTCTCTGGCCTCTAATATTACACTTTACAATGAAATATAATAATTAAAATCCTTCAGAAATCTTATGTTTTTTTGCATTGTTGTCTCAACCCATATCCCATCTATACACGCTATTGTCGTGTCCCCAGGTTTTGACTCCGTCCTGTTACTCTAACTTATTCCCACTTCTGAAAAGTATGGAACATACCACAGCTCACATGTTCTATAGAAAGTTGTCAGATAGGCTCCTATCAGATATGATATCTAATGTAATTTATTGAGTAATGTATTGAAAATGAAAAACAAAAACAAAATGGTTAGTCCACTGGTGCTGCTGCTCAGCCTAGTCAGCATGCTGTTGCCTGGATGCCATTGTGTTTTCATTCTTT
This sequence comes from Ancistrus triradiatus, assembly GCA_025084515.1. Lineage (NCBI taxonomy): Eukaryota > Metazoa > Chordata > Actinopteri > Siluriformes > Loricariidae > Ancistrus > Ancistrus triradiatus. The sequence goes on from JAJAGP010000528.1 coordinate 298,295, forward strand.
TATTGGTATTTTTAAGTCTCTCATTAATGACGCTTTTCCATCCATAAATGTATTATTGTTTCTTTGAACTCAACAATACATAACATAGTTCACACAGCACTGCCAGTGGTCAAAAGTATATTGAATACCTTAAAGATTGTAAAAACATGTTAATTAAACCTTTACATTTTTAATTCATTTACATTTAGCAGGTGATAAATGATATAGTCATACAAGGGTACAATTCAACCACAAGGGATAAAAGCCTTGCACAAGGGCCTAAAAATGGCAATTTGGTAGTGCTGGGACCTGGACCCTTAACCATTTACATTTATGTTTACAGCATTTAGTAGACTCTTACCCTGAGTGACTTACAACTGATACAATCTTACAATCCAAGCAATTGTGTGTTAAGGGCCTTGCTCAAGGACCCAGCAGTCACAGTTTTGGCAGAGGCAGGATTTAAACCCTCCTGGTTCATAGTCCAGTACCTTAACTGCTAGGCTACCACAGTTCTTACATGAATCACTTTCCATAACATATATCTTTACTGTAGTAACTAATTAGACAAGTTTTGCTTGAGTAATTAGTCTTTAAATAAGTATTTTTATTAGTAAGATATCTGGCTATACTTCTACTTGCCTCTGCTGAGAAGACACTACAAAAATACATTTGTTTAATTTAATCCTACAAAGTTTGTTCTTAGCTGGAGTTATATAAACACTGTAGGCTGCATAAATATGGTTGGAGTTTACATTATCATCCCACATACATACATATTCTTTCACTGCATTTTTCAGTGAAGACCAGAAAGATGAACAAAACTATCTATGTCACTGTGTGACTCTCTAATATGTCTCAATGTGTAGCTAAATGTACATAGTCCACACTGTGCAATGTTTCCCTTTATCAAAACAGCCAGGCAATGTTCAAAGCACACGAAGAACAAAGATTATGAATGTGGCATATCGTTAAACAAGCCAAACATGGCCTGTGACTGAGCATGTAGAGTAATATGAAAGGAAATACTGTATATACATATACTGATACTGATGCAGGGACAGAAAGCAGTGAAATCTGTAAAAAGAGTATTGACTACACACTATGATGCTGCTATGATATACATATACTGTATGATATATGTTCATACTAAACATATTATCTGATTTATGAAGCTGACAGATAATTAGAGTAGCCATGAACACAAATTATTAAAACATCTGATTCAATTATTGTCAGGTTTCAATAGATCTAATCCAAGACAAGAAAAATTTATTTATATAGCGCTTTTTACAATGGAGCATTGTCTCAAAGCAACTTTACAATTTTAGATTATCTCCTAATATCTACATCCAATCCCTAACTGAGCAAGCCTAGGGTAACAGTGGCAAGGAAAAACTCCCTAAGTGTTATGAGGAAGAAACCTTGAGAGGACCAAGACTCAAAAAGGTGCCCAACCTCCTTGGGCGGCAAGGATGATAAATGTAAGACTGAAACTAATTTATCTAAACTAATAAGTCAGGGAGTCATAGTTCATAGTCCAGTCACATATATAGATGGTGTGCACATACAGTCTAAATTCGTTGTCTCGCCCGTGTCTGTTTCATGGTTATGTTTAGCAAGAGGCGAGTTTGTCGGGCTTAACGAGGTTACAGAAAACTAGACAAAGTGACATTCATACCTGATGCTGACATAATGTGTTTTACTGAGCAACCCGCATGATTGTACAATCATATTTACAATGTACATAAACATACAATTTCTATTCATTTACACAAATTTGAGAAATAGTCTCTAACTGATGACTGGTTCTGTGACGCAAAGCCCATGAAGTCCAGTCTGCAATGAATAACAGACAGGCTGTACGTCATCCGACGTTGCAAGTTCTCAGACAGGGTGATCTGCTGGCAAGATGAGCTGCCAGCACAGGTGGCGAGAGATGAGTTTGGCGAGATAACGGGGGCGAGATGACAATTCTTAGACTGTATATATCAATGTGTTAATCGTGTGCATAGATGAACCCCATTATTCAAACTTACCTCATTACATAAAATGGTTTGGATAGGGGATTGCAGAAGCCTATTTTAATAATTTATTATGCGAGAATTACTACCTTGTTCCAGTATTTTCAAAACACTGTGTTCCAACGAGGCACCCTGTAGGGGGCGATCCCTCGGACACGATCTGTCTCTGTCGATGACTTTTGTGTTTTGGCCTATTTCAGTTGACTGGTTTGCTCATCCATAGTCAGTTACCATTAACTTTCTGCCTCACTGTGATTTTTACATTTCTCTTGCCTACCGCATAGACCTGCTCTTAGCTACTTGATTTGCTCAGGTCTGTCCTCTCCCCTGCTCTGCCTCTTTACATTTTCCTTTGTTTCCCTTCTTACTTCAGTCACCGACCTCCTGTATCATTGTGTGTACTGTTAGCATTAGCCTATAGCCTCTTTCCATTAGGATGAGCATGACTGTATCCAGGAGGTGAGGTCTTATTAAAACAGACTTTTCGAGTGCGTTTACGTTTAGGACAGATGCGGGTAACAGACACCAGTTTCAATAATGTGGGTTCTGGGGGACGGTGCATGGCTACCAGCAGACAGTCAGTTAAGCCTGACTGTCTGCTGCCTGACCCCTGCTCTGGATAGTCAGCCCCTAGCTAATCCCGCCATAAGACTATGGGCAATGTTGCAAGAGATGAGAGCAGCACCCTTCCGAGTGGGATGGACACCACCCCATCCTAAAAGGCCAGGCTTACCCTCAAAGGCGTCCAGTTGTCTATAAAGCCCACGTTGTTTTCAGAGCACCACTTGGACAGCCAGCAGTTCAGCGACCATAACCTGCTGTAGGCTTGGTCACCTCGCCGCATTGGGATGGGGCCAGAGCACATTACTGCATCGGACATTGCCTTCGCCACTCTAACCACCTCTACAAAATTAGCCTTAGTAACCTCTGACTGACGAAGGCGTATATCATTAGCCCCTACATGAACAACTATCCTAGAGAATCTGCGGCTCTCGAGTTCACTAAGACTCGTTAAATTGTCCGGCACTCTGGCTCCGGGGATACAGGTAACTCTAGCTGCTGGTGTCCCTAAAGGGGTAGCTAGTTTCACGTGTCATAAAATAGAGTCACCTATGACCAGAGCTCTTTCAACAGGCTGCTCAGTGGGTGTTTTACTGAGGAGGGTAAACCTGTTGGACCTGTGAACAGGTAAAGAGTGGTGCTCTCGTAGGCTAGCCTTACGACTACGTTGCCGAACCGTCACCCACTTGCCCTGCTATGAGGGCTCTGCCGGGGTGGGGCACTAACTTCACCTGTGGCATCCAGATCTGCTAAGCTAGAAGCTGAGCTAGCCTTCTCTAATGTCTGGATGTACGCCTCTAAAACTACAATCTTCTCCATCAGACTGGCTACAAGCCTACACCTATCACAAATAAAATTTACACTAATGACGGAGGAAGAATAGTTAAACATGCCACACTCGGCAAAGGGAACAAGCGCAGCAGAAGCCATGTTAGTACAATTAATGAATTAAAGGTACTTAGCTTCGAGTGGTGTTGTGGGGTGCCAAGTGAAGATATGGTTCAGCTGATGGACCAATGCAATGCTTGATTAAAGCGTTGATGAAAAGTTAATACAAAACGTCACGAAAACCTAAATCTCAGAAAACAGAAGGTTGGAAAAGGCTGTAAAAAAGTTATAAAAACACACACTACTGCAATAGAAGACGCAACTCTGGTAATTAGCTAATGGCTAATTACTGAAAACACAAGCCGGTATACCTGTAAAGTTACTAAATAACGATTAGCGACGAATAATATAATCTGTCGGTACTAGCAGAAAATGATTAAGATGTTGTAAAAAATACTATACATGCGATACAGACGCGATCGGGAATTAAAATAGTTAAAAGCTACAAAACAGCGTGCGTCCTGTGCGAAAACGGCGCTAATGGGTCTTGATTGCCAGATCCTCACAATCCTCGCGTCAGTGGTCAGCGATCTCTCTCAGCGTTCTCGCGATGCCTAGAGCATAACTATTTTATCTTTATTATCAGAGACAAAGAAGTCCTGACAACACATCTGACTAGCCCTGGCTAGTTGTACATAACAGTGAAGAAGTATGAAAGGTAAATATCATCATAAATATACCATGAGCAGCCGTTAGATAACTGCCTCCATTGTGTAAGCCCAGAATGTCAATGCCTATAAACCACTGAAACATATTCCAGATTGTTCTACGTGCTCTTGGTATATGACTCAATTATGCTAATCTTGACATCTCAGGGAACACTAGAGTCATGTAATTGCATTTTGTGTCGGATCATGCGTTCGAGGCTTTCCATGAGTGTTACAGTGCTTTGACATGAAGCAGAAACAACAGAACATATAGAGTCTACATATTTAAAGGAAATATAGCTTAGAGTGAATCAACTAGTATATCTTTTTATGCAACATATAAAATGTTCCCTTGTTAAATAAACAAACCTGTACTGAGCAAAATGTAATTACTTTGCAAATCCTTAGCACAGCTTTGTTTTAAACAACATAATTTCTTATCCTCTGTAAGCTGTTTTAAAGCAAAAATACTGCTTATATTATAGAGCTATCCATACATAAATAATGTGTCTATCCAGTGAGCAAGAGGTGGATGGATGCCAGCAAACACCACTATGCTTGGCTGCAGAGGAGATATTAAAGGTCAGTCGTTACTCACTTTGGTCCATATGGGAATCCAGGTTGTTTTTTTATTAGCCTGAGGTCTCAGGTTGGTCTCTACTGTATGTGTGGAGTGACTTTTCATTAAATGCCTTGTTCAAGAGTACAAGCCACATAGCAAATGAATGACGACACAGTATTAGACCATATGATGATAAACTCTTTTAGCTGCCAAAAAACCAGCAACAATTTAACTTTTATGAGCATAGCTGCAAGAAATGTTTGTAAATCATTTGCTGCATTTGTTCTATATCAAACCTTGGCTGATGATAAATACTTTCTGCATGAACTAACCCAATTACACAAACCATATCTCCAGTTTCATATGGACCACAAACTGCATCTTATGTTTTATACACAAAAGTCCCAGATTCTCATATGTTCAGCTAGATGAGAAATCTTAAGAACTTAGTCTTCCTGTCTGGTCTCACAGGAGTAGGATGAGTTCTCTGTTTTAGGCTGATAACTATTAACATTTCTTCCTAATGTGTCTTGAGGAGTTTTTTTCCACTGTCACCTCTGGCTGCTCATTTGGCATGTTAACTTGTTTGTTTGTTGCTTTTCCACTATTGCTAAAAGCACTCTATAAATAAAAGTGAACGGAATTGCCAGACGGACCCCTTTGGCACATAATCTAATGGCTGCACAATTCAATGTTTGGTGACATTTGAACCAGTTCTGCAAAGACTGGATATGCTGTGTAAACCTTAAATGTACATCTTTACATAAGACCGTTATTGGCACATAATACACTTGCCACTTTTGCACATAAACAGAACCATAACTGATATTGAATCATGTAGTATTTGATAACTAAAAAAATACTCAAACCATGAGTATCTAAACAACTCCCAGACCATCTCGACAACCACCACAATCAACACTATATGTTCGATACCTATAGTCGTGTGGTACTTCTCTGTGGGAAATTTTGAGGTGACAGATGAAAGTTGATTTATCTGCTGTACCAGTTCTACAAACAGTGCTTGGTGCTATTGATGTCTTGGCACTTTTATAGATAAGGTTGTGCATTAGGGAAGCATTTTCATTTTCATGGACCACAGCTCTTTAAATGAGGGAAGTGGTTACTCAGTGGTTAATATATTGTACTATTTACCAAACGATTGACAATTCAAGTCCCACTACTGCCAATCTGACTCTGTTGAGCCCTTAAGCAAGACTCTTAACCCTTATTTGCTTGTATTGTGCGTAGTAAGACCACATCAGCGGTAAATTGTTCTGCATAAAAGCTGCAACTGTAAATATTAAAACACTGTCAAGGAGTGCATATAACAACAATATGCACATTCAAATGTTTAGTTATGAGGTTTACCCCGTGTCCAGTCGTGTTGGAAGTGTGTTTCAAAAAGAGCTCATCTAAATTTGAGGCAAGACATTTGAATTATTGACAAACCTATAACCAATCAGTACTGTAACACAGCTATAGGCCAAAGATTGTGATTTTCTAGTAGAATACGTTCTTCATATATATTAAAGTCCCATTTCAATCACTAATTTAAATTAGAACAGAAGCCTTCTTATTGTGATATTGCTAAGATACATCACATGATAAGGTAAGAAAAGACAGATATAGACAAAAAGAATCACCAAAGAATAGACAAAAGTGAATCACTGAAAAGACAGACTCAAAATCCCCTTCATAATATAACTGTGCTATGCTATACTACAGTAATTCATACAAGTGATTCCTCTTGGCTGTGTTCTTCGCTGCTGCTGCATCCCTGACTACATATTTTGTGTTCTCTCTGAGCTGTTCTTCTGGCATCAGTTCCAGATCTTACTGATCCTGCGCTTCTTTTTTTTACGTGATTTGACAGATGCCTTTATCCCAAAAGTATTTGGTCAGCCACTGATTGTGCAAGTTCTTCTACTTAGAAAGATGAGAGAGGTCTGTAATTTTCATCATAGGTACACTTCAACTATGAGAGACAAAATGAGAAAAAACAAATCCAGGAAATGACATTGTAGGATTTTTAAATAATTTAATTGTAAATTATGGTGGAAAATAAGTATTTGGTCAATAAATTTGGTTCAACTTAATACTTTGTAACATAACCTTTGTTGGCAATGACAGAGTTCAAAAGTTTCCTGTAAGTCTTCACCACAAACACATCATCCGCACTGTGAAACATGTTGGTGGTAAGATCATGGTGTGGGGATGCTTCACAGAAGCAGACCCTGGAAGGCTTTGGAAAATAGATGGTAAAAATAATACAGCAAAATATAGGCAAATCCTGGAGGGCACTCTGAATCATAATGATAACTTGGGAAACTATTTATTTTCCAGCAAGACACTGACACAAAGCATACAACGAATGCTTCACAAAAATGGTTTAAAGACAACAAGGTGAATGTTCTGAAGTGACCAAATGAAAGCCCAGACATCAGTACAAATTTGTGGCTGACCTTGGAAAGGCTCTTCATTCCCGATCCATGTGCAACCTGACAGAGCATGAGCAGTTTTGCAAAGAAGAATGGATTAAGATCGCCTGATTGAGATCAGTCTGCACAGACTCAGTGCCATGATTGCGGGCAAAGGTGCATCTACAAAATACTGACTTGAAGGGGTATGAATATTTATGCAATTACTTTTATACATTGTATATTTTTGTTTAATTTACATTGCCTTGTGGAAATATGTTTTCACAAGAAGAGTTTTTTTGTTTTTTTTTTCAAAAATGCTAAACTACCGTATGTTCAATGACAAAAAACAAAAATGCACCCAGATAGAAATGTTGGATTACTGCAAAACTCGGCATGCAGTTATGTCGCAGGCTGATACAGTGGTGCTTGAAAGTTTGTGAACGTTTCTATATTTCTGCATAAATATGACCTAAAACATCAACAGATTGTCACACAAGTCCTAAAAGTTGATAAAGAGAACCCAGTTAAACAAATGAAGCAAAAATATTATACTTGGTCATTTATTTATTGAGGAAAATGATCCAATATTACATATTAGTGAGTGGCAAAAATATGTGAACCTCTAGGATTAGTAGTTAATTTGAAGGTGAAATTAGGGTCGGTGTTTTTCACATAATGGGATGACAATCAGGTGTCAGTGGGCACCCTGTTTTATTTAAAGAACAGGGATCTATCAAAGTCTGCTCTTCAAAACACGTTTGTGGAAGTGTATCATGGCACGAACAAAGGAGATGTTTGAGGACCTCAGAAAAAGACTTGTTGATGCTCATCAGGCTGGAAAAGGTTACAAAACCATCTCTAAAAGGTTTGGACTCCACCAATCCACAGTCAGACAGATTGTGTACAAATGGAGGAAATTCAAGGCCATTGTTATCCTCCCCAGAAGTGGTCGACTAACAATGATCACTCTAAGAGCAAAGCGTGTAATAGTTGGCGAGGTCACAAATGACCCAGGGTAACTTCTAAGCAACTGAAGGCCTCTCTCACATTGGCTAATGTTAATGGTCATGAGTTCAGCATCAGAAGAACACTGGACAACAATGGTGTGCATGGCAGGGTTGCAAGGAGAAAGCAACTGCTCTCCAAAATGAACATTGCTGCTCGTCTGCAGTTTGCTAAAGATCACGTGGACAAGCCAGCAGGCTTTTGGAAGAATGTTTTGTGGACGGATGAGACCAAAATAGAACTTTTGATTTAAAAGAAAAGCATTATAATTTGAGAAAGGAACACACTGCATTCCAGCATAAGAACCTTAATCCCATCTGTGTGCACATGATGTGGTAGTATCATGGTTGTGGGCCTGTTGTTGCTGCATCTGGGCCAGGACGGCTTGCCATCATTGATGGAACAATGAATTCTGAATTATATCAGAGAATTCTAAAGGAAAATGTCAGGACATCTGTCCATGAACTGAATCTCAAGAGAAGGTGGGTCATGCAGCAAGACAACGACCCTAAGCACACAAGTCGTTCTACCAAAGAATGGTTAAAGAAGAATAAAGTTCATGTTATTCTTACCTTATCAAGTTCATGTTTTGGAATGGCCAAGTCAAAGTCCTGACATTAATCCAATCGAAATGTTGTGGAAGGACCTGAAGCAGCTAATGTGAGGAAACCCACCAACACCCCAGAGCTGAAGCTGTTCTGTATGGAGGAATGGGCTAAAAAACAGTTACAGAAAATGTTTAACTGCAGTTATTGCTGCACAGGGGGGTCACACCAGATACTGAAAGCAAAGGTTCACATACATTTGCCACTCACTAATATGAAATATTAGATCATTTTCCTCAATAAATAAATGAGCAAGTATAATATTTTTGTCTCATTTGTTTAACTGGGTTCGCTTTATCTACTTTTAGGACTTGTGTGAAAATCTGATGATGTTTTAGATCATATTAATGCAGAAATACAGAAAATTTGAAAGGGTTCACAAACTTTCAAGCACCACTATGTAAATACATATGTGTGGTCTGATTAGATGCTGGGTCTTGCCATAAGAGGGCACAAAAGGCTCACAGAGGATACTTTTGGGTAGTGTATCTTTTGGTGAGAGATAGTTGGCTGCTAGACATGCCTCTATGACACATTCAAAGACAGTTTGCCAAGTTGACAGACTTTGAGGGGGGGTGCATCATTCTACTGAGAGAAGCAAGACGGCTGTTTTGACAAATTTCCCAGCATCTAGGCCGTGCTGACCTAGCTGTTAGGTGAGTTTGGGAGCAGTGGTTCCATGAGGGCACACACACATACCGCAAACAGGCTCCAGATGGCCTATGTAGATCACAAGTAAAGAAGATTGTTTGATCTGCCGACAAACACGAACAGCTGTTTCGCTGTCCACCATCCAGATACAGATGACACTTTCATTACACACCCATGTCTCTGCCTGGGCCATTACCAGTTGCTTAGCAGAAGGATGTCGTGATGTTGTGAACGAGAAACCTGGACTGTTATGCACTGCTACTGTATCATCTTTGACGAATTCAGGTTCTATTTGGGATCTGATGACAGCTGGGTTCGAGTACGGAGGCGTCCTGGTGAGCGCTTCAATTTTACCTTTGCTGTGGAGCGACACGTTGCCGGTGTAATGGATGAGGAGCTACAGGCCCAATAGTGACATCTGTGGACAAATGTGTCACAGGATGCCATAAGGAACCAGTTTGCCTCCAATGCCTAACCAAATCTCATCTTGTATCCACGTTAGAGGCAGCCTGACAGGGTAACTAGAGCCTACTTTCAATTGTACAGTTTTCCCTAAAAAAAGTATCCTTTTGCTCTAATATTGTAATCGCTTATATAATCACTTATATAATCACACACACACACACATATATATATATATATATATATATATATATATATATATATATATATATATATATATATATATATATATATAATTTCATCATTACATTCAAGCATATAAAGTTTCTTTTGATCCCAACAGCTCCTTCTTGTTGTGAGCTGTGAGGCAACCTTGCTAATCATTGTGCTACCATGCCACCTGTATCTAAATCTTATAGAGTGTTAAAAAAAACAAAACAACAAAAAACATGGAAATAAACAGTTTATGAACTTACCATTTAACCACAGTGCTTCAGTTGGAACTGGATTTCTTTTGCCATTAACTGGAAGTGAACTGTAGTAGGCTACTTTTGACTAGTCCTGTCTTGTATGAGTGTGCTGAGTGTAAACTGCTTTCCAATTACTGTAAACATACTTCTTTTGTGTGAGAACATTCACAATGATTCTGGAAGCTGAATTATTTCTGGCCACTCTTGACAATGAGGTCTGGTTATGGTGTGTTGGATAGAAAGAACAGTTGCCAGGAGTGATGAGTGGGTGGTTTACTACTGGGGATTTCAGAATACTTCAGACAATATTCATGAAAAATGTCTTCAACACTGATTTGGAACATCTTCTCTCACATATGAACATACAGTCTGTACACACAAAATGTCAGCTAGATCTATGAAGATTTTTTTTCTAGTGAAACAAGATTGGAAGATTTTGTTTACATTCAGTACTTCCTACTTACTCCTATGTTGGGTCCAGAGTGTAAACTTACCATCTCTAAAACAGGTTTCAGATCCACTGCAAAGACCACAAGTATTTAATGTTGATGATCATTAGGTCATGTGTCAATTCAATTTCAATCCAGGAATGAATCAAGTCAAGTAGGTTTTTATTGCAATTCTAAGCATATGCAAGTAAACAGTAGGGACAAGGTTTCCTAATAAGACATTGCCTGTAAAATTATTTAAAAACTAAAACATGGTTATTAAAAACAGGGATTTGAAAAATGATGGGTACCAAATATTTGTGCTGGGCACAATGTAGGATTAAAAAAATTTGTAGCAACAAAATTTAAAGAGGGTCAACGGTGCGTGAAAGTTTGTGAATCCTTCAAAATTTCCTGTTTTTCTGCATGAATATGACCTAAAACATCAGCTTTTCAAACAAGTCATAAAACTAGATTATGAGAACTCAATTAACCAATTAGACAAAAATATTATACTTGGTCATTTATTTTTATATTTACTGAGGAAAATCATCCAATATTACATATCTGTGAGTGGACAAAGTATGTGAACCTTTGCTTTCAGTACAGTGATGTTTGAAAGTTTGTGAACCCTTTAGAATTTTCTATATTTCTTCATAAATATGATCTAAAACATCATCAGATTTTCACACAAGTCCTAAAAGTAGATAAAGAGAACCCAGTTAAACAAATGAGACAAAAAATATTATGCTTGGTCATTTATATATTAAGGAAAATGATCTCATATGACATTTTAGTGAGTGGCCAAAGTATGTAAACCTTTGCTTTCAGTATCTGGTGTGACCCCTCTGTGCAGCAATAACTGCAACCAAATGCTCCCTGGAACTGCTGATCAGTCCTGCACACCGGCTTGGAGGAATTTTAGCCCATTCCTCCATACAGAACAGCTTCAACTCTGGGATGTTGGTGGGTTTCCTCACATTAACTGCTCACTTCAGGTCCTTCCACAATATTGTCATTGAATTAAGGTCAGGACTTTGACTTGGCCATTGCTTTAGAATGACTTGGCCATTTTCCTTTCAAAAGCTCTGATATAATTCAGAATTCATTATTCCATCAATGATGCCAAGCCGTCCTGGCCCAGATGCAGCAAAACATGCCCAAACCATGATACTACCACCACCATGTTTCACAGATGGGACAAGGTTCTTATGCTGGAATGCAGTGTTTTTCTTTCTCCTACAGAATGCTTTTTTTTTTAATCAAAAGCTCTATTTTGGTCTCATCCGTCCACAAAACATTCTTCCAATAGCCTTCTGGCTTGTCCACGTAATCTTTAGCAAACTGCAGACGAGTAGCAATGTTCTTTTTGGAGAGCAGTGGCTTTCTCCCTGCAACCCTGTCATGCACACCATTGTTGTTCAGTGTTCTTCTGATGATGGACTCATGTACATTAACATTAGCCAATGTGAGAGCCTTAAGTTGTTTAGACGTTAACCTGGGTCATTTGTGACCTCGCCAACTATTACACGTTTTGCTCTTAGAGCGCAGAGAGCATCACGAAGACCAAGGAACATACCAGGCAGGTCCGAGATACTGTTGTGGAGAAGTTTAAAGCCGGATTTGGATACAAAAAGATTTCCCAAGCATTAAACATCTCAAGGAGCACTGTGCAAGCGATCATATTGAAATGGAAGGAGTATCAGACCACTGCAAATCTACCAAGTCCCGGCCGTCCCTCTAAACTTTCAGCTCAAAAAAGGAGAAGACTGATCAGAGATGCAGCCAAGAGGCCCATGATCACTCTGGATGAACTGCAGAGATCTACAGCTGAGGTGGGAGACTCTGGCCATAGAACAACAATCAGTTGTACACTGCACAAATCTGGCCTTTATGGAAGTGTGGCAAGCAGAAAGCCATTTCTCAAAGATATCCATAAAAAGTCTCGTTTAAAGTTTGCCACAAGCCACCTGGGAGACACACCAAACATGTGGAAGAAGGTACTCTGGTCAGATGAAACCAAACTCAAACTTTTTGGCCACAATGCAAAACGTTATGTTTGACGTAAAAGCAACACAGCTCATCACCCTGAACGCACCATCCCCACTGTCAAACATGGTGGTGGCAGCATCATGGTTTGGGCCTGCTTTTCTTCAGCAGGGACAGGGAAGATGGTTAAACTTGATGGGAAGATGGATGAAGCCAAATACAGGACCATTCTGGAAGAAAACCTGTTGGAGTCTGCAAAAGACCTGAGACTGGGATTTATCTTCCAACAAGACAATGATCCAAAACATAAAGCAAAATCTACAATGGAATGGTTCACAAAAAAACATATCCAGGTGTTAGAATGGCCAAGTCAAAGTCCAGACCTGAATCCAATCGAGAATCTGTGGAAAGAGCTGAAAACTGCTGTTCACAAACGCTCTACATCCAACCTCACTGAGCTCGAGCTTTTTTGCAAGGAAGAATGGGCAAAAATGTCATTCTCTCGATGTGCAAAACTGATAGAGACATACCCCAAGCGACTTGCAGCTGTAATCACAGCAAAAGGTGGCGCTACAAAGTATTAACGTAAGGGGGCCAAATAATTTTGCACGCCCCACTTTTCAGTTTTTTTTTTCTAAAAAAGTTTCAAATATCCAATAAATTTCGTTCCACTTCATGAATGTGTCCCATTTGTTGTTGATTCTTCACAAAAAAATTACAATTTCATATCTTTGTTTTTAAAGCCTGAAATGTGGCAAAACGTTGAAAAGTTCGAGGGGGCCAAATACTTTTACAAGGAACTGTAGAACAGCAATTTACAGTGGTGTGAAAAAGTGTTTGCCTTTTTCCTGATTTCCTTTTTTATTGCAGGTTTGTCACATTTAAGTGTTTCTGAACATCAAATCAATTTAAATATTAGTCAAAGACAACACAAGTAAACACAAAATGCAGTTTTTAAATTAAGGTGTTGATTATTAAGGGAGAAAAAATCCAAACATACATGGCCCTGTGTGAAAAAATGATTGCCCAGTAAACCTAATAACTGGTTGGGCCACCCTTAGCAGCAACAACTGCAACCAAGCATTTGTGACAACTTGCAAAGAGAACTTGCGCCTTGTTAAAACATAACTTAACTATGGTTTATCACACCTGAGTTCACTGTCTCTAGCCACACCCAGGCCTGATTATTGCCACACCTGTTCTCAATCAGAACATCATTTAAACAGGATCACTTAAATAAGTACACAAAAAGATCCTTAAAAGCTACACATCATGCCGAGATCCAAGGGAATTTAGGAACAATTGAGAAAGAAATTAATTGAGATCTCTCAGTCTGGAAAGTGCTATAAAGCCATTTCTAAAACTTTTTGACTCCAGCGAACCACAGTGAGAGCCATTATCCACAAATGGTGAACACATGGAGCAGTGGTGAATCTTCCCAGGAGTGGCCGGCAGAACAAAATTACCCCAAGACCGCAGCCTAATCCAAGAGGTCACAAAAGACCCCACAACAACATCCAAAGAACTGCAGGCCTCACTTGCCTCAGTTAAGGTCAGTGTTCATGCCTCCACCATAAGATACTGGGGCAAAAATGGCCTGCATGGCCGAGTTCCAAGATAAAAACCACTGCTGAGCAAAAAGAACATTAAAGCTCGTCCAATTTTTCCAGAACACGTCTGATCCAGAAGACTTTTGGGAAAACATTCTGTGGACTGACGAGACAAAAGTAGAACTCTTTGGAAGGTGTGTGTTCCATTACATCTGGTGTAAAAGTAACACAGCATTTCAGAAAAAGAACATTATAGCAACAATAACATATGGTGCTGGTAGTGTGATGGTCTAGGGCTGTTTTGCTGCTTCAGGACCTGGAAAACTTGATGTGATAAATGGAACTATGAATTCTGCTGTCTACCAAAAAATCCTAAAGGAGAATGTCCTGCCTACCTCAAGCTGAAACGAACTTGGGTTCTGCAGCAGGACAATGATCCAAAACACACCAGCAAGTCCACCACTGAATGGCTGAAGAAAAACAAAATGAAGACTTTGGAGTGGTTTAGTCAAAATCCTGACCTGAATCCTATTGAGATTCAGGACATTCATGCTTGAAAACCTTCCAATGTGGCTGAATTACAACAATTCTGCAAAGATGGGTGGGCCAAAATTCCTCCACGATGCTGTAAAAAATTGTAAAGATTGCAAGTTATCGCAAATGCTTAGGTTGCTAAGGATGGCCCAACCAGTTATTAGGTTTAGGGGGCAATCACTTTTTCACACAGGGCCATGTAGGTTTGCGTTTTTTTCTCACTTAATAATAAGCTCCTTCATTTAAAAACTGCAGTTTGTGTTTACTTGTGTTGTCTTTGACTATTATTTAAATTGGTTTGATGTTCCAAAACACTTAAGTGTGACAAACATGCAAAAGAAAAAGGAAATCAGGAAGGGGGCAAACACTTTTTTACAACACTGTATACCACCGTGTTTCACAATCGAGATAAGGTACACACATACCAGTGAGAAGCGGTAGCCAACTGGACTGCATTGAGTGCAGGGAAGGGGAGGCACACAGACACGGACACACACACACACACACACACACACACACACACACACACACACACACACACACACACACACACACACACCAGGACACTATAGAATAAATAGTTAACTTAACAGTTTTTGTAATGTGGAAAGAGACCGGAGACCCTGGAAGAAACCCACGCAGTTTAAAGCCGGATTTGGATACATTGGCTTGGAGGAACTTTAGCCCATTCCTCCATACAGAACAGCTTCAGCTCTGGGATGTTGGTGGGTTTCCTCACATTAACTGTTGTGGTCCTTCCACAACATTTCGATTGGATTAAGGTCAGGACTTTGACTTGGCCATTCCAAAACATTAACTTTGTTCTTCTTTAACCATCCTTTGGTGTGCTAAGGGTTGTTGTCTTGTTGCATGACCCACCTTCTCTTGAGATTCAGTTCATGGACAGATGTCCTTTAGAATTCTCTGATATGATTCAGAATTCATTGTTTCATCAATGATGGCAAGCCGTCCTGGCCCAGATGCAGCAAACCAGGTCCAAACTGTGATACTACCATCACCATGTTTCACAGATGGGATAAGGTTCTTATGCTGGAATGCAGTGTTTTCCTTTCACTAAATATAACACTTTTCTTTTAAACCAAAAAGTTTCAAAAAGTTTTGGTTTCATCCGTCCACAAAACATTCTTCCAATAGCCTGCTGGCTTGTCCACGTGATCTTTAGCAAACTGCAGATGAGCAGCAATGTTCTTTTTGGAGAGCAGTGGCTTTCTCCTTGCAACTTTGCCATGCACACCATTGTTGTCCAGTGTTCTTCTGATGGTGGACTCATGAACATTAACATTAGCAAATGTGAAAGAGGCCTTCAGTTGCTTAGAAGTTACCCTGGGGTCCTTTGTGACCTCACCAACTATTACATGCCTTGCTCTTGGAGTGATCTTTGTTGGTCGACCACTCCTGGGGAGGTCTTGAACAATGGTCTTGAATTTCCTCCATTTGTACACAATCTGTCTGACTGTAGATTGGTGGAGTCCAAACTCTTTAGAGATGGTTTTGTAACCTTTTCCAGCCTGATGAGCATCAACAACTCTTTTTCTGAAGTCCTCAGAAATATACTTTGTTCGTGCCATGATACACTTCCACAAACATGTGTTGTGAACAGCAAACTTTGATAGATCCCTGCTCTTTAAAAAAACAGGGTGCCCACTGACACCTGATTGTCATCCCATTGACTGAAAACACCTGACTCTAATTTCACCTTCAAATTAACTGCTAATCCTAGAGGTTCACATACTTTTGCTACTCACTAATATGTCATATTGGATCATTTTTCTCAATAAATAAATGACCAAGTATAATAGTTTTATCTCATTTGCTTAACTGTGTTCTCTTTGTCTACTTTTAGGATATTTGTGAAAATCTGATGATCTTTTAGGTCATATTTATGCAGAAATATAGGAAATTCTAAACGGTTCACAAACTTTCAAGCACCACTGTATATGGTTTCTAAGTAAGTGCTGAATAAGTAAATCACAAGCAAAGGCGTCCTATGACACCCTTAGGAAACCCACAGTTCTGAAAATATTCACACATTTCCATACTTTTTGGGGGGAAGTCTTTATTCTCACTGCAAATGCACTTAAGTCCTAGGAACTGTGAGTAAGGGATGGAGTTTTTGGAGGCCTTGGAGTGTGAAGAATTGTATTGTAAATAGGAGGGAGAGTCCGTAGGTCTATAGTAGATGGTGGTGTATAAACCAGAATTTCCAAATTTTACCGAAACATCCAAAAAGGTAATGTTCATGCCAGGATCTGCTATATTTGATGTATAGTCCAGAGCTGGATGGAATTTGGTTAAGGAAGAACTGAACAGTTGAACCTTTTTGAAAGAGCATGTAGCATGTACCAAACATGTTTTCAATATATTTCAAAAATTGAGGATACAGACCCAGTATATTCTTCAAAAAAAATGTTTTTCAACAAGTTCAACAAAGAGGTTAGCATAGGATGGTCCCATTTTAGTACCCATGCTAACTTCTCTTATTTGTGAGTAGTATGTAGAGTCAAAAGTGTAGCAGTTCAGGTTGAATATGAGTTCCTATTAGTCTTATGAGAATATCCACTGGATGGTTCTTCTCAGGTCTCACACCAAGAAAATGTTTAACAGCTCTCAAAACATCTTTATTAGTGATGACCTTGTGTAAATTTTTAATGTCCATTAATAAACCAGAGAGCTGGCAGGTAGAGTTTGTTCTTTCAGGTGTTCCAGGATTTGTAGAAAGTGTGAAGAGTCTTTAACATACGTGGGTAAGTACTGAACAGTTGGTTGAAAAATGTCATCCAGAAACTGGGATATTATTTCTGTGGGGCAGAAGCAAGGAGATACAATAGGTCATCCAGGATTATTTTCTTTGTGAATTTTGGGGAGAATATAGAAATGGCTACCGCAAGGGTTATCTATGATAAGATTCCATGCAGAAATAGTTAGGTGCCCTTCTGAAATGGCATGAGTAATAGCAGATCGAATGGAGGACTGTAACTGTGCAGTGATGTCACAGCTCTTCTGTCTATAGGAACTTGTATCAGAAAGATGCCTGATCGCTTCCTTTTTTGTAAAGGTCTTTTCTCCAAACAATGACAGCTCCACTCGCATCACCCTTTTCAGTTGGCCTAATGACAATGTCCCTCCTTTCGTTTAAATGGAGGAATGGATGCTTATTAACAAATGAAATAAAGCTGACCAGACAAAAGATGGAATATCTCCAGTTCATACTGTCTGCAGTGGAATAAAAGTTAAAGTAAATGTAAGAAACTCTGTGTGTTTTTTATATGCATTTTCCATACTGTCCCGACTTTTTCTGATTTGATGTTGTATAATATATCATGGCAATGCTCTCCATGGCAGAGCATCACCATGATGTAACTGCATGTCATTGTGTAGTAGTAGTAAGGAAGGACCATTGGTTATGCAGTATAATCCTGAAGATATTTAATCACTTATCCTAGGGGTTTCATAAATGCACAGACGCTTTTACTAATTATTTGCAATTCTACCACAGGTTAAGTCACTTTGACTTCTTTCTATGAAACAAATTGAATTGTGTCTTAAAACACTTCGCCACTACTGAAACTTGTTTTATGGTGTGTCTGGATTGAATCTTGTTAAGATTTTAACCACATGCAATTATACAGCGGTGCTTGAAAGTTTGCGAACCCTTTAGAATTTTCTATATTTCTTCATAAATATGACCTAAAACGTCATCAGATACTCACTCAAGTTCTAAAGTAGATAAAGAGAACCAAGTTAAACAAATGAGACAAAAATATTATACTTGGTCATTTATTTATTGAGGAAAATGATCCAATATTACATATGTGAACCTCTAGGATTAGGAGTTCAGTTGAAGGTGAAATCAAAGCCAGGTGTTTCCAATCAATGGGATGACAATCAGGTGTGAGTTGGCACCCTGTTTTATTTAAAGAACAGTGATCTATCAAAGTCTGTTCTTCACAACACATGCTTGTGGAAGTGTATCAAGTAGATTTCTGAGGACTTCAGAAAAAGAGTTGTTGATGCTCATCAGGCTGGAAAAGGTTACAAAACCATCTCTAAAGAGTTTGGACTCCACCAATCTACAGTCAGACAGATTGTGTACAAATGGAGGAAATTCAAGACCATTGTTACCCTCCTCACGAGTGTCGACCAACAAAGATCACTCCAAGAGCAAGGCGTGTAATAGTTGGCGAGGTCACAGAGAACCCCAGGGTAACTTCTAAGCATCTGAAGGCCTCTGTCACATTGGCTAATGTTAACTTTCATGAGTCCACCATCAGAAGAACACTGGACAACAATGGTGTGCATGGCAGGGTTGCAAGGAGAAAGCCACTGCTCTCCAGATCACATGGACAAACCAGAAAGCTATTGGAAGAATGTTTTGTGGATGGATGTGACCAAAATGGAACTTTTTGTATTAAATGAAAAGTGTTATGTTTGGCAGGTCACACCAGATACTGAAAGCAAAGGTTCACATACTTTTGCCACTCAATTATATATAATATTGGATTTTTTTCCTCAATAAATAAATGACCAAGTATAATATTTTTGTCTCATTTGTTTAACTGGGTTCTCTTTCTCTAATTTTAGGACACAATGAAAACCTGATGATGTTTTAGGTCATATTTATGCAAATATAGAAAATTCGAAAAACTTTCAAGCACCACTGTATTTGTATAAAGTGTGTCTTAAATGTGTTTTTAGTTCTTATTTATACCTGGACATGTAGGATTAAATTTGGATAACAATTATATTTATATTATTAGTCTATTTTAACCAGGTGCAAATATGATTGCTTAAACATTCTTACATTTTAGCCACACGAGTGTTCTTCATCCTGTTTATTTTCTCTTTGACACACAATGGCTTTGTGATTCAGCAAACTAAATGAAGTTTACCATTAACAAAAAAAGCTATAGAAAATCTTGATTATCAGTTCCTAAACCTATCTGCATTATCCATCATATGGCAGCAATAGTACCATATCTTTTCTGCTTGAAGTGAAAAATCACAATTTGATCTACACACATCCTCCTTCCTGAATACCTATGAATTTTCTGATAAGGACACCTCTGTGGGAACTAAACAAGTAAACACAATTTTAAAAAAAAACAACTAAAGGAGATAGCAATCAAAATTACATTCCTTTAGCAGGCTATTCATTTCTGGGTTAATAAGATGACACACTGGAATGATTTTGGGGCCAAACTCCCCACAAAGTGAGTCCAAATGTGACTTCTGTGCCTTTTTTACCTAATTTTATTGCATTTCCAATAAGAAGAGGAAACACTAACTGGATACTTACAAAGATGATAAGCGAGGCAGATGCTGCAGTAGTGTTAAGCGGAAATTTAAAGTAAATACAGGGAGAATTGGTTGGTCTAGAGATGCAGATATTAAACCAATTCTTTCTCAGACCAAAGGGCTCACATCTTTGTGTATCCCATGTCAACAAATTCTGTACAAATATAAGGACAATTTATATATTGTATAATCTTGATCAAGCATGGTGTCAGGGCTCCAATGTTCATCTCTGGTTCTGTTTGCCCCTTGTACATTGACATTTATATTCATGTCATTTAGCAGACGCCCTTATCCAGAGCGACTTACAATTGATACAGTCTTACAACCCAAGCAATTATTGGATTAGGGCATTGCTCAAGTTCCAAACAGTGGCAGCTTGGCAGAGGTGGGATTTGAATCCATAATCCAGAGCCTTAACTGCTAGGTCACCACAGTCCCACCACTTGTCTTTTCTCACCATAGTCAGTTTCTTACTCATTGTCCCTTTATTTATTTATCTATCTATCTATATATATATATATATACACCCCTTGTTTCAGTGTCTATTTCTAATTGCTTTAAGACTACATGGGAAGCCTGGAAGCACCTTGCTATGGCTGACCAGTAAAAAGAAGTGATTGAAAAGAAGTGCATCATATGTATTAGATGAGTCACATGCATGCCCGTCACCCTACTCAGCCAGCACAGAGTTTGTACATATGCATGTATACATGCACAAACATTTGCTTAACCTGTTTTAAAAACCACCAGCTCCCACTGTTTACCATTTTTGTATTGTTGTCGGTTTCCTCTGCTTGCCATTGTTGCTGTAATGAGCCTCTTCCAAAGGTCTGCCATGTCTAGTCTGTCTCTGCTCACATAGCCTTGTTGCACCCCAGCCTCGTCTTTCCTTGCTTGAGACTATTTCAGCAATCATTGCCAAAGTCCATAGCATAGATCAGTACTCAAACAGACAGATCAAAGTTCAAAGTACAGTTGATGGTCAAAACTGGAAATTCCAAAGAACAAAGAACTTGGATCAATGGAGCTTAACAAAAGAAGATGAAAATAATGAATAGTGCATGTTATGTGAGACCTTCACTTCATGTTTGTGTCGAGCACGGGCAACTTTAAGGACAAAAATATTTTTTAGTGGTGAATGCGTGTGGGATAATAAAATTGGGATTTTTTTTTATTGAAGCCTTTCTTGATTGAAGATTTGCTGACATTATTAGCATATAGGAGATGGTCAAATCTGGGCAATCCAAAGGAAAACAGCTGGGATAAAAGGTCTAATGGCTGTTTTATTCTCCAACAATATAATGCAACACAATAACAGTGTGAAGTAAAAGGCTTTGTATAGATACATGATGTGATAGATATGCTAAATATTTTCCAAAAAAAATCTTGACAATGATTGCATGACCATAAAAAAGTAATTTATTCCACTTACTCAACACACACAATTAATAAAAGAAAGTATGCTTACAGGTTAAACAGGTTCATCAAACCAATTAGAACTTTTGCAACATTATTATTGCCAATGCTTTAAAAAAATAAAAGAAACTGGAATTTTCTGAGAAAACTATGAGCTACACATTCTCCAGCCATTATAATTATTTTTTTAATCAACTACATAATTAAAGTAATATACACTTCCCAACCACTTTATTAAGTACATTTGTTCAACAGCTCATTAATGCAAATATCCAATCAGCCAATTACACTCATTGCCAAAAAATACACTCAGATAGAAATGTAGGATTGCTGCAAAACTTATGTCACAGGCAGATACAGTGGTGTGAAAAAGTGTTTGCCCCCTTCCTGATTTCCTTTTTATTGCATGTTTGTCACACTTTAGTGTTTCAGAACATCAATCCACTTTAAATATTAGTCAAAGACAACACAAGTAAACACAAAATGCAGTTTTTAAATGAAGGTGTTTATTATTAAGGGAGAAAAAAATCCAAGCCTACATGGCCCTGTGTGAAAAAGTGATTGTCCCCTAAATCTAATAACTGGTGGGCCACCCTTAGCAGCAACAACTGCAACCAAGCGTTTGTGATAACTTGCAATGAGTCTTTTACAGCATTGTGGAGGAATTTTGGCCACTCATCTTTGCAGAATTGTTGTAATTCAGCCACATTGGAGGGTTTTCGAGCATGAACGGCCTATTTAAGGTCATGCCACAGCGTCTCAGTAGGATTCAGGACAGGACTTTGACTAGACCACTCCAAAGTCTTCATTTTGTTTTTCTTCAGCCATTCCGTTTTTCTTCAGGATTTTTTGGTAGACAGCAGAAATCATAGTTCCATTTATCACAGCTGTCACGCCGGCTGCAGCTGAGACTCCCCAACGCCAGAGGTCACGCTCTAGGAATACTAGCCTCACCACTTCCGTCAGGCAGCCATATTCGTAGCCTACTTAAACTCCCGCTATGCTAAGCTTCTTCGCGAAGTATTGTTTGCCGTTAGCTGACTTTACCGAGCGTTCTTCTCATCGTTATTCTAGTTCATCGTGTATGACCCTTTGCTCTGTGTTTTCGTTGCCGATTCGGATTGCCCTGGTTGGATTTGTTGCCTCTCGTTTTGTCACTCCGGTTGTTGAACCTACGCTCATCTTTCGACTACTCTTTTGCCTCCTGGATATATTAAACCTGCATTTGATTCCTACTCCTTGGTCTCTGAGCATTCCTGGTTACAACAGCAAGTCTTCCAGGTCCTGAAGCAGCAAAACAGCCCCTGACCATCACACTACCATCACCATAGTTTACTGTTGCTATAATGTTCTTTTTATGAAATGCTGTGTTACTTTCACACCAGAAGTAATGGGACACACACCTTCCAAAGTGTTCAACTTTTATCTCGTCAGTCCACAGAATGTGTTCCTAAAAGTCTTGGGGATCATCAAGGTGTGTTTTAGAAAAATTGGACGAGCTTCAATGTTCTTTTTGCTCAGCAGTGGTTTTCTGCCATGCAGGCCAATTTTGCCAAGTCTCTTTCTTATGGTGGAGGCATGAACACTGACCTTCAATGAGGCAAGTGAAGCCTGCAGTTCTTTGGATGTTGTTGTGGGGTCTTTTGTGACCTCTTGGATGAGTCACCGCTGCACTCTTGGGGTAATGTTGGTCGGTCGTCCACTCCTGGGAAGATTCACCACTGTTCCATGTCTTCTCCATTTGTGGAGAATGACTCTCACTGTGGTTCACTGGAGTCCCAAAGCTTTAGAAATGGCTGTATAACCCTTTCCAGACTGATAGATCTCAATTACTTTCTTTCTCAATTGTTCATGAATTTCCTTGGATCTCGGCATGATGTGTAGCTTTTAAGGATCTTTTAGTGTACTTCACATTGTCAGTCTTATTTAAGTGATGTCCTGATTGAGAACCTTGTTTTAACAGTTGGGGCAATCACTTTTTCACAGGGCCATATAGGTTTGGATTTTTTCTCCCTTAATAATAAACACCTTCATTAAAACCTTAACTTTTGTGTTAATCTGTGTTGTCTTTGACTAATATTTACATTGGTTTGACTTTTTCACACCACTGCATGTAAGTGATTACAGGTGTGGTCTGATTAGACACTGGGTCTTGCCAGAAAAAGCCTCTCAGAGGCTACTTTGGAATAGTTTAACTCGGTGAAAAATCATTAACTGCTAGACATGCTTCTATCACAAATTTGCCCACAGCTGGGTCTATAGATCCTCTACACTCATAGTTTGCCAAAGCTAGAGTACCAGCTGGTCATTATAAATGCTTGATTGGTGATAAATATGGCAACTGGGCAGGCCAAGGGAGTGTTGCAATCTGGCGAAGACATTCCGGGGAAACTCTTGCTGTGCTTGAGCAAGCATTATCCTGCTGAAAAATGCCACTTGGAAGCCCTGCCATGAGAGGCAACACATGTGGCCAGAGGATGTCCTGCACATATTGCTGAGTTGTTAGTGTCCCTCATATCACTACTAGTGATGACCGATGGCTCCCCAGATCATCACACCAGCAGTTGGGGCAGTGTGTTGCTCCAAAACAAAGGCAGGATTGAGGCACTCACCACAAGGCCCCCCTACTCTATCCTGACTGTTGTCAGATCCCAAACAGAGCCTTGGCTTTAAAGATAATATGGTCCCAGTCCATAGAAGTCTAGGTTTCTCGTTCACGACACCACATGAAGGTCATGGTGGCTGGCTGTCAGTGGCAGAACATGTAATGGGCACATGACAACAAATTTCCTTCTTCTAAGCAGTTGGAAATGGTCCAGCCAGAGACAGTGGTGTGTAGTGAAGGTCTCATCTGTGTCTGGATGGTGGACAACAAAACTGTGCGAGCTGCTCATGCATTGTCGGCAGACCTTGCAACGTCTGTCAGCTGGGCAAAATGTCTTTTAGTGCGCCATATAGGTATGTATAGCAGTCAACGATCTCTCACCACACTACCCAAAAGTAGAACTTGAGAGCCTTTTTATAGCCTGTTGTGGCAAGCCTCAGTGTATAATCAGACCACACATAATAATTTACATACCTGCCTGACTGATACCTGCATGCCAGTATTTCAGTTGCTTACCTACTAGGATTTTGACACACAGCCATCTCTATGGTTTATAGTGAATGGTCTGAAAAAGACAAAATTCCCAGTGAATGGCAGCTCTCTGGCAAAAATGCCTTGCTGATGCCAGAGGTCAGAGGAGAATTTCCAGACTGTTCACTGAATGCAGAACATGTAATATGAGTTTAATTAAGACCATGTATGTGTGTAGTGGACCATCTATGCAGGTAAGCCATTGCAATATCATTTGTAAAATGATATCGTTTTGTATTTTAAATCTTTTTTTGCAGCAATTTGCAATTTGAACTATGGACAGCAGCTTATGTTTGTTACTCATTTTCCTGCTCTGTGTAGCTAAATGGAAAACCAGCCGCTAGTTTAAAACCAGCCGCTAGTTTGCTCAGACAGGGTATTTCTAGTGCCGGTCCCAAGCCCGGATAAATGGTGAGGGTTGCGTCAGGAAGGGCATCCGGTGTAAAACATTTGCCAAATACAGTATGCGAGTTCATAATAATTTCACCATACCGGATCGGTGCGGCCCGGGTTAACAACGACCGCCACTGGGTACTGGTAGCCAACAGGGCACCAGCGAAAATGGACTACTGTTTGCCGAAGAACGAAGAGAGGGAAAAAAGCCGTGTGAGGAGACAGAGAGAAATCAGGAGCAGCAATACTATGCACTGAGGATAGCAACTCTAAATGTAGGGACGATGACAGGGAAATGTAGAGAGCTGGCTGATATGATGCAAAGGAGAAAGGTCGATGTTTTGTGTGTGCAGGAGACAAAGTGGAAGGGTAGCAAGGCTCGATGCATTGGTGCAGGGTTTAAACTGTTCTACCATGGTGTGGATAGGAAGAGAAATAGAGTTGGTGTGGTCCTGAAGGAGGACTATGTAAAGAATGTCGTTGAGGTGAAAAGGGTGTCAGATATAATAATATGTTTAAAGCTGGAAATTCAGGGCGTAATGGTGAATGTTGTTAGTGGCTATGCACCACAAGTTGGCTGTGAATTAGAGGAGAAAGAGAGATTCTGGGGGGAGTTAGATGAAGTGGTTGAGAGCATTCCCAGGGAGGAGAGACTGGTGATTGGTGCAGATTTCAATGGTCATGTTGGTAAAAAAGGAGATGAGAAAGTGATGGGCAGGTTTGGTGTTAAGGATAGGAACCTAGAACGACAGATGGTGGTGGTTAACACATATTTCCAAAAGAAGGAGGAGCATAGGGTGACTTATAAGAGTGGAGGGAGGAGCACACAGGTAGACTACATCCTATGTATAAGAGGTTGCTTAAAACAGATTGGTGATTGTAAGGTAGTGGCAGGGGAGAGTGTAGCTAGGCAGCATCGGATGGTGGTGTGCAGGATGGATCTGGTGGTTAGGAAGAGGAAGAGGACAAAGGCAGAGCAGAGGACCAAATGGTGGAAGTTGAGAAAGGAAGAATGTTGTAAGGAGTTAGAGAGGAGCTGAGAAAGGCTTTGGGTGGTAAAAAAGAGCTACCAGACGACTGGGTAGTAGCAGCAACAGTAATTAGACAGACAGGTAGAAAGGTACTGGGTGTGTCTTCTGGACAGGCAAAGGATGAAAAGAAAACCTGGTGGTGGAATGAGGAAGTGCAGGAGGTTATTCAGAGAAAGAGGTCAGCGAAGAAGAAATGGGACAGGGAGAGGACTAAAGAGGGTAGGCAGGAGTACAAGGAGATGCGGCTCAGGGCAAAGAGGTAGGTAGCAAAGGCCAAGCAGAAGGCCTACGATGAGTTTTATGAAAGGTTAGACAGTAGGGAAGGAGAGAAGGAGTTGTATCTGCTGGCGAGACAGAGATAGAGCTGGAAAGGATTGCAGCATGTCAGGGAGATCAAGGATAGAAATGGAAATGTACTGACAGGTGAGGAGTGGGTGAGGGAAAGATGGAAGGAGTATTTTGAAGAGTTGATGAATGTAGAAAATGAAAGGGAAAGAAGGTTGGATGGCGTAGAAATTGTGGAACAGGATGTAGCAAAGATTAGCAAGGACGAAGTGAGGAAAGCTTTGAAAAGGATGAAGAACGGAAAGGCAGTGGGACCTGATGACATACCGGTTGAGGTATGGAAAAGTCTAGGAGAGCTGGGAGTGGTGTTTTTGACTAGATTATTCAGTGGAATTCTGGTGAATGAGAGTATGCCGGAGGAATGGAGGTAAAGTTTGCTTGTACCGATTTTTAAGCAGAGGGGTGATGTACAGAGTTCTGGCTCTTACACGGGCATAAAGTTGATGAGCCACACAATGAAGAGTTGGGAGAGAGTTGTGGAACCTAGGCTCAGACAGGAGGTGACAGTGTGTGCACAACAGTATGGTTTCATGCCAAGGAAGAGCACCATGGATGCGACTTTTGCTTTGAGACTGCTGATGGAGAAGTATAGAGATGGTCAGAAACAGCTACACTGCGTCTTTGTGGATTTGGAGAAAGCTTATGACAGGGTGCCAAGGGAGGAACTGTGGTGGTGTATGAGGAAGTCTCGAGTGGCTGAAAAGTACGTAAGATTCGCGCAGGACATGTATGACAACAGCGTGACAGCGGTGAGATGTGCTGTAGGAGTGACAGATAGCTTCAAGGTAGGGGTGGGACTGCATCAAGGATCGGCCCTGAGTCCCTTCTTATTTGCTCTAGTGATGGACAGACTAACAGATGAGGTCAGACAAGAATCGTCGTGGACTATGATGTTTGCAGACGACATTGTGATCTGTAGTGAGAACAGGGAAAAGGTAGAAGAGAACTTGGAGAGGTGGAGGTATAATCTGGAAAGGAGAGGAATGAAAGTCTAATGTAGTAAGACAGAATACATGTGTGTAAATGAAAGGGAGGCAGGTGGAACAGTCAGGCTACAGGGATTGGTGGTCACAAAGGTCCAGGAGTTCAGGTACTTGGGATCAACTGTCCAAGGAAATGGGGAGTGTGAAAAGGAGGTAAAGAAGAGAGTACAGGCAGGATATAGTGGGTGGAGAAGAGTGTCAGGAGTGCTGTGTGACAAAACGGTCACAGCAAAAGTGAAAGGAAAGATTTATAAGAGAGTAGTGAGACCAGCCTTGTTGTATGGCTTAGAGACAGTGGCACTGACAAAGAGACAGGAAGCAGAGCTGGAGGTGGCAGAACTTAAGATGTTGAGGTTCTCTTTAGAAGTGTCTAGGGTGGACAGGATTAGGAATGAGATCATCAGAGGGACAGCACAGGTTGGATAGTTGGGAGACAAAATTCGAGAGGGAAGACTGACATGGTTTGGACATGTGCAGAGGAGGGATAGTGAATATGTTGGTAGGAGGATGTTGGAGATGGAGCTGCCAGGCAAGAGACAGACAGGAAGACCAAAGAGGAGTTATTTGGTTGTGGTAAATGAAGATATTCAGGGAGTTGGGATGAGAGTAGAGGACATGGAGGACAGGGTGAGGTGGAAACGTTTAACTCGCTGTGGTGACCCCTGATAAAGGGAGAAGCCGAAAGAAGAAGAAGAAGAAGAAGAAGAAGTGTAGCTAAATGACCAGGAACCATTCAACGCATCTCAAACACCAGACTCTACTGATCCTCATCTTCTGCATAATGCCTGAATACTTTAATCATGCTGGTTATGACAGTTTAGCTCTCAGCTCTCATCGTCTCATGCTGAAAATAATCTAAAGGTCCTGTAAAAGCTCCAAAAGTCTAACCTGTCATGGCCTATCACAGATCCATTTCAAGTATCCAAAAGAAATGTTCCCTGGAACAGCTATCATTTGCACAAAGCACATTATTTTTGCACTGCCAAACGAAGGCTTTCTCGCATTTGCAAAAACACAATCTAAAATGAGAGGCATTGTAACCCTCATGATGTGTGTAGAACCCAAATATGCAAAGGGTGAGAAGAGACTGGAACAAGGTTAAAAAAAAAAACACATTTTGTTCCAAAAATCAGTTTGACTTGCCAACAACCTCTAAGACTATGGATATTGGATAATGAATTAAATTATTAATTATATTCTCACAGCCAACTTTAATCCTTGTAGATCTTTGCTGATCCACACAAGGTGGCCATTTACAATTTTATAAGAGGTGCAGTTGATGCTCTTGCACCACCTACAGTTGAAATGTATTTTTCTCTGTTTAGAATATTTTAAATGGATATTATATTCAGAAATATGTTAAAAGTACCGTATGTATGCTTAATCCTACTGTTTATTTCATCTCAATTTTTATGGAACAGCTAAAAACTTCGATCACACAGCCCAAGTACAAAATATGGTGTGACCAAGAACAGAAAAATTCAGTTTGCCACTTAAAGGAAAAACCAAACATGCTGTGATGCTGAGCTGTACATCAACTAAGATAGACACACAATCCAGAAAATTCATAACATTCTTCAAACTGGCCAGATAATGCATTTCAAGCAGTTAATCTACTTACGTTTAACATATTCATCCAGAACTATTTAATCTAAAGCTGTGTGGCATACTGACCAAGAAAGATATAGCACACCATTACTCAGTCTACAGATGACAGCAGGAAATGAATATTGCATTTACCTCATGGAGATGGGTCAGGAGATCATTTCCGGCACTGCTGTTACCCCTATCCAACCCTGCGATTGTCTGGTGTCCTATATAGAGCATACTTATGTCTGTAGGTGCCACAGTCTCTGCAACCCTGGCCAAGAAAAATATGGTTGAAAAACGTTCAATGTGAAATGACTAATATGCCAAGCAGAAAAATAATATGTGACAAATATATCTAATATATCTAATATATGATGCTATGCCATTTTTCTAGCCCACCACCACAGTATCCCAGGTCCACGTCCTCACACAATCACGATTGTCCTTGTCTGAGAGTGGCCATGTCCTGTCAGTGACTGAAAACTGCAAGACAAAAATAATAATAATAATAATTGTGAAATAATGTGCTAGACTATTTAATTGATGCATATTTTCACAACTTTGTGTTTATGCAAATGAAGTTGATGTTATGGTCAGTTTATGGATACCTGGATGTTGTGGATAATTTATGAGTAACTGAGTTGAGTCTAATTCATGGCTAACTTGATGTTAGGTTAACTTATGGCAAAATTGAGGTTAATGGCTAATTTATAGCTAACTGGTTAAGTTGCACAACCACAATCACAATGTTGAATTAACAAACTTGGTGAAATTTGTTCCTAGCTCTGGTAGACTTAAAACAGTGCAAGACACAACCCATCTGATTTTAGTAACTGTACAGTAAGAGGAGATTTGTACATGGATTCTGTATTTTTAGCTGTAACACCACTTTCAGTACTGTGCAAAAGTCTCAGGTCACCAACAGATTTGTTGTTTTAGCACTGGTATAATGACCATATATAATATATTGTTGACGACTGGACTCAAAAATGTCAAACTTGGATTCCTCACTTCATAGTACTCTTTTTCCCTGATCTTCATTCCAATTTTTGTGAGCTTTAGCATATCTTAACCTTTTCACCGTGTTCCTCTTCAAAAGAAGTGGTTTCTTGGCTGCTACCCTTCCAAAAAGACCTGATCCTGATCCAGCTTCTTTGGACCGTAGAAGGGTAAACTTGGCATAAAAAAGAAGATGCCAGATTCTGCTAATGCTCAAATGTATGGGGAAGTCACACTAAATACTTGCCACTGTAGCCTATCAAAGCTGTTTTTCTGATTTTCGTTTTTCCAGTTTTTTTAATATTGCATATTGTATTAAACACTGTATTTTCAGGTTGTATTCTATTAAAGAGACTGAAAAATAATTATATAACGTCATTATACCATTGCTAAAACAATGATATATCTAATCTAATCTAATGGTTTCCTAAGACTTTTGCACAGCACTATAAAGAAACACTTATGTTATACAATATATACCGCTTCATAACAGATGAAAAGCTCCTGAATCCACCCCACACAAGACATGTTTTATGGTTTATATACTAAATTATATTATTATATTTCTAAACTATTTTTGTCACAAAGTTAATGTCACATCTGTGCAAACTCTACCCAAATAAATTTCAGTTTGTGGTATCTGTAGGGAAATTTTGAGGTTGTCTCAATTGTGGACAATTGACTAGTTTGGGGTCAGACTATTAGTAACACATTAATTGTACTTTTCCCTGTCTCTATTAATATGGAAAAGCTCACAAGTTACAACACTCATTTGAAATCATAATCTTTCATCATTTCTGCATTCTTTATTCCTTACCACTCTGAAAATGAAATACACATATTGCCTTGTAAAAGCTGCATTTTGACAATTTTGATGTTAACAGGTTGTCACTGGTACATATACTGTGCAAGGTAGCAGGTGTATCTTGAAATTAAATAGAACTATCAGACAAACGAGGCCATCTCTCAAGGGGCTAGAAACAAGAGAAAAAGAACAGTGCAATTAACTTTATTCTTACATCTCCAATGTGTGTGTATGAAGCACATAAAACAAAGCAGATCTCACACATAGTGAAGTTGTAAAAAACACTTTTTGTTTTTGTAAGCTTTTCTGATGTGTGTGTGTGTGTGTGTGTGTGTGTGTGTGTGTGTGTGTGTGTTAAAATGATAAAAACAGATATACTATGCCAAGCACACAACTAAACTCACAAGACAATGAAACAATTTTCATGACAATGTGTGAAAATGTTGTGCATATGAGTAAAAATGTTAGGCTTTTTAAATTACATACAAAATGAAAGAGCAGGCCTTGTTGATGAGGGGGTGACGCCCCCTTTTGGACAAAACGGTAGCACTACCATTGCTGAGGAAAGACAATTTACTTAATTATAACAAAATACCAGGCTTCAGTTGTTAAGATGTTAATGTGTTATCATTGGTTATATACACAGTGGTGAAAAAAAGTGTTTGCCCCCTTCCTGATTTCATATTTTTTTGCATGTTTGTCACACTTACATGTTTAAAGACAATACAAGTAAACATAAAATGCAGTTTTTAAATGAAGGTGTTTATTATTAAGGGAGAAAAACCACAAACCTACATGGCCCTGTGTGAAAAAGTGATTGCCCCTAAACTTAATAACTGTTGGGCCACCCTTAGCAGCAACAACTGCAACCAAGCGTTTGCGATAACTTGCAATGAGTTTTTTACAGCGTTGTGGAAGACTTTTCGCCTGAGCCCGCTAGCCCTGTCTCCGAGCTTGTTGCGCCGATTAGCTCTACTGATGAGCCGCTAGTGTCGGGTAAACCTGTTCTCGAGCCGGTTAACCCCGAGCCGCTAGCCCCTGGAAACCAGGTGGTTAGGCTCGCTAGCCCTGCTTCTGAGCCTCTCACGTCGTCTAGCTTGGTATATGAGCTGCTCGCACAGTGTGGCCCCGTCCCAGCGCATGCCAGCCCCTTCTCCAAGCCCACCGCGCAATTTAGCCTCATCAATGAGGCATTAGCGTTCGTGAACCCTGCACCTGAGTTTGCTAGCCCTGTCTCCAGGCACGTCGCATCGGTTAGCTCTGCTGACGAGCCATTGTCACCCCGCACTCAGGTAGTAGCGCCGTGTAGTGGTGTGTCCGTGGTCACGGGGTCTCCTGGGTTCATGGCTGGGCACGTCGCACCGTGCTCCGCCCCTGTGCCAGCGCCAAGGTCGTCCACCCCTGTGCCTGCACCGAGGTCATCAGCCCGTTGCCCTGGAGAGGCCGTCCCAGGGGCCATTGAATCCAGAGAGGCCGTCCCGGGGGCCGTTGAGTCCAGAGGGGCCATTCCAGGGGCCAGCGAGTCCAGAGGGGCCGTCCCGGGGGCCGGTGAGTCCAGAGGGGCCGTCCCGGGGGCCGGTGAGTCCAGAGGGGCCGTCCTGGGGGCCGTCGAGTCCAGTGGGGCCGTCCTGGGGGTCGTCGAGTCCAGTGGGGTCTTCCCAGAGGTCTTCGCTGTCCCGGCTTGTTTTCCCGGTTTTTGTTGATTATCATTGTTCTGAGTTTTTTCTGTATATTTACTTGCATTCGCTTGTAGTTTTTTGTATTATTTTCTTTCTGTTAATAAATATGTTTTACTTTTGTCCGACTAGAACCTGCGAACTCGACTGCCTCTGTCCTCCGCCACGTAAGCACGTAAGATTGGATGAGTTTATCAGGAGGATGTCTGTTATTACATTTTCACTGGTCTCCTCAGTGATAAAACTCTTGCATCTGGGCATTAATTAAACTCCTGCAGGACAGGTCAGTTTCAAGAGGGTTGAATTCTCTGTGAGTGTGTATAACTAACTGAAAGAACATGGCATTAGTTACAGAGACGTAAATTATACACACATACTTGCGAGCTACATAATGACCAACATAAATACAATAAAACTGGTTTAGCAGATGTTGGAAAATAGAGCAGACAATATTATGCACACAATCTTTTCCAACATCTGTCAGTTCATTAATGTAACACTATAAAACCATAAAGCTCTTCAGCAACTCTAACATCTGCTATAGTTAAACACTGGGAATTGTGTATCTTGTTAAATAACAAACAATCACTCTTAGAGCTTTTGACTATACCCTTTCCTTTGAGCATATTTAAACAGCAGTAATGCAAATATGAAATTACTACAGACAACACAGCACTGAAGTCAAATGTTAATATAATTACGCTGATGGGTTAACATGATCAACCCTTTGAAAATTATGCCCGCATGCACATCAGTAAAATTATTATCTGCTTCATTTAGCTAATTGGCTTTGGTGGACCTCTAAGTATTTAACTGAATAGAATTCACAATTCTCTCTTCAACTACCTGTTATGAGGAAGAATAGTGGCAAAGAAATATAATTTATTGACACATGAGATATCATGAACCTTTTAAATTTGGAATGATAAATGTAAAAAATGCATCAATGTTTTATTCAGAGGATACACTGGGGTTCAAAGGTGCTACAGGTTCAGTCACTAATACGCTATTCTTCAGATCTGATCAAATATAGTGAAGATATTACTAAAACTGTGAACTGTGAAGTGCTGATAAATATGATTGATTTAGGTTAACCTAATATTCGCATATGACTGTAAAGCCCCAATTTAGGTTGGGATTGTATGTATGAGGATTATTATGTAAGTACATTTCCCTGTTTCCAGGTTTCCTCTCTACATTGCAGCAATAAGCAGTGACAAGAAAATTGTGACATTGGTCTCAGGACTGCATTTTCTTATTTATTGCAAATTTCATAACCTATGCTTTATTGTTAGGACCATTGAAAGCGTAATATTTTGCTGTTTTAGGTTTTGCCCATTAGATTTTTTTTATTTATTTATTTATTTATTTTTTGCCAGGAGTGTATATCTCACGCTGGAGTTCCTCCATGTTGATGTGGTTGCTGTTTTTCAGCCCTGAATGACTTAAAAGTTGCATTACATTGAGTCTGACCAGACAACCTGAGGTGCATGTCTTGAAATCTGATTCTTAGTGAGTGAGTCCACTTTAGCTTGACTGTTAGTGTGAAAAGTCTGATTCCATGTGCATTTTAGACTAAACACAGCACTCCTTTTCATACCGCGCCCGATACGTTTTTTGTCTAAACACTCTGAAAACTCGCTGTTCGCTTCTGCTTTGTTAAGACTTAAGTCTTTTCACACCGTCAGTATCGAGCAAAGATTTAGTGCAGGAAGCTATAGTTCGTGTTTTTGTGAGGATGAACAGATTAGAATCATCTTCTTCTTCTTTTTTCGGCTTCTCCCTTTATCAGGGGTCACCACAGAGTTAAACGTTTCCACCTCACCTTGTCCTCCACGTCCTCTACTCTCACCCCAACTCCCTGCATATCTTCATTTACCACAACCAAATAACTCCTCTTTGGTCTTCCTCTCCGTCTCTTGCCTGGCAGCTCCATCTCCAACATCCTCCTACCAATATATCCACTATCCCTCCTCTGCACATGTCCAAACCATCTCAGTCTACCCTCTCGAATTTTGTCTCCCAATTTTCCAACCTGTGCTGTCCCTCTGATGATCTCATTCCTAATCTTGTCCACCCTAGACACTCCTAAAGAGAACCTCAACATCTTAAGTTCTGCCACCTCCAGCTCTGCTTCCTGTCTCTTTGTCAGTGCCACTGTCTCTAACCCATACAACAAGGCTGGTCTCACTACTCTCTTATAAATCTTTCCTTTCACTTTGCTGCGACCCTTTTGTCACACAGCACTCCTGACACTCTTCTCCACCCACTCCATCCTGCCTGTACTCTCTTCTTTACCTCCTTTCCACACTCCCCATTTCCTTGGACAGTTGATCCCAACTACCTGAACTTCTGGACCTTTGTGACCACTGATCCCTGTAGCCTGACTGTTCCACCTGCCTCCCTTTCATTTACAGATTAGAATGCATTTACATAAACAAGAAAACGGTTACATACTTTCACTGTGAGGTTTATCACCGTCATTCCCAGGGCTTTCAGCTATATTTTCTTTAATATCCATGGTGAACCTCATAATGCCACTAGAGTGCAGCAAATACAAATATCCAATAGAGCGCAGCAGGGAAAGCTGCTGGATCAGACGAAACATTTTAGCATCTGCTGCATGGTTATGTGAGACATCCTCAGCACCCCAGATTTGAGCCCCACCTCTGATTCTTGGCTGTGTGCCATTACATCTCTCCCCATGTTCCTGTGCTACTCTTAAGGACCCCAGTATGTAGGTGTGTGATATCCTGCTATGGACTGATGCCAAAGTGTCCAAAGTGTATTCTCAGTGTTGAGTCTTAACTTTGTGAAAGCATTTCATTTTTTTCTATAAGTTGTGGAAATGTGCTGCCATCCAACAATTTAATACATAAGCCAAATTATAGAACATGGAGAAAAATATCCACGTACACATACAGTGGGGCAAAAAAGTATTTAGTCAGCCACTGATTGTGCAAGTTCTCCTACTTAGAAAGATGAGAGAGGTCTGTAATTTTCATCATAGGTACACTTCAACTATGAGAGACAAAATGAGAAAAAAAAACACATCCCACATTGTAGGATTTTTAAAGAATTTAATTGTAAATCATGGTGGAAAATAAGTATTTGGTCAACTACAAACAAGCAAGATTTCTGGCTCTCACAGACCTGTAACTTCCTCTTTAAGAAGCTCTTCTGTCTTCCACTCGTTACCTGTATTAATGGCACCTGTTTGACCTCGTTATCTGTATAAAAGACACCTGTCCACAGCCTCAAACAGTCAGACTCCAAACTCAACCATGGCCAAGACCAAAGAGCTGTTGAAGGACACCAGGAAGAAAATTAAAGCCCTGCACCAGGCTGAGAAGAGTGAATCTACAATAGGCAAGCAGGTTGGTGTGAATAAATCAAATGTGGGAGCAATTGTAAGAAAATGGAAAACATACAAGACCATTGATAATCTCGATCTGAGGCCACACGCAAGATCTCATCCGGTGGAGTCAAAATGATCATGAGAACGGTGAGCAAAAATCCCAGAACTACATGGAGAGACCTGATGAATGACCTGCAGAGAGCTGGAACCAAAGTAAAAAGGCTACAACCAGTAACACACTACAGTTTGTGCAAACCTGCTGAAGACTTATAGGAAACGTTTGACTTCTGTCATTGCCAACAAAGGTTATGTTACAAAGTATTGAGTTAAACCAAATTTATTGACCAAATACTTATTTTCCACCATTAATTACAATTAAATTCTTTTAAAATCCTACAATGTGGTTTCCTGGATTTTTGTACCTATGTGTACGTATGATGAACATTACATGCCTCTCTCATCTTTCTAAGTCAGAGGACTTGCACAGACAGTGACTGACTAAATACTTTTTTGCCCCACTGTATTTTTGTCTCATTTGTGTAACTGGGTTCTCTTGATCTACTTTTAGGACTTGTGTGAAAATCTGATGGATGTTTTAGGTCATATTTATGCAGAAATATAGAAAAGGGTTCACAAATTTTCAAGCACCACTATAAGTTTATACACTGGGTTTAATGTTGTGTTTATCCTTGTCTTAGCCTGTAGCATACACTCTGTTTCATTTTATGTTTGTGTTTGGCAATCCCTCCTTTGTGCTCACAATTTTACTTAGTCTCTGTATTTTTTCTGTGTTTGTACCTAGGTATTTTGCTAGCTAATGGATAGCTTTCTGTTTTTTAGGTTCATATTTAGCATTTGTTTCTCTGTTCTTTCATAATGTGTACTTTTGTTTATCTCTCTGTGTTTACTTGTCACATATTCCTGGTTACCTTGTTGTCATTTTATTTTTCCACACCCACTCACTCACTTTCCATATCTGCTTTGTCCATGATATTGTTGTGGGTTTGTTAGATGGCAGCACTGAGTGCAAGACAGGGTGTAAGTCCATCGCAGGGCACATGCACACAAACTCTCTCTCTCTCTCTCTCTCTCTCTCTCTCTCTCTCTCTCTCTCTCTCTCTCAGGGGAACTGTAAGGACAACAACTGAATTTTGTAGCTTTGGAATATTAGGGAAATCCACAGCACCTTGAGGACACTCACACAAATATGGGAAAACTTCACATAGGTAGCAACCAGGACAGGATTTAAACCTGGGCTTCTGGAAATGTCAAGACACAGCACTAGCCAACATGGCACTGTTTTAGTATTTATTTCCCTTGTAAATAAACCTGTTGCATTTGCTCCTACATTTGACTTTGTCTCTGCCATTATTTCAGCCAAGTGTGACAGGAAGATCTCTCATAATACAGTGTGACATCGTTTTACAATTTCAGTATTGCTCAATATAGGGAATTAAAGCACCGACCAACATAAAAGATACATTATATTCTATGCATTCCAAAGAATGATTGATGAGGAATAAAGTTAATGTTTTAAAATGACCGAGTCAAAGTTCTGACTCGGCCCATATCCCAGAGTTAAAGCCGTTCTGGACGGAGGCATGGGCTACAATTTTTGCCAAGCAGAAGTGCGGTACTGATCAACAGTTACCAATGTTACAAATGTTTAGTTGCAGTTATTGTTGCAAAAGGGACACACCAGATACTGAAAGCAAAGGTTCACATACTTTTGCTGCTCAGAGATATGTAATCCTGGACCATCTTCCCCAAAAAATAAATGACCAAGTATAGCATTTTGGTCTAATTTGTTTCGCTGGGTTCTCTTTATCTACTTTTGGGGCTTGTGTGAAAATCTCAAGATGTTTTGGTTTCATATTTATGTACAAATATTGACAATTCTAATGTTTGCAAACATTCAAGCACCACTGTAACAGGTAACTGTAACTGGTTGCAGGTTTCCAGACAAATGTGTATTGAAGTCAATAGTCAATGAAAGACCAAGGATAATAGATTATACAAGTGGAATCAAACTAAGCTTCTGCTCGGTTAAAATGAAAACCTGCACCCACAGCAACCTTATGTGAATAGTGCCCCCTGATCTAGTGTAAACACTCAATAGCCCTGCTTTTGTTCCTGAGTTTGGTGTTTTATAAATGACAGCAGTGCCCTCCACTGGTTAAATGAGTTATTGGCAGAATATTGTGCAAACAACATTCTTAAATAGTATTAGCAAAGTAATTGGATGTGCCTTCTGATTTGCAGTCATGTCTGTCTACTTCGTTTGGTCTGTGCTTACTAAAATAGTGGATCATATGGAAAGGTGTCCAGGCTTTTCATGAGCATTTTTTTTTATTTTTAATGATTTTGTTCCTAAATGTATGACAGTCAAGTCAAGTCAAGTCAAATTTATTTATATAGCGCTTTTTACAATGGAGCATTGTCTCAAAGCAACTTTACAAGTTTAGATTATCTCCTAATAACTACGTCCAATCCCAAATTGAGCAAGCCTAGGGCAACAGTGGCAACAGGAAAAACTCCCTAGTTCTAGGAAGAAACCTTCGGAGGACAAGACTCAAAAAGGGGACCCAACCTCCTTGGGCGGCGTAGATGATAAATATCTAAGAGCGAAACTAAAGTCATGGAGTCAAAGTTCGAAATAAAAATGTGAAGTATGCACATCGACATTAAGGGCCCGGGTATTTTTTCCGGGTATGATGGGAGGGACGCTGATGACGGAAGCAGACTGAGTGGAGCTCCAGCAGATGAACATCATGTGTGGGGCCGGAACTGCCGGAACCACAGCTAGGAGAGGAAAACCAGGAAATGTAATTAGTTACAATTGATTAAGAGCACAGTGTCTATTAACAATCACAATGATGCCATGTCAAATCACGATGCCAAGTTGTAGCATGAGACCCGGCAGCATTAGCTATAGCAGCATAGCTAGAAAGAGAAGAAAACTGGTAGAGAAACAGCCAAGAGGGATCACGACGACATTGGCAACCCCACGAGAGAGGCAGAAGACAGCAACCCAACGTCTCTGATCACCATAAGGGGCTCTTTGACTATGAAACCCCCAGCTCTGCCCTTATTCTAAGGCAAGGATGCACGAGTCAAAGATCATGAAGACCGAAGCCCCAGTTCAACCAGACCGCCCACTCGACACTCCCGGCTAGCGGACAAGGCAGGCAGGCCAGACATGACTCCAGACTCCGGCCCCAGTGACCCAAGCCATGCATCCTGGTCTAAATCTAGTCAAAAGCCTGTGTAAATAGGTATGTCGACAGCATAAATATAATTTGCATGCAAAAGTTTATGTCATTTAAAGATATGTTCCTTGCAATGTCTTTGTTAACTTATTTGCATTAATTTGAGTCCTCTTAAGGTCTCCTTGTTATGTGAGGCAGGGAGTTTTTTTCTTTCCACGGTCACCTATAGCTGTTAATTTTGGGTCTTTGTAAATTTGAACAATTTGAACAAAGTCTTTTTAAAATGCTCATTGTGCTTTAATGACTAAATCGGTCCCACACTAACAAATTCACAATATGACATACTAGAGGATAAACTGTGGCAACCAATATTCTGAGCATACAAAGGCTATAGAAAATCTTCATACCCCTTTGAAATAGTCACATGAATGTGTTTACATGCATTTAATAATCCGGACATAGTTGGATTTTTGCAGTTATCTGCTAATTCAAGTGGTCATGTATACAGCACACTCTGATACAGAAATCAGACTAAGAAATCTGATAAAGAGAGCTGCATTTTAGAGCAGTAATCGGATTTCTCATAGCATGTATACTCGTTACCTGATTTCCTAGCCATGCACGGTTGCCAGGTTTTAATAATATTTAAAGTTTTATTATTTTAAATTTTATATAATGTTTAATATTAAAATGTTAAGTTTGTCACATATTTCTGTGAAATTATTGCAAAGTAGAAATCCGATTACTGCCTAAGTCATGTAAATCCACAGGTTTCCCATTATCTGAATACTCAAGTACATGTATACTCGTTGATCAGATTACTTTACAAAATATGATTTTCGGCAGTTATCAGATTATTAAGAGCATGTAAACACACTCATTGTTTTGCCTTACATCCTGAATTCAGAACTCAAAATCACAATATCTTTTTCCAACTTTACACATTTTTTGCCTTACAGCATTCAAGTAATGAGAAAAAATGAAAACCATTCTGAAAAGTTAATTTTATAAAAAAGAAAAACAAAAATAACAGTGCTGGAAAAGTGATCAGCCCCCTGATTTAATACTTTGCAGAGCCAGCTTTTGCTTTAATTACAGCCATCAGTCTGTTTGGATATGTCCCTAAGAGCTTTGCATTTGGACTAGGGAATATTTGCTCATCTTTCCTTGTGAAATTTATTGAGATTCTGTGGTGAGCAGCAATGCACTGCTCTCTTCAAGTCCATCCACAGATTTTCGGAGTTACATTGATTTAGGTCAGGATTCTGACTTGGCCAGTGATGGACATGGTGTTTTTTTTCGCAGTGTGTTTAGGGTTGTTGTCGTGCTGGAAGGTGAACCTTCAAGGTTCGCATGTTTTCCTCTGGAACTTGGATGTACTTGGTAGCATCAATATTCCCTTGATCAGTTACCCAATTAATTCTGAAGAGAACCACCTCAATAACATAATGTTGCCACCACCATGCTTTACGATAGTTATGGTGTATTTTTGATGGTTTTTTTTGATTATTGGTATTTTGATGGTATTTTGGTTTTCGCTAAATATACTGCTTGGAGTTCAGTCCAAAAGTTCAATCTTGGTTTCATCTTACCATAAAACCTTTTGCCAAATGAATTTAGAGTCTTCCAAGTGTTTTTGGCAAAGCAAAAACTAAACTCAGTCTGGCACTTTTTCTTGCTCACTACCCTGCCATACAGCTCTCCATGTATGGCTGAGAATGACCAATCTCAGCCATACAGCTATGGAAGCTCCTGGCCTCTTGTTAGTTTCCCTGGTAAGTATCCTCTTGCTCGGTCATCCAGTTTGGAAGGACGGCTCAATCTTGGCAAGGTGTTCGATGCGCACATTAGCAACATCACTTGAATTGCTTTCTTTCAATTATGTAATACTGCTAAACTTAGAATTATTCTCTCTTTTAATGATGTGGAGAAACTGGTTCATGCGTTTATAACCTCAAGGTTACATTACTGTAATGCGTTACTTACTGGATGCTCTAGTAAATCTATAAATAAACTTCAATTAGTTCAGAATGTAGCCGCCCGAGTGCTAACTCGATCTGGAAAATTTGATCATATCAGTCCTGTTCCATCATCACTGCACTGGTTACCAGTTAAATTCGGCATTGATTACAAAATACTTCTTATAACATATAAAGCTCTACATGGCCTGGCCCCACATTATCTGAGTGAACTTTTAGAGTCTTACAATCCAGTACGTCTGCTTTGTTTGCAGGGTGCAGGACTTCTTTTAGAATTAAAAAAGTCACAGCAGGAGGAAAGGCTTTCTCATACGTGCCCCCTCCCCAACTATGGAATAAACTTCCTACTTTAGTTGGAGACTCAGACACTCTCCACATTTTTAAGTCAAGGCTAAAGACATATTTATTTAAGCAGGCTTTTGACTAGATTTAGACCGGGATGCATGGTTTGGGTTGCTGGGGCCGGAGTCTGAAGTCATGTCTGGCCTGGCTGCGTTAGGCTTCACTCTTCGTGATCTTGGCTTGTGCATCCTTGCCATAGACTAAGGGCAGAGTTGGTGGTTCATAGTCAAAGAGCCTTATGGTGGTCAGAGACGTTGGGTTGCTGTCTTCTGCCTCCCGTGGGATTGCCGATGTCTCATGTGATCCCTCGTGTCTCCTCTTTCTAGCTTTGCTGCTATAGCTAATGCTGCTGGGGTCTCATGCTACACATGGCATCAGTGATTGTTAATAGCAATGTGCTTTTAATCAATAACTAATTACATTTCCTGTTTTCTGTTTGAGCTGTGTTCCTGTGCCGGTTCTGGTCCCACACATGAGGTTCATTCACTTCATATTTGTTCAGGGTGTTTTCTTTATCGGCTCCGGGCCACACCAGAGGCAGTTACTCTGTCCCTCCTCCGGTTGGCTGAGGACAAAGTGCTGCCAACAACTTTCCTGCTTAGACTCAGGATCCTGGAGTGACTCTGTGTATCGGACTACTTAATGCCGATGTGCATATTTTACATTTTATTTGAACTATCACTCAAAGACTTATTAGTTTAGATAAATTAGTTTCATTCTTAGATTTATCATTTACGCTAGGCAAGAAGGTTTTTGAGTCTTGGTCCTCCCAAGGTTTCTTCCTCATAACGCTTACGGAGTTTTTCCTTGCCACTGTCGCACTAGGCTTGCTCAATTTGGGACTGGCCGTAAATATTAGGACATAATCTAAAATTGTAAAGTTGCTTTGAAACAATGCTCCATTGTAAGAAGCGCTATATATAAATAAATCTGACTTGACTTGACCATACACTTTCCACTTCATAATGCTCTCAACGGCACTCACAGGGATAGTTAAAGCCACTGAAATCTTCTTGTATCCTTCTCCCAACTTGTGGCTGTCCATGACTTCACTGAGTCCTTTGGAGAGTACATTTCCAACCATGGTGTTTTTTTGTGTGTGTTACTATGCACTACTAGTAGTGGAATCATCAAGGAGCAGCTGATTTTATTCTGAAGTAATTCAATCTACTACAGTTGGGCCGTTAGCCTCATGTTTAATCTGGAAGGTGATTAGTTGTAATTGAACAAGTCTATAATGGTTACTCTAATGGACTGATTACTTATCCTAACCTGGTATTTTACTAATTAAATTTTAATAATTTATCTAAATTTTTTAAGTGTTATTTTCATTTTGATTATGAGTGCCAGATATTATTTTCATTGTCATGGTGTAATTTGATGAAAGGCAAGGATTCAAATACGGTATGATGAATTCATATAGTCACTGTGTTACAATTTGCCATATTAAGATGATGGTGAACCGTGAAAACAAAAGTATAACATTTATTTTGAGACTGAATCAAAATATAAATAAATAAAAGAAACAATGGTTCACCAAAAAGAAAATAAACAAAACAACAAAGAAAGGAACCCTGGACGGACACGTCGGTAGTAGAAGTGTAAACCAAACACACCACTAAACCCTTGAGGAGAACTGAAGATGTAAGGAGATGTAAACTGAGCTGACGCTGCCCCCTAGTGTCGGTTAAAGGGTAGGAACCTGACATTACTGCCCCCCAAGCAAGCGATATGTATACGATGCTGGGCATCCAGGCAGCAGCAAGCTGAGTGAGCTGTAGCACAGATGGATTAACCATTTTGTTTTGTTTTTTTCATTTTTAATACATTATTCAATAAATTACATGAGATATTTAAACAATTTATAATAAAATATGCTTTGTGTTACTGTGTTATTTTGCCCAACTGTAGGTTAATGTAAGTGTTTATGCATTTTAAGGTAGATTGCAGTAGTTTGGTCTCACTGTAAATATGTATTCACCTTTGAGTTCAAGGGTAATTTAGGTGACATTAATTCGTTAAACACAGACAAAGATTTTGCCCACTGCACCCCTGTCTCTTCTATTTGACTGGAGAAACCGTACTTACAAGACCCGAACCAAAATCCAACCATATCTACCACCAACTTTCTCTATAAACTACACATGTCTTCGACAAAGCCCTATATCACTGTCTCGTGAAATAAATGTCTCCTACCTTTTCCAAGGTGCTCCCCATGATTCTTTCCATCTCATCTCTCGCCTTCTCTTTGGTCTTCATGCTTGATTACTGGACTCCTGTGACATTCGGTCACAAATTTGTGAGCAGCGGTGGCTGAAAACAAGGGCATGAAATGGATTTAGGGTGGTAAGTCGGGCTAGGGTAGGTGTGTGAAGGACATGGTAACACCCCACAGGTGAGCACAGATCACTTAACACATTTCGACACATTTACAGCCTAGATGTTCTTAGGAGAGATTAGGGAAAGGGGTGTATATGGGATGAAAGCAGTAAATACCTGTCATCCAGTCATCTAAAAGCTATTACAGGGTGCTGCATTCTTGGACATGGCAA
This sequence comes from Ancistrus triradiatus, assembly GCA_025084515.1. NCBI lineage: Eukaryota > Metazoa > Chordata > Actinopteri > Siluriformes > Loricariidae > Ancistrus > Ancistrus triradiatus. Next base: position 342,143 of record JAJAGP010000528.1, read on the forward strand.
AGAAGCAATACATTTCCAGCATTTGAAAATACCTCACTTAAATGACTTAGCGGACAGACAAACATTTCATGACAGGTATTACTGTGTAAGCACACTGAGCTAGATGAAAAAAGTGAGCTGATACATGGAAGTTGAGTGTATTTTAAGTTGGCTATTACATACACTGTTTTGTGTCCGTATGAGGAATAGATGTAGCGAGTTCTGGAGTGCAGATGCTTTAGGTTGAATAAAGTCATAGATAAAATGGATAGCTTGTAGCTGTTTGGGGGAGTGATGAGATCTACATAGATACTGCAGATGGGGAGATGGTAGTTAGATGAATAGATGGAGATCCAGAGGGAAATTGCAGTGTATGTGCTGCTCTTATATGAAAACAGCTTACAGAGAACATTAGAAGAAACCCAAACTGAACAATTTTGTCAAGCTTTCAGTTCAGTTTGAATTATTTTTACCCCTGTAGCTCTATTGCACAGCTGGTCTGTTATTTTGTAATTGTATTTATGTGATTTTTTTAAACATCTTAGTTTTAATCACATTTGTTTTTCTATTACTTTGTTCATCTTTACATCATATTTAATTTAATCATCTTTGTGCTTTCTTATTTGTAAATATACTGTAAATATAGCAATAAATATGGGAACAACACAGAGCAGTAAAGAAATCCATTTAAAATTTACAAGTGTTTATCCTTGTCTTAGCCTGCATTGTACAGTGTGTTAGTTTGTGTTTACTATTGGCAATCCCTCCTTTCTGTTCACCATAATGCTTAGTCTATTTGTTTTGAGCTCAGGTGTTTTGTAAGTTAATTGGTAGCTTCCTGTGTTTAGGTTCATATTTAGCATTTGTTTATAGCTTGCGTTCTTTCATTACATGTTTACTTGTGTTTACTGGTTACCTTTTTGTTTGCTTTTCATTTTTCAATACCCACTCACTCACTTTCGATATCCGCTTAGTCCAGTTTAGGGTCGTGGGTGTGCTAACTGGCAGCACTGAGTGCAAGACAGGATGTCAGACCGTTGCAGGGCACATGCAGACAAACACACACTCTCACTCACACAGGGGAACTTTAAAGACACCAACTGAATTTGAGGCTTTTGAGTGTTTTCATGCAAAGCAATGGGGAAACTGGAGTACCTGGAGGAAACTCCAGGCAAACTCCACACAAGCAGCAGCTAGGACAGGATTTAAACCTTGGCTTCTGGAACTGTCAGGACACAGCATTAGCCAACATGCCACTGCTTTTATGTTTAATCCCTTTGTAAATAAACCTGTCGCACTCGCTCCTACATTTGACTTGGTCTCTTCCATTATTTCAGCCAATACATTCTATGTCATTGCAGATGATGTGATTTATTACTGATTGTTTCTATGCTGTTATGCAACGTTACAAATAAAAATTATTTGGTTAACATGCAACACATAGCTAGTCAGATATATATAAAAATGTATTGATATGGAAATACAAATCTATATCAACATATTTAGCCTGAACAATGCCAGGTATTCAGTGGTTACAAATTCAGGAGGCCCATAAAGGGCCTGAAATAATTTGCAGCCTTCTGGGGGCACCTCTGATTTTAGAGTTAGGGCTAGAAATCCTAGGCCCCCTGAGAGAATCATATAGTGGACTTCCTGGAGGATTTGCAGTTAATTTGAAGGTGAAAATAAAGTTAGGTGTTTTAAATCAATGGGATGTGATGAGAATGGACACCCTGTGGTGTAAAGAATTTTTACTTTTTTAGCTCTATTGAACATCTGGTCTGTTACCTTGTAATTGTATTTATGTGTTTTCTTTCTTACTCAGTTTTAATCACGTTTGTTTTTCTATTATTTTGTTAATCTTTACATCATATTTAATTGAATCATCTTTGTATTTTCTTACTTGTACTCCGAAGAGGTCCAAAGAGGTGTGTTAGGTTAATTTCTTTATTTTGCCCTTAGTGTGAGTGTGTATGAGTGTGTGAGCCTATGTGTCCTAGGATGGATTTGTGCCCTGTCTAGTGTTGTTCTTGAACCGTGCCACAGGCTAGACACCGGCTTTCCCGTGACCCTGACCAAGGATTAAGCACATAGGAAAATGAATGAATGAAGGAATGAATGAATAAAACACTTCAGGTGTTAAAAATAGTAGCAAGAAATACGGCAAATTGGCAGTAACACAGAATAGTAAAGAAATCATATATGCAATTTAGTTTTATATATGACTTGCTATGTATAATTTTAATAATTAAAAGTTGAAATCTTGTGGTTGTTTAGTTTAATAATCAGGCTGTGACACACATATAGACACCTTGCTGATCTTGACTGAACTTGCTATTTGAAAGAATATTCATAACTCTTTGTCATCCACATATTTACATACTATATTAAAGGGTTTGCTTGCATGGCACTGCGCAGCAGGTTTTCATGTACTAATCAATTATGTTTTCAATAATGTTCTTAAATATAACTATCCCGTGCACAGTATGATAGCCACACAATGTTTAACCTATACAGCTCCAGTGGCTTGGTGGTAAAAGCCTTCGACTGGAAGTGGCAGTTAATGAGACTGTGATGGACTGGCAGCCTGTGACCAGTGAATTCCTGGTTAGGCTCCAGACCCACTCACACAACCCTGACCAAGAGAAGCGGGCTTAAAACAGGATGCTGTCCTTTGATTATCATCTTAAATATAGGTTTTGTCTCATATTCCATTATGATATTATTCTGAAATTATTTTATATAGTTTAAGTACAGATACCTGCCAATGGGTTAAGAGATATTTTCAGCAGTATGAGCACTGCTGTTTCTGATAGATACGTTTATTTCAGTAGCAAACAAAACTTTATTCTTCTTTAACCATTCTTTGGTAGAATGGCTTGTGTGCTTAGGCTCGTTGTCTTGCTGCATGACCCACCTTCTCTTGAGATTCAGTTCATGGACAGAGGCAAGCTGTCCTGGCCCAGATGCAGCAAAACAGGCCCAAACTATGATACTATCACCACCATGTTTCACAGATGGGATAAGGTTCATATGCTGGAACGCAGTGTTTTCTTTTCACCAAACATAACGCTTTTCTTGTGAACCAAAAAGTTATATTTTGGTCTCATCCATCCACAAAACATTCTTCCAATAGCTTTTTTGACCTCGCCAACTATTACACCTGGGAGACTATTACCTCCTGGGGAGGGTAACAATGGTCTTGAATTTCCTCCATTTGTACACAATCTGTCTGACTGTGGATTGGTGGAGTCCAAACTCTTTAGATATGGTTTTGTAACATTTTCCAGCCTGATGATCATCAACAACTATTTTTCTGAGGTCCTCAAAAATCTCCTTTGTTCGTGCCATGATACACTTCCACAAATGTGTGTTGTGAAGAGCAGACTTTGATAGATCCCTGTTCTTTAAATAAAACAGAGTGCCCACTCACACCTGATTGTCATCCCATTGATTGAAAGCACCTGATTCTAATTTCACTTTCCACTCACTAATATGTAATATTGTATAATTTTCCTCAATAAATAAATAAGCAAGTATAATATTTTTGTCTCATTTGTTTAACTGGGTTCTCTTCATCTACTTTTAGGACTTGTTTGAAAATCTGATGATGCTTATGTCATATTTATGCAGAAATATAGAAAATTCTAAATGGTTCACACACTTTCAAGCACCACTGTAGATGTATTTCATTTATGTCCAATAGATAGATAGATAGATAGATAGATAGATAGATACTGGGGGAAATTGCAGTGTTACAGTAGCAATCACACAGAACAGTGCAGAACATGATATATCACTAAGTTCTTTAAAATACCAAAACAGCTAAGAATTTACAATGCAAGATACAGAATAATCAGATAAAGAAGTTTAATTATTGATATTCAAAGGGTATAAGAATGCAATCTCATTTCAGTATTAGTCAGCCAGTTGGTGCTACCCAGTCAGTAATGTGACTCATTACATAGTCTGATTGCTTTAGGTAGGAACGGTCTGACATGTTCCCTGATGCAGCACAGATATATTAGCCTGTTACAGAATGTGCTTAGTCACAGTGACATGTAGGGAGTGAGACTGATTGTCCATTATATATAAAATCTTCTTGATGGAGTACAGCGAGTTTTAAAGTCTATAACAATATATAAAACGGAGTGTTTTTCTTTTACATTAGTAACAAGAATTACATGGAATTCAGAGTAAATGGCTAAACTGAGATGGGAATTTGCTCAAAATGGAGCATCAGACAAATGAATTGAGCTGGCACTGCTATGCTTTTTTGAGCACTAGGGCACAAGGTCAGCTTTGTTGACACCTGACTGATAGTTCTTTAGTCTATTCAGTGACATGTGGAAAATGCTGAAAATTGACATAGCTGGCTTTCCTCTGGTAAACAGGAGTTGAATCAGCCTTGGAAAAATGGAGATGTTCTGAAACCCCAACAGATGCTTGGGTGTAGTGGAGCTTAATGGGTAGCATGACCCATGACTAAGGAGCTAACAATTTCTATAGAATTGGGTCTAACACTTCTAGGGCATTTACAATATAATTTTTAAACAGAAACAGCAGATTTCAACATATGATTTATAATCTCCAATGCAGAAGGGACTAATGCTTAGTTTATTAAATTTATTTAACTTTTACTTTATTGGACCCTTTTCTTTATCTTCTTCTCTAGAAAATTGTAATTCACCTGTAACTTAAGTGCTCCTTAGCTTTGTTTTATTCACCTGTTGCAATGGAGCAACTGCCAAGTCAAGGTCTGTTTAGTGTAATCTAACTAAGCTACATCTTAACAACACAAAAATATTTGCAATTAAAGATGTCTTGCATATACACAAACGTAGCCTATATGTCTCATCATGGGGCTAGTTTTAAGATAACTTTCAATTTATTTCTAGGCATTGTGGCAACTTATTTTAAGTACAGTTAACTTAATTCCAGTTAACAGTAAATACTGATGGAAAATATTGAGAAATAACTGCAAAATTAAGAAATTGTGGTACATTCAATTTGAATTTGTGTTTCCTCCATCTACATCTTACAATCTATTGTACCATTTTATGTTTAATTTACTTAGGCTTTGTCCAATCATTTCAGCCTGCATCTAAGACAGGCTTTCTCTGTGACCAAGCACAGAAACAAAGGGCCCTACATGACAAGGACTAACACCTTTACTGACTTCCTAATTGGTATTGTGATTGTATACAGCTGAGTGCACCTGACTAATTAGCAAAACAAGCTTTTCCTTGACGAGCAAATGTAATCTAACTGACTCAGTGGGTATTGGCTGCCGAGCCTCCAAAATATTGGTATGCAACAGAACTCAGACATAAGACGTATGAAAAGACAAACGTAAACATGGTCAAAGTCCACATAAGTTGGTCTGCTACTGTGGTTTGACACTTTTACACGTTTGTAGAGTTAGTGCCTAGAGTGTTTTTTTTTTGTTTGTTTTGTTTTTTTGTTAACTATGCATTTGTATAGGAAAGTGTAGTTTAGGTAGATATAAAAACTTTTATTTTAGTAACTAACTATCTGATATGAGAAAATGCTACACTTTTCTGAGGTATTATAAGGCAAAATGGTCCATTCCCATACCTATTTAAGTCTTTTAAGATTTTATTCCATGCATCTATTCCAGCCAGAATTCCATGCTAAGCCAGAAAAGAAAGTCTGCTTCATGATATTGTAAACATCACAGCTTTAGAGGTTCACACCATTCAGTCCTTGGAGAACTCTGATGGTCCCTTGGTGGCCCCGACTGCTGTCACTCCCCCTATGCTCTAGTGTCTGGTGGAAAGTCCTGATCTGCTTTGTAGTATTTTTAGTGCTGTCAACCACTGGATCTGTCAGCTCCACACACACCAGCCCCTGGCGTAGTGGATATTTAACAGCGACTCAACAGGAGATGAGAGCTGAACAATCAAATTAATGCCAGAGAAGACCTGCATACACACAGGTACATCATCAAAGAAAAAGATAACCTGCCAGGTAAGTGCTTAATCTCCTGTGCAAAGCAGCACACGAAATTATTCAGATGGCACGAATGAAGCAGACTACCCTCTGTTTTTCCTCTGGCTGCATTTTTAATGCTGAGAGAAATGGCAGACGTGCTAGGTCTGACAATATGATCGTCAAGTGTTCCAGGTCTAACTGCAATTCTTAGAAATAAGTAATTTGAACAATCAAATGGACCTTATAAATGTGTTGTCCAGGATGTTAGTTATCAAGGACTGCTCTTCAAATAAAGCTTTGTTGATGCAATACATGACAAAACAAGCGCGCTATTTTGGTCCAAGTTGGCCAAGTACTTTTGCCCATCTGGCTCTTGGTAAATACTCTATTTAGAACTAATTGAAATAGAATTACCAGCGCTCCCATGTGAAATACCATAATTTCCTAGTGCTGCAATTGTAATAAGAGGATAATTAGCACAAATGCTGCAGCCTATGGATTCTATTCCAGGACCCAAATAATGGGCAGTCGTACCGAACTTTAAGAACTCTGAAAAACATACTTGCTTTTATGTCTCGATGAAAATGGCATTCCCTGATGGTCTGTGTTTCCGTCCTCAGTAGAGCTAGTGGTTGGAGGGGGGGGTATGTTTTCAGAACCATGTGATGGACTGACCAGGATAGATGGGGATGAAACAGGATTAATTTTTTTAAACATGACTAACAGCCAATTGTAATAATAACAGGCTTTAAAACAGAAATCCATTGAGAGGTGAATGTTGATGTGAGAGTAAATGTTAACTCTGCTATAAAGTAATAGATAACATACAGTATAAATAATAAAAGTAAAAATGGATAAATATTGTAATGCACTGTTAACAGAGAAAAGTGTTAAGTAAGCAGAATAAAGCATTTAATGCCACGTGGTTATTGAATCAGCTCCCGGGTGGTAATAATGACCCATCCATTAAAATCAAACCATTCTGTCGTAGTGCCTTTTTATATTATGATTTAGTACTTATTCTAAACAAATAATTTCTTACTGGTGCACAGGTGTCTCTTTTTTACTATCAGGATAGTACTAATCCAGCTGAAACCAGTCCCTGTTCTTCACCGAAAGGATATAATTTAATATAACTCTAGAAAATCATACATCAGATATGTCAAATACAAGCCCCCCATCTCATGGCGTTTTTAAGTCAGCATGGTCAGTTATTATTTGATATTCCTTGAGTACTCGTTTCTCGAATATGCTTTAATTCCAATGCACAAATTGCTCCTGAAGTGAATTCACAATGATCCTTTTAGACAACAGGTTTAAGTCACAGTTTAGATTGATATATACTTCACCATTGCCATCACTACATGTAAAATCAGAAACAGTGATAGAAATAATGGATTGTTTTTTGGATTTTTATATGATTTTCCCATGTTGCTTGTTGCCAATTCTTACTATGGGTCTTAAAGAAATGTAAAAGAAGCCAGTTATAGCTTATTTTGAACTTCAGTCCATGCAATACCAATTGAAAGGCATGGATTTCTTTGCCATGAATTCTTTAGGCATTAACTCACAGATGCACAAAAATGATCAGTGTAGCTCAAAATAGGGCAGGAATGATATTGCTTTCATCCAGTCTTTAGCAATCAAATGCAATGGTAAAGCAATTGTTGTTTTAATTGCATCATACCATATCATGACATTTAACACCAGCTTTTCATTTTAGAAACACATATTAGTTATAACAGCATTATGTGGACTTGGTAGAATTTTTTGGGAGAAAGTTTTATATCACTTATTAGTTTTTGGCAAATAACTTATACCAAAGTGTCCTGTTATATGAAAATTATGATTGTTACCTTGTTGTTGTGAAATGGCTTGTGTATCTAAATGATGTCATGAGCTATATTGTGCATGGATACCCAAGACAGGCAGGTCATGGCAGAGAGATCAGACTAAATATGAACCCTGGAGAAGTAAATGTCAATCCAATCCAGCACATTGCCAGGAAAACCCCATGGACAACAGTAACCTGAGACATATTGAAATGGCACATATTGATATATTGAAGATGAGCCCCCCAGGTAGGAAGATAACCAGTCTATTATTGGGAAAGAACAGAGGACAAGTTCAATAGGTTTGGAGATAATGATGTGCATAGTTTAAAGCAGAAAGGACGACAAGCTGCTATTATGCCCAGCGATGAAGGGAAAGTCAGACATTGTATAGCGCAATACACCATTGCGACCTGGGGCTGTATTCCTAAAGTGTTACGTGGGGGTCTACGAAGGAGCTGGAATGCAGAATTCCAGTCCCAAAACAGGCAGTTTATTAATCAACGCAAGGTCCGCAGAAGGCAGGCAAAAACAACAGTATGGCACAACCAAAAGAGGCAATGATAAAGATCTGGCAGCGAGAACCCAACGATAATAACAATAATAGTAACAAAAAACGATGAGAAGGTTATACTAATGAAAATAATAATAATAAAAAATAATAGTAATAATAATAACAATAATAATAATAATGGTAACGATATACCCAACTGAGGGAAACACAGCAAACAGAAACACAAGGAATTCAAAAGGCTATGGTCACCAGGGAGAAGCTATCAGGGCTAATGCTGACTTGGAGAAGCTACAGGGGGCTAACGCCGGCTTGGAGGAGCTACAGGGGGCTAAGGCCGGCTTTGAGAAGCTACAGGGAGCTGACGCCGGCTTGGAGAAGCTACACCAAGCTAGCGCCGGCTTGGAGAAGCTACAGAAAGCTACAGCCAGCTGAAAGAAGCTACGGAAAGCTACAGCCAACTGGGAGAGGCTACCGAGAGCTATAGCTGGCTGGGATAAGCTACGGAAAGCTAAAGCCTGCTGGGAGAAGCTATGGAAAGCTACAGCCGGCTGGGAGAAGCTACAGAAAGCTACAGTCGGCTGGGAGAAGCTACGGAAAGCTACAGTCGGCTGGGAGAAGCTACAGAAAGCTACGGAAGGCTGGGAGAAGCTACGGAAACCTACAGCCGGCTAGGAGAAGCTACGGAAAGCTACAGCCGGCTGGGAGAAGCTACAGAAAGCTATAGTCGGCTGGGAGAAGCTACGGAAGACTATAGCTGGCTGGGGGAAGCTACAGAAGGCCTTAGCCGGCTGGGGGAAGCTACGGAAAGCTATAGCTGGATGGGAGAAACTAAAACCGGCCCAAGGCCTAACACCGAAGCACAACAACAGAAAACAGAGCACACATTTAGTGGGCGCAGCTGCATTACCATACCAAGGAAAGGACCATGCAAACAAGAGTCTTGTCAAAAAAAAACCCGCAACAAAAGTAATCCAGCGGTAGTGGAGGTAAGGGAACCGTGAGCCCAGCTCCTTCAACACAGTGAGGAGAACACTAAACTTAAGTAGGGTCTGTACTCAAAACAAACAAGTGTGTCCACGGCCATCTTCCTTGTGCGTAGGATTGTGGGCAATGTAGTTTCTAATTGTCCACGGAGGCAAAATTCTGCTCCGGCTGCAGAACAGTACCCCCCTCTCCAAGGAGACCATCCATGGACTGGGTTACTAAGTGGACAAGCGCGAGGAGCCCCCAATCCGAGCTAGTTAGTTCCGACGAGAGCCCATAAGTCACAGCTAGCTCAGGTACAGAATTATGGGGTGCTGATGGCTTGGAAATCGAGTCGACGGTCACAGCGTGCTTGAGAACAGCGCTAGTGTGCATCATTATAGGGCTTCCAGAAACTAGAGGCTTCGAGTCATGGGGAGCAGATGGCTCAGATACTGAGCTAACGGATGCAGCGTGCTCGGAGACTAAGCGACACCAACGGCTCAGCAATGGAACTGGCGTGCTCAATTACAGGGTTACAAGGCACTAGCAGCTTATCTACGGGACTAGGCAGCATGGCCGGCTTGGAAACGGGGCTAGTGTGCACAGGTGAGGAACTACTGGTCACTAGCGGTTCATTAACAAGGCTACACAGCGCGGCAAGCTTAGATACGGAGCTGGAGTGATTGGATACGGAGCTCACGGGCTCAATAGCTAAGCTACACAGTGCGCATGGCTTGTCCGTGGAGCTAAGCAGCGCAACGGAGGTAGTGTGCTTACTAGGGCTAATATGCTCAGCTCCTGCGTTAATGAGCTCAACATGCAGGGTTACCAGACACTAGTGACTCGGATACTGTTCTACAGGGTGCAAACGGTTCTTCAACGGACTTAACCGGTGCGGTATGCACAGATACGTGGCTAGTGTACTCAGAAACGGAGTTAACATGCTCAACTACAAGGTTATTGGGCACCAGCAGCTCAGATACTGTGCTACGGGACACTAGTGGCTCAACGACGAACCTAACAGGTCCAGATACAAAGCTAACCTTAGAGGTTCCTTGGCAAGCAGAGTGTTCCGGGCACCTTCGACAGCTGAGATGGGGCTCAGGATGTCCTATGAGAGAGAGGTGGCGCCCTGGACATCCTCGGTGAACAAAGCGGCACTCTGGACATCCTTGGCGAGGGAAGTGGCGCTTTGGATGTCTTTTCAAAAAGTTGTCGCAGGTCCCTGACTCAAATTGAGGCCATATTCTGTGACCCAGTACAATGTTCAGTCGGTGAGCAGAAGCCCCAAGAAGGCCAGCCAGTTCTCTTCCGTGGGTTCTGTAAAGAACTGCTGGAATCTATTATGGTTCCCGTTAAATCTGTCCGGCTGGCCCGGGGGTTCTGCGGGGCTGGAACTTGACGTCTGCATACTCGGCGGGAGCATTCTGTTACGTGGAGGTCTACGAAGGAGCAAGCAAAAGCAGAATTCCAGTTCCAAAACAGGCAGTTTATTAATCAATGCAAGGTCCCCAGAAGGCAGGCAAAAACAACAGTATGGCACAACCAAGGGAGGCAATGATAAAGATCTGGCAGCGAGAGAAGGTTATATTAACGAAAATAATAACAACAACAACAACAACAAAAATAGTAACAATATACCCAACTGAGGGAAACACAGCGAACAGAAACACAGGGAACGCAAAAGACTATGGCCACCATGGAGAAGCTATGGAGGCTAATGCCGGCTTGGAGAAGCTATAGGGGGTTAACGCCGGCTTGGAGAAGCTACAGGGAGCTAATGCCGGCCTGGAGAAGCTACAGCGAGCTAGCGCTGGCCTGGAGAAGGTACAGCGAGCTATCGTCGGCATGGAGAAGCTACAGGAAAGCTACAGCCGGCTAGGAGAAGCTGTGGAAAGCTACATGGAGCTGGGAGAGGTTACCGAGAGCTATAGCCAGCTGGGATAAGCTACGGAAAGCTATAGCCAGCTCTGAGAAGCTACTGAAAGCTATGGCCAACTGGGAGAAGCTACGGAAAGCTACAGCCAGCTGGGATAGGTTACCGAGAGCTATAGTCAGCTGGGATAAGCTACTGAAAGCTATGGCCGACTGGGAGAAGCTACGGAAAGCTATAGCCAGCTCTGAGAAGCTACTGAAAGCTATGGCCAACTGGGAGAAGCTACGGAAAGCTATAGCCGGCTGTGCAAAGCTACCAAAAGCTATTGCCAGCTGGGAGAAGCTATGAAAAGCTATAGCCGGCTGGGAGAGGCTACTGAGAGCTATAGCCAGCTGGGATAAGCTACGGAAAGCTATATAGCCAGCTCTGAGAAGCTACTGAAAGCTATGGCCGACTGGGAGAAGCTACGGAAAGCTATAGCCAGCTCTGAGAAGCTACTGAAAGCTATGGCCAACTGGGAGAAGCTACGGAAAGCTATAGCCGGCTGTGCAAAGCTACCAAAAGCTATTGCCAGCTGGGATAAGCTACGGAAAGCTATAGCCGGCTGGGAGAAGCTACGGAACGCTATAGCCGGCTGGGGGAAGCTACGGAAGGCTATAGCCGGCTGGGGGAAGCTATGGAAAGCTATAGCCGGCTGGGGGAAGCTACGGAAGGCAATAGCCGGCTGGGAGAAGCTACAGAAAGCTTTAGCCAGCTGGGAGAAACTAAAACCAGCCCAAGGCCTAAGACCGAAGCACAACAACAGAAAACAGAGCACATATTTAGTGGGTGCAGCCGCATTACTGTACCGAGGAAAGGACCACGCAAACGAGAGTCTTGTCAAAAAACACTACAAAAGTAATCCAGCAGGAAGGGCTGCAACAAAGGTAATCCAGCGGTAGTGGAGGTAAGGGACCCATAAGCCCAGCCAACCTAAACTTAGTCAATGCCTCCGCAACACAGTGGGAAGAATGCTAAACTTAAGTAGGGTCCGTAATCAAAACAAACATGTTCCCTGTGCGTGGGATTGTGGGCGATGTAGTTTCTAATCGTCCATGGATGAACGTAACATAAAGATTCTAAGAATACTCTTAGAGACCTCCTGACTTAGCCTAAAAACTCCAAGTAGGAGTTTTCACCTTCATTTCGAGTGCTGTGGCATTATTGTGCTGGATAGAACATGTGACTACATCCCTAATAAGGTCAACCAGAAACCTTTATTATTCCTGCACGATCTAATCGGTAGCATATTATTAACTCACTATTATTCAGTGTTTGGGGAACATTTCTGTTGCCATGTCGCCTTTGCGGATTTTCCTCCTCCCTACTCCAGTTTTTCACCTTAGGGGTTTTAGGGGTTAAGATGATTTATGAATAACTTTTATCTTTACTAGGATCTACTCCTAACTTTAAGAGGAAAACCCACAATTCTAATATTTTTCTTTGTCACTAGGAGCTACTTTTAATACTATGAATATGTCCACTTTAATGTAATACCTAAGAATCAAGGTAAACTTGACGTGGCCAAATGTAAAATATCTAGGCGAAACATCGACATCATTGGAATTTATATGGAGGAATTAATCATAGGAGATAAAATGGACTGGAATGAGCTACATCACCTCAGACAGTCACCAGATCTCCTTCTGTAGATCAGAGTCCCACAGAACAAATGGAGTAGCTTTCATTATCAATAAAAGTGGCAGGTGGCAGGATTAATGAACTCCTACAAATGACAGAATGATCTGAATATAAATCCAAGGCAAACCTTTCAACATCATAGTGATACAAGTAAAATATTTGCATCAACCATGGATGCAGCTGATATTGTACAGTTCCAAGAAGATCTGAAGCATCTACTGGAAACAGCGTCAAATACAGACGTGATATTTATAGATTGGATACTTAGGAGACCAGAATGCTAAAGTCGACAGTCTGCAGGAATAACATGCAGGTTTGGACTTGGTATAAGAAATGAAGTGGGCCAACTAGACAACTAGACAGCTCTCCCAAGATAACTTGCTGCTCAACAAATAACAAACACCTTCTTCCAGCAACCAAAGTGATGACCCTACACATGGACATCACCAGACAGGCAATGTCGAAATCAGACTGCCTATATACTTTGCAAGATGGAGGAGCGCTATACAATCAGGAACAGCAAGACCTGGAGCTGGCTATGGGTCATATCATGAGCTACCTATTCCAGTTATAGAAGAAAGAGAAAATAATCAAAGCCATGCTATATGAAGTGATATTCCTTATGAATACACAATGTAGGCAGTTTTAAAGGATTTAGATCTCATAGAAAGAGTGCCCTAAGAACTGTGGATAGAAGTATGTGGTATTGTTCAATAGGCAACAACAAAAAATCCCCAACAATTCCACAAAAAAAAGACAAGAAGGAAAATGATTGCCTGTGCAGGCTTTAGAAAGAGATGCAGAATGAAGGACAATGTAAATGAGAAAATATATGCCAACTTATTGTAGTAGCTTAGAGAACAGCAAGATGAGATTAAGTGTTCTTTTAATGAGCAATGCAAGGAAAAGTAGACGCTAACTGAATGGGGAAGACAGGAGACCTCTTCAAAAAAACTGAAATGTCAAGGGAACCATATATGGAAACAAGCAGGATTAAATATAAAGCAGGCATGGATCTAAGAGAAGCGGTTGAGATCAAGTGGCAGAAATATGTAGAGGAGCTCTGCAGGTGAGAATTGTGGATATCAGGGTATTACTGATACCAATGATAAGTTATCCTTAGAGCTAGAACAAGCTTTCCAGAAGAGTAAAGTTGAATGGGCCCTAGAAAGCAAGTAAGACTGCATGAAAGAGTAAGACTGCACATAAGATTATGCTGTCAAGGGGTTGCATGCAATATGTTAACTTTTTTTAGACACAATAGTGGCAAAAGGATTAGGAAAAGTTCATTTATATTCTAATACCCAGCAAGGAGCAGTCAAAGAGGGCTCAAGTTTTCAAACAGTTGCACCCATGTCAAGACCAAGACTAACAGATGTACAAACTGGATTCAGAAGAGGAATAGGCACTAGAGATCAAATTGCTAAAATCCAAAAAAAAATCCAAATTGCTAACATGCAAAACCTTGTGTGCCAGGTTCTTAAGGAAATTTGAATTCTATGCCACCTCATTTGCCTGCTGAAGAATCTATAAGGACCAAGATGCAATGGTCATAACTGAGTACAGAATAACTAACTGGTTCAAGATTAGCAAAAGGGTAAGGCAGGGCTGTATATTGTGACCCTGTCTAAGTATCTTATATGCAGCATATGCATAAGGGTCATCTAGATTACTCATAAGCTTGTGTCAAAATCACTCGGATGAACATCAATAACCAGAGATATGCAGATAACATTACTCTGCTGGCTGAAAATAAGGAGGAGCTAAGGAGCCTGCTGGTAAGAGTGAAAGAATAAATTGCCAAAACTGGGCTGCTGCTCAACATAAACATATCAAGATTATGTAACCAGCCACACTGAACCCTAGTGAATAAATGGGGATATCGGTGGAGATAGTAACTGATTTTATCTTCCTGGGCTCAAAGATTGCTGCAGATGTCAATTGCAGCTATGAAATTTAAAGACTTTTGCTACTTGGGAAGCAAGTGTTGGTCGAGCTTTTGAACTGGAGAAAGTGGTGCTGGAGAAAGCTGTCAAGTTCCTGGGATGGCAAAAACGATCAAACAGGTCAATACTTGAAGAGATAAGACCAGACTTCTCACTAGTAGGATTGATAGTGAAGCTAAGGCTCAAGTATTTTGGCCACATAATGAGAAGACAAGAATCAAAGTCACTGATGCTGGGCAAGACACAAGGTAGAAGGGGATGGAAGAGATGGGCTAAAATCGACATGAATCGGCAATGGATGATGACAGATGTTAGACAGGCAGTCGCTGAATGAAATATTTGACATGGTATAATCCATGAGGTCACAAAGGGTTGGACTTGCCTGGAGGACTTGTACTTGTAAAACAATGTATTATGATGCAGTTCCATGGTCTGACACTAGAGATGGCATAGAAAACGTGCTGGGATTAGGACTGTAATCTCTAGAACACATGCACCAACAAAGCCCAGCAGGGGCGGCGCTGATGAGGACTGACGAGACACACCTCTTCTTTCTGTTATTTAAGGCTGTCTGAGAGCCGTTGTCACACCTTAGGTATTTGGTAGCGCTCCGGCGTGAGGTATTGAGGAAAAGACTGTAACAGCATTCCTTTGCAGAGGGATGCTGGTAGGAGTCAGTCCGAGGTAATAGAGATCGTTAGGGTCAGATTCTGGTGCGACTAACTCTTCAGTTTCACCACATTTTGAGCTTTTATCCATCTTAGTTACAAGAGCTCCACTCGGCGCTCACTAATTCACAAATCGTTCATTGGTATCAACTCAGAGTTTGAGAGTGAATGCACTAGTGAATGTGCATTACTTCCTCGTTCGCAACACCGTGAGGTCTGATTGTGTTAGCATCCTGTATTGACTCACTATTGTAGAGCTTGCATGAGTGAACGTGTATATTCGCTATGTCACAAGCACTGGATTGTTATCAGCGTCCACTCTTTAATACAGTGGTGTTTGAAAGTTTGTGAAAGTTTAGAATGTTCTAGATTTCTGCATAAATATGACCTAAAACATCATCAGATTTTTATACAAGTCCTAAAAGTAGATGACGAAATTGACGAAAATTATCCAAAATTACATATTAGTGAGTGGCAAAAGTATGTGAACTTTTGCTTTCAGTATCTGGTGTGACCCCCCTGTGCAGCAATAATTGCAACTAAACGTTTCCTGTAACTGTTGATCAGTCCTGCACACCGGCTTGGAGGAATTTTAGCCAATTTCTCCGTACAGAACAGCTTCAGCTCTGGGATGTTGGTGGGTTTCTTCACATTAACTGCTCACTGGCCCAAATGCAGCAAAACAGGCCCAAACTATGATACTACCACCACCGTGTTTCACAGATGGGATATGGTTCTAATGCTAGAATGCAGTGTTTTTCTTTCTCCAAATATAACACTTTTCTTTTAAACCAAAAAGTTCTATTTTGGTCTCATCCATCAACAAAACATTCTTCCAATAGCCTTCTGGCTTGTCCATGTGATCTTTAGCAAACTGCAGATGAGCAGCAATGTTCTTTTTGGAGAGCAGTGGCTTTCTCCTTGCAACCCTGCCATGCACTCCATTGTTGTTCAGTGTTCTTCTGATGGTGGATTCATGAACATTAGCACTAGCCAATGTGAGAGAGGCTTTCAGTTGATTAGAAGTTACCCTCGGTCCTTTGTGACCTCGTAAAGTATTACAAGCCTTGCTCTTGGAGTGATCTTTGTTGGTCAGCCACTCCTGATGAGGGTAACAATGGTCTTGAATTTCCTCCATTTGTACACAATCTGTCTGACTGTGGATTGGTGGAGTCCAAACTCTTTAGAGATGGTTTTGTAACATTTTCCAGCCTGATGAGCATCAACAACTCTTTTCTGAGGTCCTCAGAAATCTTCCTTTGTGCTATGATACACTTCCACAAATGTGTGTTATGAAGAGCAGACTTTGATAGATCCCTGTGCCCACTCACACTTGATTGTCATCCCATTGATTGAAAACACCGGACTCTAATTTCACCTTCAAATTAACTCCTAATCCTAGAGGTTCACATACTTTTGCCACTCACTAATATGTAAAATTGGATCATTTTCCTCAATAAATAAATGACCAAGTATAATATTTTTATCTCATTTGCTTAACTGTGTTCTTGTTATCTACTTTTAGGACTTGTGTGAAAGTCTGATGATGTTTTAGGTCATATTTATGCAGAAATATAGAACATTGCAAAGTGTTCACAAATTTCAAGCACTACTGTATAAGCCACTTCATTTTTCATCTTGCCTCGCTTCTTGACTAGTACAGTGGTAGCACATCAGTCTAGTTGTTAAGCTATCTGGGTTCTGGGTTTATATATACATATAGCTATCTATCTATCTATCTATCTATCTATATATATATATAGGATGAGAGCCTGGGCATGTTCTTGGTACTACAAAAGGTGTGTATATATATGTATGTATATATATATATATATATATATATATATATATATATATATATATATATATACATATTTATTTGAAACCTAACACGATGTTTATATGTTATTTTCTGATATTAGGATTCTCTGTTGGGGGATACAGCATGCACTGTAAACATCACCTTCTACATGAAAAAATCAACAACGTCTATATTTGATATTGGCCATTATTTTCTGAATTTTGTTTTTTTTTCCCATGCAGGTATTTCAAAGGTCAGACCACAATGGCTGCTGATTTGGATGGTCCGCATATTCTACAAAGACTTGATCATCTACCATGTAATACCAGTGATTGTAAAAATGCAGACAGCAACAACAATATTAGTGCAAAGACAGCAGAGGAGCCATGTATCCCTAGCAAGACACAGAATCTAGAGCAAGAGAGCACCGAGAGCTTCCAGGCTAAAAAATGTGAAACCAAAGATGCATCAGCCTGCCAAGGCTGGGCAGAGGCTGACCCTTCAAAAAATAATAACCTCCCTACGTCTAAAATTTCAGTTAGTGTCAGCTCCACTAAGGGCTCTGTGTTTGAAAAGTGGGCAGCCATGGACAGGGCCAGTCAGAGGCCTCAGGCCAAGAGGCAGCTCTCAGACACGAGCAAAGCTTGTACTTCCCAAGCTGTGAAGAAAACTATGGCGAGACAGGAGGAGCAAAAAGCGTCTCTTAATGCTCAGCAGGAGAAAACACAGGATCAGAATTTCCCATACAAGAGAGGATCCAGGTGGAAATTGCTCAATAAAGGGGATTTCCACAGGGTGGATGCCCATGTAATTAATATTGGCAAACAGGTGGGGAATATAAGAGGGTGATCCCAATTTGAGCAACCTAATACTTGCTTATGTGTTACTACTTGTGTTGTGTTGTGTTGAGATCTGATATTTTTCCATCCATACAAGTGTATGCTTATATAATCAGATGTGTTTATGTGTTATGTAAGCTAAAGAGCCAAAAGGTCTTCTCAGTACAGACTATCACCAATACCATCACTGAGGTGGCATGTACTGATTTAGAAAGACTCCGCGCTATCTGGATCTGGCTGTGTCACAACATTGGTTAGTATCTCTGCCCTCTCTCTCTCTCACTCTCTCTCACACACACAAACATAAACAGAAAACTCCATGTCAATACAACAGCTTGACATGGGTTTCATTGCTCTGTAAACTGATTTAAATGATAACAGTAATTAGCTTTTATCCAAAGCATGACATTCACACTGAACCGTTATAATTATAAGCATTGTCTATGACAAGTTGATATATTAAAACCAAGCTGAAATAGATGCACATTGGAGCACATAACATGAACCTGACATTAACTGATAAATAAGCAATTATTTTTCAGTTCACTGAAATGAGATTTGCATGCTCACTGATTGTGAATTGTTAAGGCTCAAATACAACCCCAAATCAGAAAAAGTTGGCACAGTATTGAAAATGCAAACAAAAAATATATTCAGTGTTTTATATATTTCCTTTGACTTTTATTTTATTGCAGACAGTATGAATCCAAGATATTTCAGACTTCATTTTATTTGTTAATAAACATTCATTCTTGCATTTCAGGTCTGCAACACATTACAAAACAAGTTGGGAGATGGAAATTTAGGGCTAGTAATGACGTAAAAAAAAAACTAAATAATGATTTCAAACAGGTAATGTCAACAGGTGATTATAGTCATGATTTGGTACAAAAGCAGTATCCACCAAAATCTGAATCTTTAAATAGCAAAGCTATATAAATATGTATATTTAATAATAATACATTTTTAATAATAAATATATATATTTTTATTTTCATTTTCCATACCGTCCCAAACTTTTCTGATTTGGGGATGAAATTATTCAGAGCTTCAAATTCTAGATTTTGTGACATTACAGTGGTGCCCAAAATCTAGAACTGGAAACTGGTACAGAAAGTTTGTGAACCATTTAGAATTTTTTAATATTATGTATGAATATACGGACAGCAAAGAAGTATCAATGGATAACCATTAATTGTTATGGTCTAGAGTATGAAGAAATTTGTGGTACTTGAGTTGAAATAATGATTTGGACCACATTAAATTTTATTAGCCAGTTTTAATGGCTATAGTACATTTTCCAGATTTTTGCAATCTGTTTTGGATTATTAGAAAGCTTTCTGGATGAAATGCAGCTCTTCTCATCTGGAGTAAGATGACAGGAAATCAGGGAACCAAAACAAGACTGGGTTAAAAGGTTTTTATTGCCTACAACAAATTAACCTAGACAAACATCAAAGCAAGTCTCAGAATAAGTCCAAACGGAAACAGGCTTATATTTTATGAAATGTGTTTGCAAAGTGAAATTGCATTTCAAATTATATAGATAAAACCTAGGGCTAAAATACCTCCATGAAAAAGAACAGTCAAAAAACAATATAATTTAAGAACAAGATTGAAAATTAACACATCCATCCATAATGGGTGTTAACACCAGCTAGAATCACACTAACTGAATTAAAATCATTAAATCATGTGCATGGAAACATGATTTAATCCCACAGGATTATGCAGGTGATAGACCACTATAAGAAACACGTGTGTGATAACAAAGCTACCAGAGAAACCGAGTCTTCATTTAATGTAATACTTGAAATACTCTCCCTCTAGCTAGCATTTAAAAATTAGTGCACTAAAATAATTTTAGAGTTACAGAGCACACATTCGGTAGTGCTTGAATGTGTGTGTATATTCTTGTATAAATATGACCTAAAACATCATCAGATGAAGCCTGAAAGTAGATAAAGAGAACCTAATTATCCAAATGAGACAAAAAATTACCTTAGTCATTTATTTATTGAGGAAAATTATCCAATACATATCATATCATACATATCCATGAAAGGCAAAAGTATTTGAAAATCTAGGATCAGAAGTTAATTTGAAGGTTAAATTAGAATGAGATGTTTGGTAGCCTGTTGTGGGTAGCCTGCTGTATACAAAGAGCAAGTATCTATAGAAGTCTAATCCTCAAATTATTATGGAAACGTATCATGGCATGAACAATGGAGATTCCTGAGGACCTCAACAAAACAGTTGTTGATACTCATCAGTATGAAAAAGGTCAAAAATACATCTCTAAAGATGGGAATAACACTCATAGATTGTATACAAATGGACAAACTTTAAGACAATTGTTACCCCCTCACCTTATATATGGTGTTTTAAGTAGCATTTGTGAATGTAGTGCTTGACAAAGGTTTGCCAAAGTAATTTCTTGCCCATGTCAGCTATTGATGAATGACTGTTCTTGATGCAGTGCCGTCTGAATTATTGGAGATCATTAGGCTTGCACCTTTGCCCTTTACACACTGAAATTCCTCCAGATTCCCTGAATTGTTTAATGATATTATCATTTCATTTATCCTCTCACGCATTTGTTGGCAAACTGGGATCATCTGCCTATCTTTACTACTCAAAGACTCAGTTTAGTACCAGATCATGATTACCATCACCTGTTGACGTCACTTGTTTGAAGTCACACCATTATTTACATTTTTTATTTACTTATTTATTTTAATTTCATTACTAACCCAAAATGGTCCCTGTTCCAACTTTTCTTTGAAAGATGTTCAAGCTGACCAGAAAAAACATGAAATGTCTTGGGTTCATACTGTCTGCAGTCAAAATAAAAGACACACTGCATTTTTTAAATTATTTTAATTAATTTTTTACATTTGCATTTTTCATAATGTCCCAACTTTTTCTGATTTGGGGTTGCAAGAATGTGGAAATTTTTCTATAGCCAATAACACTGGCTAAGATAATTTTAGGTGGTCCAAATTAGTATTTCTACCCAGATACCACATACCCCAACCTCCAAACATGATTTTATGTGATCCGTAAATACTTTTAAGTCCTGTTGCCTTAAAATCCAGTGTGTTGTGTGCTGCTGTAGATTATGATGTGAACGGGTATCTGGGTCTGACTGAGAAAGAGACTTCTCCTGAAGGGGTCATTGAGACTGGACAAGGAGTTTGTTGTGGATACTCCAGTGTTTGTTTACAAATGTGCAAGTAAGCATCGCAGATTGCTTTTACTTTATTTGCCATGTTGGCATTTTTGACTTTTGACATTTTTAGCATAAAATATTACATTGAGTGGCAAACATACCTTGTGGATTATTTTTCTCAGCTGTGCTTTCTTTCTGCAGGGAAGTTGGTATTGAGTGCAGGGAAGTGGGGGGCCATGGGAAAGGTGTTGGATACAGACAGGGTCAGCATTACCAGAACACCAAGTCCAGTCATATGTGGAATGTAGTACGTCTGGATGGTCACTGGTACCTGCTAGATGCTTGCTGGGGGGCTGGAACTGTTGATTTGGACAAGCGAACCTTTATCAAGAGGTGACCTGGAACTATACTGTCAATTGCTTAGCTATATATAACCAGAATGTGCCAGGGAAGTCAAATATATAATTGATTTCTGCAGTAATTAGGTTAATTTGAGTGGAAACACAATGTACACTTCATATAATGAATAACTTGTGACTACATCCATTAGTCCATACTTGCATAAATCCATCGAGCCATTCCTAAATCCATCCATTCATCCATCCAAAACCACTTGGCAATGTAAATATTCACATTCATTAACACATAGATGTAACTTATATTACCATATCAACCTACTGCCTTGCTTTGAGAAATATGAGGACACCTGAGTATGAAGACAAAAACAAAAATAATAAGAACATGCCAAACACCACACAGGCACAACTGACACTGTGGGCTGCCAAAGCTGGTGTCCCAGCTGGTCCCATAAATACTCAATTGGCAATAAATGTGACGACCCTGCAGGACAAGGAAGTGTTGCAATCTGGTGGAGATATTCCTGAGTAACTTGCTGTGCTTAGGTGAGGATTATACTAATGAAAAATGCCAGTTGGAAGCCATACCATTAGAGCAACACACGTGGCCACAGGACATCCAGAGTTGTTAGTGTCTCTCGTATCACTACTGGGCATGACTGACTGTCGTATGCAGATAATCACACGAGCAGTTGGGGCAGTGTGTCACTCCACAGCACAGGAAGGATTGAAGTTCTTATCATACTTAAACCCGGCTGTTGTCAGATCCCAAACAGAACCTGGATTTACCCCTAAAGACGTTACGGTTCCAGTCTGTAGGAGTCCAGCTTTCCTATTCATGACACCACTGCAAACAAAGGTGACAGCGCAGTTTTGTCACTGTGAAAACAATATTATTTCAGCTAAGCACTTGAAAATGGTCCGGGCAGAGACAGGGGTATGTAGTGAAGCTGCCAATGACTGGATGATAGTGTTACGACGAATCTTTTGTTCGCGAGGTCCTGAAGAAACAGTCGGAAAATCTAGGCGACTCTTGTTACAAACAATTTATTTAAAACACAAAGTGGTCTGTGAATATATCTTAGAGTTAAGCCGATCGGTTGCCCTTCTCTCCTGCAAGCAGACGAATAGAAAGCGAAAGAGAAAGAGAAAAAGACCGCTCGTCTCTGAGCGAA
This sequence comes from Ancistrus triradiatus, assembly GCA_025084515.1. Lineage (NCBI taxonomy): Eukaryota > Metazoa > Chordata > Actinopteri > Siluriformes > Loricariidae > Ancistrus > Ancistrus triradiatus. The sequence goes on from JAJAGP010000528.1 coordinate 364,902, forward strand.
TGCTTTTGTTTCCCATCTAGGCTCCTCCTTCACTACTGGTGGAGCCAATGAAATGTGCTAGAAAATCCAGGCTCCGCCTCCCCCCTTAGGCAGGAATCTGAAGGTTCCCTAGCCAGGGACCCAGGGAGTCGCCATTTTGAACAAAGGACCACGTGGTTAAAACTTCCCGTATTGAATTTGCGTTGAATTTGCGTTTATAAGTTCCGAAAACCCTAACAATAGACAATGAAACTGTAGGAGCTGCTCATGCTTGTCAGTGGATCAAACTATCCTCTGTACTGGTCTAGTCTGCCTTGGCCGTCGTCAGCCTATTCGCCATGTGTGTTTGCAATCACGGAACCCCTGCTCGCAGCGCCTCATAACAGCTAGGTCAGAATCTATATGGCGGGCAATTAATCAAAATGTCCATTGTGCATCTCTCAGTAGAATGATGCACCTCCTCTCAAAGTCTATCAACTAGGCAAAATGTCTTCGAGTGCATGATAGAGGCAAGTCTAGCAGTCAACGATATCTCGCCAAGAAGTACACTACCCAAAAGTAGCCTTTGAAAGCCTCTTTATTGGCCAGTGGGGGGAGCACTTTTACAACCTCTTTTGGCAAGACGCACTGTCTAATCAGACCACACCTGTAATAAATTACATATCTACCCGAGACATGACTGCATGCTGTGCTTTGCAGCAATTCGACATTTCTACTGTATCTGGGTGTGTTACTTTTTTTTTCCAATCTTGCACATAAACACTGAAACAACACAGAATGCGGGCAAACAGATAGCAACTTTGCTGAATGGAGACACATTTGAAACTGAAATGAAAATGTATGTATGCAAGTATAAACTTAAATGCAATTAATAAAATTACAAAAACCCTGCACATTTTAACAAGGCAGAACAAATGTCAAAAATCAGGCAACATTGACATCAAATAACTCCCAAACAGTGTGTCACTCAGTATTTCCCTTGCTTGTAAGGTACAATGAATTCTACTTCCTGACCGATCCAGAGGACTTCATCAACTCACACTTTCCTGATGAGGAGGAGTGGCAGTTGCTGGAAATTCCTATTAAGCTGGAGGAGTTTGAGAAGTGGGTGCTAAGAACCTCTGAGTTTTTCAGGCTTGGGTTAACGCTCATTCACCCCAAAGAATTCTTATTAGTCACAGGTTGGTGTTGATGCTTGCACAGGTTGGCACCACATTCATACTTACTTCAGTGTGTTATTGTTTGCTATAATACGAAAAATGAAAACTAGATATAATCTAATACTAATATTTGTTACAGATATTAGTGATTAAAATACTTTGTTGACCAGTGCTTGAATAGTGGTCTATTGAACTTCATGCTAGTTCAATAACTTAGAGTCTGAGCCTCGGCAATGTCTCCAGCCTATACAGACACAACGTCTGGGATTTTAATGGCTGGGTGAAGAATCATCTCTCTACCGCTGCAATGGTGGCTCCTGTCAAGTGTTGGAGGTGTCTGCAACGTAGAATATGAGGAGGAATTTTAGACCATTATGGGATTTATCAGATTCCTCTAAATTGTGTTAAAATTTGGACTATGACTTTGGATTAAGGCCATTCGGAAGATCCCGAAACATTCCTGGTTCGGAAACTTCAACACTGGAGTTTGCTTGTCCTCCCCTTGTCTCAGTAGGCTTACTCTGGGTACTTCAGTTCCTTCCTACATTCCAATGACATGCTTAATTGGTTGCTCTACATTGGACCAGTATGAATCTGTCTGACTAGTGTTGATATTACACTGCTTTTGTCAGGAATAGCCATTGATGTTGATGTGACATTAATTAAATAGTTATTTCCATTCATCACTAAATGTATGTTTAGTGTTTTCTTTTATAGGATATTTAAGCAGAGATTTTAGCAAAGGTTTTAACTCCTGGGTCCTTTTCCACTTCTGTCAGAACTAGTTATTTGCTTTTTGTGTGTTATTTAACTAGAATTTGTTGACAGTTACTTCTATTGTGGAATCAATAACCTCTAGTGTAGTGGCAGTATATCTTAAATATTTTATTGTCACACAAGCACACATGTATAAGCCATTTTGTTGTTTATAATATTGTGATCTGTGTTCAGGTTCAGAATGTCAAATACCATAACAAAAGATTTGCACAGACAGTACATTGACAGTTTCGGTAACTTAAATGGCATTTGGGAATTCACGGAAGCCTAAATTAATATTATGTGCATTTGTTCATTCTCTTTTTTTTTCACTTAATCCTGAGCCAGTGCCTAGCCGGTGGGATAGGGCGCAAGACAGGAACAACCCTAGACATTTACATTTACAGCATTTAGCAGACGTCCTTACCCAGAGCGACCCAGATACAATCTTACAATCCAAGCAATTGTGGGTTAAGGGTCTTGCTCAAGGACCCAACAGTGGCAGCTTTGGCAGAGGTGGGATTTGAACCCTGCAGCTTCTGGTCCATAGTCCAGTAACTTACCCACTAGGCCACCACAGTCAGGGCGCCAATCCATTGTAGGGCACATACACTCACACACTCGGGCCACTTTTAGCATAATAAGTTAACCTAAAGCATGTGTTTGGATTATGGGAGGAAACCGGAGCACCTGGAGTAGACCCAACAAGACATCGGGAGTACATGCAGACACCTTACAGAAAGCACCCAGACAACTCCACCTGGGATTGATCCAAGGACCTTCTCGCTGTGAAGCGACAATGCTATAAACCGAGCCACCATGCAGCCCTATTAATATTACAACTATATATTTTTACTTTTCGAATATACAGTATAATATTTGAACTAATGAACAAAGAACCAGAAAGAAAAAAACATCTTGATGAACATTGATGAAAATAATAAATATTATTTATATAAATCATAATGTATAGTGAAGTTCAGGTGGCGCAGAAGCCAATTAGTCCACTACCATGACGACCTGGGTTCAAGCCGCTGTGGTGCTTTCTGGCCAGGTTAGACAACACACTAGAAAGACTGGCTGTGTCTGATGGAGGAGGCTGGATGAGAGGATCATCACTTCAACAGCAACCCCTATCCAGCCCAATCATGGACTGTTTTCCTTTTCAGGATATATTCTTGTCTGCACCCTGTGAATTCTGGGATGTGCTTTGCACAATTTCATGACAATGACCAGGATAATAAATTATTAATTGCAATAATTGAAATGTACTGTATAATTATGACACTGTCTACCACAGGACTTTTGTGTGGTATCCTTTGTCTAGTTTACCTTTTTTAGCCTGGCACTGCAATTTTCTCCTGTTATTCACTAATGTATTGGCTTAGCAGTCAACATTTTGGAATGTGGACCAGACGATCCAAGGTTCAAATCCCACCTCTGGCAAACTAGTACTATTTGGGTCCTTGAGAAAGGCTTTTAACCCACAATTGCTTGGATTGTAAGACTGTACCAGTTGTAATCTGCTCAGGATAAGGGCATCTACTAAATGACTGCATTATTTATTTTAAAAACAAGCTGTACAGATGGGATTTGATCAAATTATATATATGTTCCAGATGAGTAATGACAAATGCAGAATCCAGACAATTTAACTTAAAGAAGCTGATGATTAGAGTCATTAAACATGCTGATAGCATAATAAATAACTGATAAAAAAGTTTGACTTACATAAAAATTTAGATGCACTTCATTAATAATCTTTGTGTGCAAATTTTGAAACAGTATATAGGATGAACTAATTTTGGGGGAGAACATTAGACCAGTGGTTACAGCCCATTTTTATACAATGGACTTTGAAGCAAGGGTGGTAAATAAAACTCGATCATTACAATGAATTGTGTGGGATCAGTTCAAACAGAATATGCTATAGAAATTGTCTATAATTATGACTTAGGAAATTCAATTATGTGCACAATAGTTATTTTGCAACCTGCCATTAACTACATAAGTGTTTGTATCTAACAAACTGGCTATGGTGTGTATATAATGCATTTAATACTGGCCATCTGTGTTTGTGCTCAGATGATGGTGAGGCCTGCATATCAATGGGATTTTCTCATCCAGTGGACTTTGCTTATCAAATATCTCAGCACAGTGGTGGTGAACATAAGGATCTGAGTAGCTCTATGGGTCTGCTCACTGTCACCCCAAATACCATGAAACTCCGTCTCATACCTCCAACCACAGGAACATTTGACATCATGTTGTTTGCGCGTCCTGGAAACACGACTGGAACGTTCAGATGGGTGTGTTCCTTCCGTTTGGAGTGCCATGCACCTAAGGCGACAGACAATCTCCCTGAGAACCCTTACCAGTACTGGGGAATGAACCAAAATGCTAACAATCTGGGATTGAAGCCGTGTATGTATGCGAGTGAAGCTATTGTTCTGAAAGCTGGAACATTTGAACTAGTGCTGCAGACAACCAAGCCACTCATGATGCTGTGTGAACTCAGCCATAAGGATTTGGATAAAAATCTTGCCAGGAGATGTGTGGTTACTCAAATCGAAGCTGACAAACTTACATGTAACATCCTCTGTGCCTACACGGGTTATTACAGATTGTCTGTGTTTGTTCGGGACTATCAGACTGCTAAGAATAGCTTCCATAATGCTGCAAACTTTCTCCTGCACTGTATCGCCAACCCGATCAACTTGAATGAGCTTTTCCCTTCTGATCTCAACACCTTCTGCGGCCCTGGTATCAGTACAGATGAAGCTGGCTTGTCAAAGTTCAGCCACACTGGGGCAATAGTGAGCACACAGCAGGGAAAGTGCAACATTACCTTCCAAAGCCAGCAGGAATTGGACTTTCATGCTCTCTTAGACAAAGAACACCGGAAGCAGCCTGGATTCCCTCTTTCTCGGCATGTTTTCTTAACCCACAATGGCACCAAGGTAACTGTTAGCCTAGCTCTGCCTGAGCTAGGAATTTACAAGCTGGGCTTGTACAGCAAGAGTCCATCCAGCCAGGAATTCAGGTCCTTGTGTGATTTCATCATTCAGAACAGCTCAGAGAGTGGTTGGCCACCATTCCCATTCACCTACACTGACTGGAGGAAGGGTAGTGTGCTGTTCGAGCCACGCTCAGGCCTGCTGGAGCCACAGTGTTGGGTTCAGTTTCGTGTTCGTGTTCCTGACGCTCACAGAGTCTGTGTGCAGGGCGAGCAAAGAGTGAACCTGCAGCTCAATAAAAGTCGCATATGGGAAGGGGATGTGTTCACGGGAAACGTGCAACAGATGCACCTTGCTGCCAGCCAGGAGAAAAAGCCCAATGAGATGGCCATTCTAATGTCTTTTGATGTGCTGAAGCAACAAATTGAGATGTGAAAAGCAACAACCCTCCTTAAGGCCTATTCACACTAAATATGGATGCGCTTTTTAACATAGTGGAACCTGCACTCTGAAAAGCACTGTGAAAACTCCCTGTTTGCTTTTGCTTTCTTTAATTTTCCTTCTCTTAATGTGTCACTGAGTGTGCTGCAGTCTGTCAGTTTCAGACTTGGTGTGAAGGATAGCATTGATATACTGTACGGGTGTTCTTTTTCAAAACTTGACATGCGTTTTTTTTTTTCGTCCGTAAAAATCGGACTCAGTGTAAAAAGACCTTTATCGTGCTGTCTCTCTCTGGGTCTTTCTCTCTCTATCTCAATCTTTCTCTCTGTCTGTCTGTAACACACACAAACATTTATGGAATTAGCAACTGTCTTTACGTGACAGTGCTTCCTGTTATATGTACAATGCAAGCATTTATTTCAGAATAGTGCCGGGAACTGACTGAGAAGTGTGCAGAAGCTGTGATAAACAAGCACATATAACTCTAGTGGCTGAATTGCAAACATGCAGGGTTTTGTGTCCTCTTCTTTCTCTGGGCTGCTGCTTTGCAAAGAAGAAAACTAATCTGCAAGTGTTCCATGACTCAATGCAAGGTCCTAACGTTGCGGAGCAGAAATAAAGCGTATTGGTAAGATTTGCTCAAAATCATCAATCATCATCATCATCATCATGTCAGTGCGTATAAAGAGAACAGTGCCAGCCAATCATCACTTAAAATGTAAATGTAACGTAAGTAAAACGTTGTTTTTAACCAAACTTTCTGCACCCGAGACTGTGCTGTTACATGTGTCATTACAACTGCTGTACTACAACAGCTAATGTATCTGACAAGGCAAGATATGGGTTAAGCAGGTTAACATATATCCAAATGAATGTTGTCCGAAATAACATCATTCAGCGTCATTCAACGTGCATACTTGTATCTATATTGAGAGCCTGAAAAGTCATCATTTAATGATGGATTATAACTGTGAACACAATCTGTCACAACATCTGCTTGTACTGACTGTACATGAAATTATTTCTATATTTTTGCTGTGAATATGTGACATCTTTCTTCTACGAGGTGCTAATGTGCTATTTTCAAAGAATGTTCAATCACTTAAACTGTGCGAGCTATTATAAAAAGGTGAGCATATGTTGTGTGCGCCTGCTTGTGCCCTGCATGATATGCTGGTTCTGTAAGTAGGGTAGTCACCAGCATACTCAACAAATCAGGATCCCACCCTGGAAACCAGTATACTCGTCATACCAGCCTCCAATGTGTGTGGGCTAGGCATGCTTACTATCCTGGTGCCTCATGAAGGTGACCATCAAACACTCTATAAAAGCATATACCGTACTACAAACACAACATATGCTTGTCTTACTGATAGGTAATATTTAACAGGTAATGCTTATATTTTGAAAGCGAAAATTCTTATTTTGTGGTGCAGTTCATAGAGTACTTGTAATAAAAATGGCTGCATTGTTGTGTTGTGTTGTTCATTTTAATTAAACCTGTTTTGGATAGCAGTGAATACATGGACTTGTCCTTAACCATTATAGCAGGAACACAGCTCATACAGCTCTGACAAAGCCCGGTTTCAGACAAATCCTACTGTACGTCATATTCAAGTTCAAGGTATTTTAATTGAGCAAAAAGAAAAACATCTAAATCTGTATTGGACTGAAGATATACAATTGATTTTTTTTTCCAGTCCAGACGTTCTGCTTCTTGATGAACTGAGACATCTCACAAAAAATTATAAATGTTATCTCAGTCAGATGCTGAGTGCTCCACCATGCAGCAGTAATTGGGGGCGACTAATGTCAGCTCAGATATTTTACACACAATTTAGTGATTAGCACCTGGCCTTTACCTCTTACTGTATCTGGCCTTTGCTATCTTGGTTAATAGCATCTGTGCAGATAATTTGTAAATTAACAGTTCCAAGTTGGATCATTTGTTAATTTAACATGAATCAGCAATTTAACACAAAGTTAGCTGCCTTTGGTAGTGTGGTTGACTAGTAAAACGTTTTTGCTACAGATGGACTTGCTGAAGTTGATCAGCTGACAGGTAGTGCAGTTCAAGACTACAGACGGGTGTGTAAGTTCATTTTATACATCTTTATAATAAAGGCCAAACAATGCTTTGCTTGTCTCAGATAGAATGGCAATATGCACCAACAAGTAGTGTGACCAGATGTGCCGTTTTTCCCGGTACAATTTTGTATTTCAGTCCAGACTTACTTGTGAACCCTTTAGAAATTTCCATATTTCTGCATAAATATGACCTAAAACATCATCAGATTTTCACACAAGTCCTAAAATGAGACAAAAATATCATACTCGGTCAATTATTTGTTGAGGAAAATGATCCAATATTACCTATTAGTGAGTGACAAAAGTATGTGAACCTTTGCTTTCAGTATCTGGTGTGACCCCCCTGTGCAGCAATAACTGCAGCTAAACGTTTCCTGTGACTGTTAGTCAGTCCTGCACACCAGCTTGGAGGAATTTTAGCCCATTCCTCCATACAGAACAGCTTCAACTCTGGGATGTTGGTGGGTTTCCACACATTAACTGCTCGCTTCAGGTCCTTCCACAACATTACGATTAGATTAAGGTCAGGACTTTGACTTGGTCATTCCAAAACATGAACTTTATTTTTCTTTAAAAATTCTTTGGTAGAACGACTTGTGTGCTTAGGGTCGTTGTCTTGCTGCATGACTCACCTTCTCTTGAAATTCAGTTCATGGACAGATGTCCTGACATTTCCTTTAGAATTCTCTTACATAATTCAGAATTCATTGTTCCATCAAGTCAAGTCAAGTCAGATTTATTTATATAGCACTTTTTACAATGGAGCATTGTCTCAA
>JAJAGP010000529.1:0-72146 GCA_025084515.1 Ancistrus triradiatus
TAAAAGTTTAGAGGGACGGCCGGGTCTTGGTAGATTTGCAGTGGTCTGATACTCCTTCCATTGCAATATGATCGCTTGCACAGTGCTCCTTGAGATGTTTAAAGCTTGGGAAATCTTTTTGTATCCAAATCCAGCTTTAAACTTCTCCACAACAGTATCTCGGACCTGCTTGGTGTGTTCCTTGGTCTTCATGATGCTCTCTGCGCTTTAAACAGAACTCTGAGACTATCACAGAGCATGTGCATTTATACAGAGACTTGATTCTATTTATCATCATCAGTCATTTAGGTCAACATTGGATCATTCAGAGATCCTCACTGAACTTCTGGAGTGAGTTTGCTGCACTGAAGGTAAAGGGGCCGAATAATTTTGCACGCCCCACTTTTCAGTTTTTTATTACTAAAAATGTTTAAAATATCCAATAGATTTCGTTCCACTTCATGATTGTGTCCCACTTGTTGTTGAATCTTCACAAAAAAATTACAATTTCATATCTTTATGTTTGAAGCCTGAAATGTGACAAAAGGTTGAAAGGTTCAAGGGGGCCGAATACTTTTGCAAGGCACTGTATCTTAAATGTATTGGTTATAAATTCAAGGGATTTTATAAGAAGTAGGCCATTACAAGTTCGCAAAGGGGGTAAACACAATACAGTCAACAAACATTATTTGAATGTTGTTCTAGATATTAGTTTAGATATAATTAATATTTACATAACGGGAGTCCTATATCCACTAATGCCTAATGGTTATCCACTAATGGTTTTGCCACTGTAACGAACAGGGTCCAATTTGTTATGCAAGTGCACACGTTATCTACTGTATAGTGTATATGTACAATATTTGTAAAAACAACCATTGCCTCATTGAATAAAATGATAGTAGGTGCTCAGGCGGAATGCTGGCAAGAAGGTTTGGGTATCCTACAGGCAGGACTGGCTGCGCCTAGAGAAGAAGAGGCTGGTTGGGGAATAAACCCCAGGGCTACCAGGCAAGTGATGGCCCAAAATAGACCCCAGTGAAAACATGACCAGGAAACCAGGGATAAACCATGTGGAAAGAAAGAAATAAATAAATATAATTTAAAGATGGTAGACAGAAATAAGAAGCCACTCAATAGGGGATCCACTTCAGTTATTATTCCATCTGCTTTTGTTTATAGCAGACTATTGGTTCAGAGTTAAGGTGTTATAATATCCCAGATGTTAAAGCTGGACTTTGTGAGTAATGGAAAAAGGAAAAAAATTGAGTGTTTTTTAAATCATAATAAGTTATTTTATTTACCTATTTGATAACTAAGAGATCAAACCAAAATGAGCCAACTAACTAAGAGTTTAGAAGCAAATAGTGAGTGCCAGAATTACAGGTGCACCAGAAACAAAAAACTAGAAGTGTTCAACAGACTCAAAGCTATATTGGCGTAGCAACAGAATAGTAAATAGTATCAATAGGCCATTATTAATAGTGCAGCCCCAAAAATAGAACAGACTTGACCGGGCGTGTCAAGAAAAAGTACTCATTGTGAGCTTCACAAAGCTGGAATTCAAGTCAGAGGCATTTTGTAAGGCCAACGTGTGAAAATATTGTATGCTACATTATACATATGATCGAATATTTGGGGGGACAGCCATAAAAAAATTCAAAATATTTTCAACTCTGACTATGAACCACTTCGATACAAGGGTTCATAAACAAAAACAGGAAAAAACAGAGCAAAAAATAACAGGTTTCCCTTCAAACAAATCCTGACTGATTTGTAAGCCATCCAAATAAACATCATATTTATAAGGCTGCGCACCACAGGCTAGATATCAGAGATTCAAGCATCCAGCTGCTAAAGGTAGATTGGACAATTAGATTATACATGATCAAATGTAATGACCCATGTTAATTAAGCTCATCACACAAACCGTGAAGAATTGTTTGATTATGAAAATAGCCAATTAGTCATTTTATTTTATTTTTATAAGAGTCAGCATCATTATTATGATCGAGCTTGGTTTGAACAAATGATTTAACAGCCTTAATTAAAAGCAGGTAAGCTGAGTGCATTCACAACAAGTTTAGGGAACGGCTTTTCTAACAACAGTTTGTAGGACAAGTAACGGACTGAAAGTACATAACGTGTATATGTATATATATATGGGACTGTGGTAGCCTAGTGGGTAAGGTACTGGACTATGGACCAGAAGGTCCCACCTCTGCCAAGCTGCCACTGTTGGGTCCTTGAGCAAGGTCCTTAACCCACAATTGTAAGTCGCCCTGGATAAGGGCGTCTGCTACAAGCTGTATATATATATATATATATATATATATATATATATATATATATATATACACACATACATACATACATACATACATATATACATTAAAAACCCTGTCCAGGACTGTTGCGCAATTTGTTGTTGGTCCTCCACAGCTTCAACTCTGGGTTTTTTGTTGTCTCCTCACATGAACCACTTCCACAACATTTCTATTGGCTTGGTCAGGATTTTTGACTTGGCCATTCCAAAATAATAAATTTAGACTTCTTTACCCATGGACGTCATTAGAGCTGTTTTAGGGGGGCTATAGCCCCCCCAAAAAAAATGTTCCCTAGCAATCTCTTTTTCTTTTAATCCTGGACAGGGTCACAGGAGAGCCAAAGCCTAACCTGCAGCATACGGCGCAAGGCAGCAACAATCCTGGACAGGATGCCAATCCAACGTAGGGTACATACACTCAAATAGTCATACACACACTCACACACTAGGGGCACTTTAAAGACATCAATTAACCTCAGCATGTCTTTGGACTGTGGGAGGAAACCTGAAGCATTGTTCTTTTTTGAGAGCAGTGCTTTTCTCCTGCCATTGTTGTTCAGTGTGCTCCTGATGGAGGTCTCATGAACATTAACATTAATTTAGCCAATGTTAGAGAGGCCTCTGTTACCTTGGGTTCCTTTGTGACTATTACACACCTTGCTATTGGAGAGTCGTCTTGAATTTACTCAGTTTGCATGCAATCTGTAGAGTTGGTTTGCTGCGCGTCAAAAACCCCATTTCTGATGTCCTTGGAAAGCTCCTGTTTGTGGCACAAACATGTATTGTAAAGGTCAGGCTTCAATAGATGCCTTTTCTTTATATACAACAGGGCTCCCACTCACGCCTGGTTGTCATCACATGGATTCGAAACACTGGACTCTATTAACTGCTATCAATCCTAGAGGTCACATACGTTGCTACTCACAGATTATGTAACATTCGATATTTTCCTATACAGTTCTGAAATGTATCAAACAACAAAAAGGTGTTTCTGATTACATGATTTGTAATGAAAAACATTGTCTTGTACATGGAAAAATGCAAAATACGACCATTTTACTAGTAACCTCCGACATTTAGCCCCAACTGTATATCTGTAAACAATGACACTCAAATACCAAAATGCATTTGCTGTACAGTATATGAATGGGTTTATACAGGGTAGAGCCAATGTTTATTTATTTGTCTCCAGAGCAGCTTTAATACTCCTTGGAATGCCGTCATACAAGTTGGGCCATTTTCCAAGAAGTGATGAAGCATGTGAAGATCTACTTCACAATATACTGTATAACAATGGCTAAATAATGTTTCAAATCTTCTGATTCAGGAGGTCATGCATAGTTATCATGGCATCAACAGCAAACAGCGTTTGCACCGTAGGATTGCTGTTTGTTATTCGACCATCCAAAGCAATCATTGGACCAAATGTCTTCTGGAAGATTTATCATTTGGCATCCATCCAGATATAGGAAATATGGTTCAAGTTAACTACTTAGAACATATTCCCTTTTCCATTACTCGGAGGTCCAAGTTTTGTCCTCCATACACCAACTTTGAAGGCCTTGCAATGGCTTTAGATACAAAGGTTTCTGAGTTCTGTGAAGTCCAGAACACTACGTTTTTCTAGATTAGCCCTGCGATGTACTGGAGCCCTGTCCAGGGATGGTTCTTGCCTTGTGCCTTGTGCTGCTGGATAAACCCCAGCCTCTAGTAACCCTGAATTAGATTAAGCAGTTATGGAAAGTGAGTGAGTGTGTGAGAGAGTGTGTGTTCTATTCGATGATGTAGTTTTAATTGTGGCTGTAGACAGGGCATCAATCCATCAGCAGGCACATTCAACCACATGCACATTGGGACACTTTAGAGAAGCCAACTCTAAACGCACATCTTTGGAGTGTGGGAGGAAACCAAAGTACCCAAACATGCCGAACGCAAATGCCACACAGGCAGTGGCCAGGCCAGAAATCAAAATCGGGTCTCTGAAGCTGTGAGGTGACAGCACTATCCATGTAGCTTAGCAACTATTCTACAAAAATAGCAGCAGCAGTCAAATATGCTAGCCCACCAATGTCGGGACCAAAGTTGGAGTCCTGGCCCGGCTCTACACAGACAATGACTGAGGGAGGGAAGGCAAGTAAAGGGTTAATCCTCCATTCATTCTCGTACTCACTGATGTCTGTCAATGGCTGGTGAGAATCCTGGCCTGTAGTTGTTCTCAGCTGGTGTTAGGTCATTCAAGACAGCTGGTAATTGTATACATCTAAAATGACTACTGTATAACTGAAGTCTGTCTCTGTCCCTGACTTTCCAGTTGATGATCACTTTTTGCTGATGCTGTTTGTCCATGTTTTACGTACACGGAAATAACATTTGTGGCCATAGCCTTTCAAACACTGAATCAGTTTTCCACTTTTTGTGGCTGAAACAGTTGCACACTGGGCTCCCACGATTTAGACTCTTAAAAACTCTTGAGTTGCCTCATGTTGTTTGAAATCTCACACATTAAAGTAATTGTCAGACAGCTTTTATAGCTTATAAATGCTGTTAAATGGGGGTCAGTTATATTCACTCTGAAAACCTTACCACACGTTTTCTGAGCTCACAATAAAATATATGTTATGGGGCGAAAAAGGTTTATGTGGTTGAACCAGTCTCTGTAAACAGGAAGCACAAACAACTGGATGAAAAAAAAAAAAAAAACACACAAAAAGTAGCGGGTCAGACAAAGTCCTTCACCCAGGAGACTATCGTTCAAGTGTATGTGTATTTGGGGACCACTGGATATGCTTGGTTGGCGAGATTAAAAATATAGTATATTAGCTTCAGCTAATAACCTTAAGCCTCCCTAAAAACCACAGCCATTCCTTTTACTTGCCAACCAATCTGTACAACTGCGATTTAAACGACTGCATTATTAAAGTACGTAATTCATAATTATTATTATAATACTTAGCCGATAGATGGCCAAAAGAAAACCCGGGTTTCACACAAATAGGCCGTTATTAGCGGCACCAGCCAATTAGGAGGTTTCTGGCGCCTCCATGTGGTGGTTTTGGAAGCTTCAGCTTTCAACTGCCTTTAGACAAGGAATCAGTTTTCAAGTTTTACGTGCACTATAAGGCAACAAAACAATCATGAGAGGAAATAAAGAGAGGTACAAGAACAAAGTACAGAGATATCCCAAAGTACGTACAGGAAAACAAACATTTCCCTGGGTAGGGACTGTTATTAATCTTTGGCAATGCCCAAAAACTTGTACTGGTGCCTTTATTTATTTATTTGTATTTCCTGGTCAGGGTGACAGGCGCCGATTCCGAAGCGTTCCTTGGACGGGACGCTAGTCCATTGCAGGGCAGGGCAGGGCAGGGCAGATACCTGAGTACCCGTCTTTATATGGATCTAAATTTTGCATGTAAGCCTACATTTACTATTTTATAAAAACGTAATATTATATGTACTTTGTGATTAAATATTAAAGTAACCATAGTAATAATGCTCCAGTGGTGCAGTGGTCTAACATGCCAGCCCACCAGCACAGGGACCCAGGTGTGTGTCCTGGTGGTGCCTTCAGGCTGACGTCATCACGTGACACGTCTGAGGGAGGAGAAGCTGGTTGGGGGATCATCATTGTCCGATCTTACACTCATGCCTGAACCCTCTTGGGATAGGTGCTGGAGCTGTGACCTTGTCCAGGCAAAGGTACATTTAGTAATTTTACAGATGCTCTTATCCACAGTGACTTACAGCTGATAGTCTTACATTCCAAACAATTGTGAGTTAAGGGCCTTGCTTAAGGACCTAACAGTGGCAGCTTGGCAGAGGTAGGATTTGAACCCTGGACGTACCAGTCCAAAGACTAATACCTTAATCACTAGGCCATCACAGTCCTGCTATGGCTTAACCACTACATTTACATTTACATTTACAGCATTTAGCAGACGCCCTTATCCAGAGCGACTTACAATTGGTACAGTCTTACAATCCAAGCAATTGTGGGTTAAGGGCCTTGCTCAAGGACCCAACAGTGGCAGCTTTTTGGCAGAGGTGGGACCACTAACACCACAGGTGTGTAAAAATATGAAAAAAAAATGTTTGTACTGCAAGTTTTTACAGAAAGTACACTGGATAGTAATGGGTATTTTAACCTCATAAAAGTAACGTAGATTTAAATTAAAGTTAGTGGCACAGCTAAGCCTGAAATGTTTGTGTGTTTGTTGTTCTGTTTTCACGTCTACTTTCAGTTTGGCGGCATCTAGTGGCGCAGGTGCGGGAGTTTCCTGTTTGGATCGAGCGTACGGATCATGGCGGTAATCAAGCCGACTTAGCTGCGGCTCGTCTGAGGCAACCACCACGCTCCTATTTAAGAAGCGGCTTGGAGCGTGGCTGGTTGATGGATCGGCAGATCGGTAGCGCCGGTATTTTCCCTTAAACCGGGTCTCTTGTGATACACTGCACGGTGGTTCGCTTATTTAGAAGCTCCACTTCTCCCAGCGTGACAAAAGTCAATAGTAGCCGATACTAGGACTCTCTTCACTTTATCCCAGTACAAAAGTTGTCTTGCACATTTCACTTAAATGTCACAGGCTAAACTTAGAACTTGGTAATAACTGTTTACGGAAAGTTTTCCTTGGGAAACCAGCAT
The DNA here is from genome assembly GCA_025084515.1 of Ancistrus triradiatus. Taxonomy (NCBI): domain Eukaryota; kingdom Metazoa; phylum Chordata; class Actinopteri; order Siluriformes; family Loricariidae; genus Ancistrus; species Ancistrus triradiatus. Next base: position 6,948 of record JAJAGP010000529.1, read on the forward strand.
GGTCTCCGCAAAGCTGTTTTGAGACCAAAATACCTTTAGGATCACGAGCATACATGTACATCATTCATACATCTCAAATTCTTTTGTTATATGACTTGTATAGTAGTAATGAGTAACCAGTTAAAAAAAAAACATTTAAATTATAAATTATACTGCCAGGGGTGGTTCTGGTGGGGGCTCTTTGACCACAAGCTTGTTCCCCCCAACAATCCCCCTAAATGAAGAGTGGGTTTACTAATTAATCTTCTTAATTCCCGCAATGCACAATTAGATAGAAAGTAATTGGCCCCTCTAACATAGCCATTGGCTCCAGCATGCCCCCCACTTGAAATGGTCTAGAACCACCACTGTATACTGCATTTTCAATTTACATTATTCGTCTCAAATAATTAATATATTATTTTTAACAATAAGAAACAAAGGTATAGGTGGGTACTGATCCAATACTGAATAGCAGTTTTGGGGCCAATCCACTCTCAAACGCTAGAGTTTTATCAGATTTGGTTAAACAATTCATCCAAAGTTTAGACACCCCTAATCTAATTAAATGTTGTTGTTGCTGATTTATTTGACTGACAGCAATAAAACAGAACTGCAGGGAACAAAGTTAAATTAGACCTAGGAAATAAAAATAACATTTGATGTCTGGCAGTACCCCAAGTTTCACAGGGTTTCACAGGGAGTCTAAGCTTTAACCCATATTGTGATCTACAAATTCTCCATATGTGAGGATGTATGAACTATAGCTGGCAGCAAAGGGGATTTTTAGTACAATTTGTGTCCTTTGTTGACATACCGTACATGATCTGTACTGTGTCAGTCATCACACAGGTTACAAACAGTCATGCAAAAGTTTGAGGACCCCTGGTCAAAAGACATGGGTTTTCATTATTTTTTTAACAGTATTTATTTTCGTAACTTTAGCCCAGCGGTGTCCATCTACATGAGAAATATTGACACTAGATACTTGACATGTTTTAAAGATGCAGTATTATGCGTAAAGGTTTTAAAGAAAATGTTAAATTGGCCTAAATAATCTGTTTCAAATTGTTCTCTTTTCCCACTCTTTTTTTATTTCCTGCAGCAGTTATGGCTCTAAAATGAAATTCAACCATTTGTATTTTTTCATACTTTGAGCACAACATTTCAAATAATTTACGTGAAATAAACCGGCCCTTAGGTATTTTGATATGGTCCAATCTGGCCCACTTTTAAAAAAGTTTGGACAGCCCTGCTTTAATCGGACCATTATGAACTTGATTAAATTCTGAGACTTTACAAAATCACTAGCAGATCATCTGGAGTGATGTTCAAACTTACGCAAGCCGGTGTGTTTTAAAATGTGCAACAATTTATTATTAAGGTCATAATCTGTAAACTTTAGGGGTGCTCACACTTAAGACTATACATATAATGCGGGGACACCCCTGGTCTGTACCACATGACATACACAGACCCAGCACCCAACGCAAGGAGAGCCAAGACCCAGGAGCTTCTGGCAACCCTGACCTGATTGGTCATTACAGACAGGTGACCGTACCTGGTCATTACCAAGGCCTGACTCTACCTGGTCGTTACAGACACCTGATACTACCTGGTCATTACAGACACCTGACTCTACCTGGTCATTATCAGACTCGCCTACCCTATCCTGTCATACAATCACACACTGATCATACCTAGTATTACACCAGGCTGAACTTACCTGGTTCATTACAGACAACCTGACTCTACCTGGTCTTAAACAGACGCTTACCTACCTGTCTTCCAGGCACCTGACTCTACCTGGTCATACAGACGCCTGAAACCCTACCTGTCATTACAGGCAACCTGACTCTACACCTAGTTCATTACGCAGGCCTGACTCTGCCTGTCATTACAGAACCTGACCCTACCTGGTCATTAACAGCGCAACCTGACTCGACCTAGTCATTACCACGCCTCGACTCTGCCTGGTCATACATACCCCTTAACTCGACCGTGGTCATTTACAGGCACCTGACCCCTCTACCTGGTCAGTCAGCGGCACCCTGACCTCTACCTGGGCATTACAGCACCTGACTCTACCAATGTCATTTTACAGACACCTGACACTACCTGGTCATTACGTCACCTGACCTCTACCTAGTCCTTTTAACCAAGGCCTGACTCTACCTGGTCATTACAGAATGCCTACTACCCTGGTTTTACAGACCCTGAGACTCTACCTGGTCCCTTACAGACGCCTTACCCTATCTGGTCTATTACGGCACCTGACTCTAACTAGTCAGTAACCAAGACCGACTCTACCTGGTCATTACAGACCGCCTGACTCTACCTGGTCATTACAGACGCCTTACTCTACCGGTCATTACAGACGCCTGACTCTACCTTGTCATTAAAGACCCTGACTCTACTCCCTGGTCATACCAAGACCTGACTCTACCTAGTCATTTACAGGCGCCTGACTCTAGCCTGGTCCATTATACAGACGCCTGACTCCTAACCTGGTCTTACAGGCACCTGCTCTACCTAGTCATTAACAAGAGCCTGACTCTGCCTGTCATTCACGACACCTGACTCTACCTTTTCATACAGACTCCTGACCCTACCAAACCTGGTCATTACAGGCCCTGACCTCTCTCTCCATTACCAAGGCCCTCCGACTCGTACCCCCTGGTCATTACAATGCCTGATACTACCATGCTTATTACAGACCCTGACTTCGATACCTAGTCATACAGACCCTGAACCCTACCTGGTCATTACAGACACCTGACTCTACCTGGTCATTACAGACCCTGCTTCTACCTGGTCATTATCAGACCCTGACTCTACCTGGTCATTACAGACGCCTGACTCTACCTGGTCATTACAGACGCCTGACTCTACCTGGTCATTACCAAGACCTGACTCTACCTTGTCATTACCAAGACCTGAATCTACCTGGTCATTTTCCAAGACCTGACTCAATACCCTGTGTCCCAATTACCAAGACCTGACTCTACCTGGTCATTACCAAGACCTGACTCTACCTGTCATTACAAGACCTGACGCTACCTGGTCATTACAGACGCCTTACTCTACCTGGTCATTACAGACGCCTGACCCTACTACCTGGGGTCATTACAGACCGCCTGAACTCGACCTGGTCATTACAGACGCCTGACTTCTAACCTGGTCTTACAGACGCCCTGACTCTAACCTGGTCATTAAGACGCCTGACTCTACCTGTCATTACAACGCCTGACTCTACCCCTTGGTTCATTACAGACCCTGACTCGACCTGGTTCCATTACGACGCCTGTACCTCTACCTGGTCATTTACAAGACGCCTGACTCTACCCTGGTCTGTACGACGCCTGAACTCTCTACCTGTCATTACAGACGCCTACTCTACCTGGTCATACAGACGCCTGACCCCTACCTGGTCATAACAGACGCCTGACTCACCTAGTCCAGTTAAAGACAACCTACTTACCTATTCATTATAGACGCCTATTCTACCTGGTCATTAACGACGCTGACTCTACCTAGTCATTACAACACCTGACTCACCCTAGTCATATACATGACGCCTGAACCCTAACCTGGTATTACAGAACGCCTGAACCCTAACCTAGTCTTACAGACACCCTGACGCTACTATCATTACAGACTCTGACCCTACCTGGTCATTACAAGCCCCTGACTCCTACCTAGTCATTACCAAGGCCTGAACTCGCCCTGGGTCATTACAAATCCTGACCCCTCACCTGGAGCAGTACTGCACCGTCGACTCTACCTAGATCCATTTTACCAAGGCTGACTCTTACCACCCAGTGGTCTTCATTATTGATGCCTAGATTCCCTACCTGGGTACATATACAGCGCCCTGACCCCTACCTGGTCATTACAGACGCCTTAACTCTACCAGTCCTTACCAAGGCTGACTCTACCTAGTCATTTTTACAGACGCCTGACCCTACCATGGTCGTTAACAAGGCCGACCTGACCTCTACCGAGTCATTACCAAGGGTCCTGACTCTACCTGTCTATTCAAGACGCGCCTGACCCTACCTTGGTCATATACAGGCACCTGGACCCCTACCTGGTTCATTACAGGCACCTGACCCAACCTGGTTCATTACCAAAGGCCTGACTCTACCTGGGTCATCTACAGATGCCTGATTCTCTACCTGTTCATTACAGACGCCTGCACCCTACCTGGTCATTACTAAGGCACCTGACTCTACCAGTCATTAACCAAGGCCTGACTCTACGTAGTCCATTAACAGATACACCTGATTCTACCTGGTCATTACCGACCGCCTGCCCCAGCCTGGTCATTACCAAGGCCTGACTCTACCTGGTCATTACAGACACCTGACTCTACCTGGTCATTACAGATGCATGACTCTACCTGGTCATTAAAATGCCTGACTCTACCTGCGCATTACAGACATTTGATTCTACCTAGTCATTACAGACGCCTGACCCAGCCTGGTCATGACCAAGGCCTGACTCTACCTGGTCTTTACAGACACCTGACTCTACCTGCCCATTACAGACGTTTGATTCTACCTGGTCATTACAGACGCCTGACACTACCTCAAGTCAAGACAAATCAGATTTATTTGTATAGCGCTTTTTACAATGGAGCATTGTCTCAAAGCAACTTTACAAGTTCAGATTATCTCCTAATATCTACGTCCAATCCCACATTGAAAAAGCTTAGGGCGACAGTGGCAAGGAAAAACTCCCTATGCGTTATGAGGAAGAAACCTTATGAGGACCAAGACTCAAAAAGGGACCCGACCTCCTTGGGCAGTGTAGATGATAAATCTAAGAATGAAAAGTCATGGAGTCATAGTTAAAATAAAATGTGAAATGTGCACATCCGCATTAAGTAGTCCGATATACAGTCACTCTAGGATCCTGAGTCTAAGCAGGAAAGTCGTTGGTGGCACTTCGACCCCAGATAACTGGAGGAAGGTGAGGGTTACTGCCCTCTGGTGTGGCCTGGGTATGATGGGGCTGGAGCTTATGACGGAATCAGCTTGAGTGAAGCTAAAGGGGATGAACATCATGTGTGGAGCTGGAACTGGTATCGGAACACAGCTCAGAGAGAAAACAGTAAATGCAATTACCTGGTCATTACAGGCACCTGACTTTATCTGGTCATTACAGACGCCTGACTCTAACTGGTCATTAAAGATGCCTGACCCTAACTCTGGATTCCTAACTGTTGATTTTGAGCACCTGACACCACCTGGTCATTACAAGTGCCAGATCCTACCTCATCATTATGGATATCCAACCCTTCCTGGTCATGTTGGGTGCCTGATTCTACATATGGGTGCATGACCCTTGCATACAACATCTAGGCTGCCACTGGAGGTTGAGTCATGGTGCTCGCAAGGTTTCTTTCTCATCGTGCTTAGGGAACTTTTCCTTGCCACTGTCGCCTCAGGCTTTCTCTTTTATCGTCAGTCACCATAATCCCTGTCAGCCTTTCCTGGTACCATAAGACCAGTGTTGAGCCTGGCCAGAGGCTCTTGAGTCTCAGCGCTCCTTGGGGTGGGGGCAAGCTCTGTGTGACATGGCATACAGACCAAGGGTGCCCCCACATTATAGTCACTAATATTATACGTTATAATATAGTCACTAAAAAATTGCAAATACAACACCACAAAACAAAGTTTTCCAACGTTCAAGCATATATTTAGTTTCATAATTGTGTTAGTTCTTTATAGTATTCTTCTTCATTTGCTGCATTCTTAAAACAATTTCAAAAGCATAAAGTAAATAAAAAGCTCCTTACTCTAGAGTTGTAAATGTGAGTTATTTTTAATTGCTCTATGTCAGCTCTTTCTCTGAGGAATTGCCATCTGTGCATGTGTAGTCTGGCTAACTCATTATGTGTCATGAGCGAGTTCGGAGGCCTCCACACTTTGTGTTTGTACTCAGTCCAGGAAAGAAATGACTTTTAGCAAACTGTGAATCTGTGAGCTGAACTGAAACTCTAAAAAGGGAAGAACTTATTCAGCTTTTTAGTCTGATTTGTAAAACGTGTTTCAGTATTAGGCTTAGTCAGAACACCAGCTACACAATGTTAGGTTACACGTCCATGTGTGCATTAATCAAGAATGAGTTATGGACATGTTTCATATTAGCAAGCACTGACCAAAGAGAAGCAAGATGGTAGCAAAATACAATTATTATTCACAACAGATGGGGAAGGCTCTGTCCAGAACCACTGAGGCATCATGGGGACAATATTTGACCTTGTGTTGATCTGATTCCGTTCATTTTTAATGCTAGTCATATTAGTTCACAAATCAGACTGGCAATTATGAAACTGTTGTATGTCTGATACTAATGTTAACTAATGGGATAAATAATGTCAGTTAAGGCAACTTTAACTTATTAATGCACTTCACATCTGGGAGCTCAGTTTCCTTTTGTAAAAGTCCTACTTTGTGCCTGTTTATACAAAAACCCAAATATTTTCAATAATGTCCGCACAATATTGTATCTCAGAGGACAAGGTTTCTGCTCTGGGTAAGCAACACTCTCTTTCAACAAACCCTCAGTGATGCAACTCTGAGGTCATCGTGATTTATTTAACAAATACTAAGGCAGGAAGATGTTGCAATAACAACAGCTAGGTCTTGAACTACACTTCATGGGCCAAACTTAAAATTGAAAAATATTAAAATATTTATGGTCCTAACTAGTGGTCGAAGGATATATTTAGAGAGCAGGGTGACCGATGGCCGATATATAATGCCTATATCACCTTTGTGGAGTTTTTTGGCAACTGATAAAACTAATAACAATAAGAGCGGCACAAAATAGCTGAACTTAAAATGAACATTTATTTAAGCTATACATGCAGAGTCTCTGTTTGCTCTGTTCTTTTCTAAATAAAAAATAAAGGTTTTACTGCTCTTAACTACAACATTTATTAACAGATAACAGTATCACATTCTTTCTGGGGAAAATTATAAACATTGTTAAAGTCGTGCATGTGGGCGCAGCATCTTTTTGTTTTTAATCCCAGTTCCAGTTAAAAGCAGTAAGCTGTCATGCTTTCTTCTTCTCATAAATGGCCCCTCCCTCAATGAATCTCCGCATCCTTTGTTTTAGTCACTTTCTATTCCTTTTCTGCAGTTCTAATGTCTGAAACAATTTCTTCTCTCTGCATTTTCCAACTCCTTCCCCCACCTTTTTTATGACAAAAATAGTGGATATATTGAGGACACACTGCGATATAAGTGGCAGATATCGGCTGATGCCGGTTATTGTCTGAACTCCGTTAATTGTCTATCACTAGTCCTACATCTTATCAATTACTAAAATTGGATCAAATGCAGTGCTGAAGAACCGGTGCCGAAGAACCATTTGGCTATATCACTACTTCTTGTTTCTGCAGTGAACTTTTCATGGGGTAGAAAAAGCCCTTGAAACAGAGGACTTTCACTTACATAGTCATCTTGTAATACAAACATAAATAAAATTCCACATTTAATGTTTTAGATATAAAACTCAAACTTACACATCTGGTTGTTAAATATCTTCCAAATATTTTTTTTTCCCTTGAAAGATTAGACGTTATTTATCTGGTAATCTGCCACACCTGATGCAGCTCATCACAAGTATGGAAACAAGGCAGAGATCTACAATCTGCATTCTTGTTCCAAGTGAGATAATCTGCTCCAAAAAAAGATAAACATTATGCAGGGGTTGCTGTCAGAAGCCACATAGCTGGTCTTTGTCAAGTCATCTGCAGCTGTTTGGAAATTCACAAGACCCTAAAGGTACAGCAACTCCCCATTTCACTTAAGAGAACAAGTCAACCCTTTGAAAGAAAGAAAGGATCTGGAACACCCAAAGCCTCTTCAACTAGAGATGACCACTTGCTGAAACGGATAGTTCTCAAAGAAAAAGCCTTCAAGAACTGTCAGCAGAATTCAAGATCTCAGAAAACAAGACTCTTTTATGAAGAACAGTAACCAGAAAGTTGTCTAATTTAGGTTTTGTGTCTAGAATATGTGTAAAAAGCCAACACATGAGAAATGTCAAGGACTGAATGGAGTCTGGCAGAATATGGAAAGCTTGATTCAGTGTTTGGACGGATGAATCAGGATTTGAGTTATATGGTGATGGACTAGTGGGGTGTCTTTGAAGATCTGGTGAGAACTGTTAAGCATGGAGGTAGATGTGTCTTAGTGTTGGGACCCTTTTCAACTCCTGGTACTGGTGAGCTGCTTTACTGTGAAAAGTCAATCCATGCTTTGGAGTAGAGGAACAACTTGGAAAAAGGCGTGCGTCAACCAACTGGAACTTGTTTTCTATAGAAGAAAGATCTCATGTTTTTTTTAACAAGACAATGCTCCTGTTTACACTGCAAAGACCACCAAGAAGTGGCATGAGAACAAGGCCATCATGCTCATGTTTTGGTCTTATCAGTGTACAGATTTGAAGCCTATACACAATATTTATTCTAACAGTAAACAAAAACTAACTGGGGAACATTTTTCAACTGCCACTACTATCAACCTGTTTGAGGTTATTACCACAACCTGTTGTCATGGGGAACAACCCGGTCCTTCCTTTGTGCTTCTTTCTTAGAACTGGAAAGGTTATTGTGTTTTTCAATTTTTTGGCTTTTTCCTTCCTGACTACTTTATTTTTGCTGTTGAGAACCATTAATAAGTCTAAAAATACAATTCCATTAGCTTGTGGTAATCTCAACACTTTAATCTAAACACCACCATATTACTAATTCATCATATGAGTATTGGTCAATCTTCAGTCAGAACTTTATTTTATTTTTACATAGTTCCTTATACTGCTGGGCATTATAAGGGTTCAACCGGTACACCGGTGTTAATTTCCCGTACGGTATGCTTTTTTCATATACCTCCATACCGGTGCATGGCAGAAACACAGTTCTAACAAACAGGCAGCAAATTAGCTAATATTTTTCGCCACTTCGAGCACTTCTGTGCTCTGAGTAGAACTACATCACCAAACAGCATGCTGGGTAAAGCTCACTAGCCAGGTAGCATAACATACATCACAACCTAGAAACAGTCTGTTAACAGCTTTGAGGAGCTCAGATTAAAGAACAGAACACAGAACTGGATTATAAAGTGAGATTAGAGATGCAAAAGAAGAACCACATTATAAACGCAGTAACTCTGGCGACTGATTCAGTGTAATGATTAACCCACAGTTAATGGTCTCATATAACTGATTCTGTGTTGGTCAACCACACAAACAGCACAGTGCTTTTACTGAATTTAATTCATAATTCAAAGTTTCAGGCACTCGAGGGTTTGTTTAAAAGATATGTTTAAGGGTTTGTTTGCTGACAAGATGAGGAGGAATCTTTATAACATTGGGCAAATACGGTTATTTATTTCTCCAGTCACTGACTGTGCAAGTTCTCCTACTAGAAAGATGAGAGATGTCCCTGTAATTTTCTAATCACATCATAGGTACACTTCAACTATGATAGACAAAATGAGAAAATAAATCCAGAACTTCACATTGATAGGATTTTTTAAGAATTTAATGTAAATCATGGTGTAAAATAAGTATTTGGTCAAAAACAAAAGTTCAACTCAATACTGTTGTAACATAAACCTTTGCTGGCAATGACTCAGAGGTCAAACGTTTCCTGTAAGTCCTCACCAGGTTGGCACACACTGAGCTGGTTTTTGGCCATTGCTCCATGCGATCTTCCTCTGAGCAGTGATGTTTGGGGGCAACACGGACTGTCAACTCCCTCCACACATGTTTCTAATGAGGTTGATGTTGGAGACTTGGCTAGGCCACTCCAGGACCTTGAAATGCTTTTTACGGAGCCACTCCTTTGTTGCCCGAGCGGTGTGTTTGAGATCATTGTCATGCTGGAAGACCCAGCCACGTTCCATCTTCAATGCTCTCACTGATGGAAGGAGGTTTTGGCTTAAAATCTCATGATACATGGCCTCATTCATTCTTCCCTTAACACGGATCAGTCGTCCTGTCCCCTCTGCAGAAAAACAGCCCCAAAGCATGATGTTTTCACCCCCATGCTTCACAGTAGGTATGGTGTTTTTGGGATGCAACTCAGCATTCGTCTTCCTCCAAAGACTAGTTTGGAGGAAGTTTTTACAAAAAATTCTGATATTACACCACATGATATTCTCCCAATCCTCTTCTGGATCATCCATATGCTCTCTGGCAAACTTCAGACGGGCCTGGACATGTACTGGCTTAAGCAGGGGGACACGCCTTGCACAATCAGTGGCTGACTAAATACTTTTTTTTGCCCCACTGTAGGTTTCAGCTGTGTTTTGAGTGCTACGTAGCTAGTCAACGAGATAGTCTCCCTAATTACCACATTACTGATTGATGGACTAGGGACACTACTAAGGGCTTTATTATCTATTTTGAACACAACCATGTGTCCGGCACGGAAACTTTTGCAGCGTGCTGTTTGGATTACATACATGCCGAAAATAGTCCGTGAAGGATGAACTCCGAAAACGACACAAGAAGATGTAGCGTTTGTGTAATTTTGTGTGGCAAAGTAAACCCTTTAGTAATCAATCAATTTAGTAATCGATCAGAATAACGGATTTAATAAGACGTTTAAAACAGCATCACCCCACTGAATATGCAGCTTGACAAAGTAAACAAAGTTAAAGAGGGTAAAGCTAACGCTAACGAGAGCACAAGGCCAGGCACAAGCCAGCAGCCCCTGCTATTAAAAAGATAGCAGGGGCTGCTGACTTGTGCCTGGCCTTGCGCTCTCATTAGCGTTAGCTTTAGCCTCTTTGACTTAGATTAAGAGTAAGCTACACCACACCTACATAAAAGCCCATAATCCAGAATTGGCAAAAAAAAATCTTTCATTTTGGCCTTGTTTGCATAAACCTTGATGCCTATTTCTCTTGTAGTATCTGGCAACCCTGATTAGTGTGTGTGTGTGTGTGTGTGTGTGTGTGTGTGTGTGTGTGTGTGTGTGTGTGTGTGTGTGAGTAAACACAAGATGGCCAAGCAAACAGAGTAGTTTCTGATTGTTGCTCTACACCACTAATCTGAAGGTTGTGAGTTCAACTGCTACAGTGAGGTTCTTAAAAACTGCCCCAAATCCTCATAACCCTCCAGCTCAACTCCATAAGGGTGACTTCTAAGATGGCTCACATAGACCTTCATTCCCAAGTATCACCCTGTAAAAGAGTAGTTTGTGCTCCAGTAATCACAAGATGTTCTGTTTTAGATTTGAGTTCATGTTCTTTGACACATCAGCATCTGATTGTGTTAGATTGGGCAGGGTGCACTCAGAGGAAGCCGAGGGGAAACAGATGGAGCGATGGCACTATGGAGAGGCGAGATGGATAAAGATCTCTTGCTATAAGTAATGGAAACAAAGGTGAGTGTGTCTTCATCGGTGCCTTCTTGTCATGTAAGCAAACCACAGAGTCATTTGCATGTCAGAGGTTAACATGACACAGCAGTTTCACTGTTCAACAGAACAATAGACGGCTGAAAGCCTGGTGAAACGAGATTGCTTAAAGCCAAACTGAAACCCCTACATCGAGAATTTAACAGCCGAGCTACACACTGCTTTTAAAATAAGACAAGATACGTAGCAGCAGGTCTTACCTTAGGATTGCGATTATCTAATAAGGCCCGTTGTTTGTAAGGTGGCAGATGAGAGAGGCATCCTATAAGAACTCATTTACTTAATGAAAAGCAGAAGTTCTGTACAAAAAGGGTTCTGTCATGGATGATGTCACAGACACTACACGATTCATCACATGCCTTGAGTCAAACACACCCACATTAAGCATTAACATAAGTGTTTTAATTAATGAAAGCCATCAGAAAGCAATCCAAAGGTACAGAACAATGGATTATGACCTCTCATTGATCTCTCATGTTCAGCCATTGCCTAAAAACTGATTATGAATACGATAGTTTCATAAAGTACTATGCTACAGTATATACAGTATGCTACCTCTGAACTCTTTTTTTATCTCATTTTAAACAGCTAATTCAGATAATGGAGTGATTTTAGTAATTATAGTACAGAAGTAACACTTTTTCATTTAACTTAATCATTTCTAATGACGTATATTGATAATCTGATACTGATACTGAAATACAGCATAATTCGCAGACTTCTACCTTGGATAATTCTAAGATGAATGTGTAAAAAAAATAGTGCTGTCAAACAATTAAAATATTTAATTGAGTTAACTACACACTTTTTTCGAATTAGTCGTAAAATAACTACATATTGTTTGCTTATTATTAATATGTGAGCCATGTGATTGGCTTCAACAGAATGCATTTATTACTCTTTAAGAACTCAATCACATTAATTTCCTATTGAATATGGTATATGTCGTATGTTGCAACTGTAGTAATCAGTAGTAATCAGTAATCTGAATTTGCATGACTGTAATCGGATTTCTACCAGCCAATAATCTCTCAGAAGGATGTGACGTAAGGTTCAAACTTTAAGAACTAAATAATGAAATTCTTCATTACTCTTCAAATTATTCAATTAATTTTAACATGAAAGTCTCCACAAAAGTGTTTGGTAGCTGTTTCACAGATGCTGCATTTAAGTCCAGGGTTGCCAGATCCTGCTAGAAAAACAAGCAAACAAGACTAAGGAAACAAGCCCAAAAGAGCGACGTCTCTTAGAATAAGAGAACCTGGCAACCATGTTCGATTCTGCTAGCCGCTTCCGGGCTAATGACAAAACTGATTGAAATCAGAGTTAGGGTATACATGCATTGAGAAATCTGATTACTGAGTTAAAATCCAGCTTTGTTTATCAGATTTCTTAATCTAATTTCTAGGTCTTAATCCAGTCTGAGAAATTGTAGTATGCTATTTACATGACCACTTGAATAATCACATCTGAGGGAGTCTACCAAGAAGTGGAATTCAGAACACAAACAACCCAACGGTGTTTACTAAAACAATACCTTACCCATTTCATTAGGCACTTTTATTACAACCTTGTTTCCAAAAAAGGATGCGCAGCTGTGCAAAATGTACACAAAAGCAGAATGCAATGTCAGCAACAAACCAGCAAAAAGTCAAATAAAATGTATCAAAAGACTAGTAAATTTGTGCATTGATTAAAAAAAAAAAACATCTGGTGGAACGTCTCACGACTAATTAGGTCAGTAACATGTTGGGGTAAAAGAGCATCCCAGAGAGGCGGGGTCAAAATCACAAAGTGCAACAAATTAAGAATAGCGTTTCTCAACGTAAAATAACTTGGGGATTCCATTACGAAACATAATATCATTAATCCTGAGAAATCTCGGTAAACAAGACAAGGCAGAAAACCAACACCGGATGGCTGTGATCTTTGGGACCTCGACTGGCACTGCATTAAAAGAAATCTGATTCTGTAGTTGAAATCACAGCATATGTTCAGGAAACCTTCCAAAAACCATCGTTTGTGAACATAGCTTTTCACCGGTTCCACAAATGCAAGTTAAAATTCTACCCCTCAAAGAAGAAACCATATATAAACAGGATCCAAACTTGTCCCCACCACTGCCTTCTCATCATGGACGCTGCATCATCTGGGCTATAGAGGAGCAGGACCGACTGGCTTGTAATCAGTACAGTTCAAAAGCCAGCATACGTGACAGTATGGTGGTGCATTAGTGAATATGACATGGCTGCCATCTATGAAAGCACCATTAAAGCTGAACGTTATCTACAGGTTTGGAGGAACATAAGCTGCCATCCAGACAAAGTGTTATTGAGGGAAAGCTTCGCTTATTTCAGAAAAACCACAGTCTGCACGTATTATAGTGGCTTGGCTCCATAGTAAGAGAGTCCAGGTGCTAAACTGGCTTTCCTCCAGGCCAGACCTGCCACACGTTTAAAACATTTGGCAATATGAAGGGAAAAATATTAAAAAAGGAGAACCCAAAGTGTACAGCAGCTGAAATCTTATATAAATCAAGAAAAACATTTCACTTTCAAAACGTCTGGTCTCCTCAGTTTCCAAATGCTTAAAGAATGCTGTTTTACACATGTCCCTGCCCCAATATTTTTGAAACGTGTTGCTGGCATCAAATTCAAAATGCTCAGATCAATGCTCATAGTATTTTCAATTAAATATAGGGTTTAATTCTGTTTTTATTTACATTTTGCACGTCGGCCCATCTTTTCTGGAAACAAAGTTGTAGAAGCTGTTATCTCGTGTGCCAGGCATGTTGTTAAATTTCACACTCACATTTAATGCGATGATGTGATGGAAAGCCGTGTAGTATCCAAATCAACTACAATTCTGTTCCCTGTAGGCAAATAGTGCAATGTATAGTATGTAGAACGTGCTGAATAAGGATTAGGAGACCTTTCTCTTTTCTATAACATTATAAAAATAAGTTCCACTAAAATATTAGCACATTAACAGTTAACATGTTCATTTTGATAGTCCTGGTAACAAACAGATTTTGAAAGCTTTGGCTACTATTTCTACTAGTACATAACCAAATCAAATGCCAATAATGATAATGTAAACTAAAGATTAAAGACTGAAATCTCACTCGTACCTGAGATAAATGAACTCATGCGGGAATTAGCATTAGCCTGCCAACCTAGAGTTGTGGGATGGTACAACCAAACAAGTGATGAAATGTTTTGGGCATTTTATTCGGGTTTTTTTGGCCATTAAAGTCAAGTCAAGTCAAGTCAAGTCAGATCTATTTGTATAGGGCTTTTTACAATGGAGCATTGTCTCAAAGCAACTTTACAAGTTTAGATTATCTCCTAATATCTACGTCCAATCCCAAATTGAGCAAGCCTAGGGCAACAGTGGCAAGGAAAAACTCCCTGAGTGTTATGAGGAAGAAACCTTGGGAGGGCCAAGACTCAAAAAGGGACCCAACCTCCTTGGGCGACGTTAAAACTAATTAAAAACTACTAAAATGTATTACTTTACAGAAATTCTTCTTAACAGTTTTCATTAACAGTCCCTCACCACTCTGACCAGGCAGGAATACAAAGTGAAAAAAAGAAAAGAAAGTTTAAAAACTTTGTGTTTCCTGAATATATGAGGGAAATAATTAAAGTGTTTTGCTTGTTGACTTACAGTTAAATGGCAAAATGACCTACATATACTCTATACAGTTTTATGCAAAAGTCAGGGTGCCTCTGGTCAAATGACGTGTTTGGATTTTCTAAAGGAAAAGAAGATGACACAAGCTCTTCGAGAACAGGATAAATAATGAAACAAAATTGGCATGTACAAAAGTTATCAGTTGATCAATTTATGTTTATTTGAAGATCTCAGAACTTAACTGAATCTAAGATTAGTTAAGATTTTGATTCAGATTCTACGTATCGATTCCCAGTTCTTACCCCAAATAATTTTGATTCCAGAATGGTTAAGAAAATGTATAGGTATAAAGAATATCTTTATTTTTTATCTTTCAACCATGTGATTCATAAATCTTCAATCAAAGGCTGGCTGTATTGGATATGCTAGTGAGGTGCTAGAGCCGTTGGTGGAGCTGGCTAATGCGGGAGTCTAAAATGATTAACTTGAATAAAGCTAAACATGGATTAATGTACTAAAACAATGATCTAGGAACACCAAACTTCTCTCAGTCACTACAGATTATAAGTAATCTCTACTGCTGAAATGACATATGTGGTCTAAAGGGAAAGTAATCCTTTTTACGTTATGCTTTTCACTATAACAGGTAACTGTGGGACTGTGGTAGCCTAGCGGTTAAGGTACTGGATTATGGACCAAAAGGTCCAGGGTTCAAATCCAACCTCTGCCAAGCTGCCACTGTTGGGTCCTTGAACAAGACCCTTAACCCACAATTGCTTGGATTGTAAGATTGTACCAATTGTAAGTCGCTCTGGATAAGGGCGTCTGCTAAATGCTGTAAATGTAAATAACAGGTTCAAATGGGAAGAAAAAAAGCTTAACGTAAAAATGATTACTTTCCATTTGGACCACAGGTTTGTCATTTCAACAGCAGAGATTAATTATGACCATTAATAAGTGAGAGAAGATCATTATTTTAGTACATTACGCCATGTTAAGCTTTGTTCACGTTAAGGTTTTTTTTTATACTCTTCCAGCTAATGCAGCATTTGAACTAGGAGACCTCAGACAGTTGAACCCGGTGCACTGCTGGAGCTCAATATCAGGCTGGCACTTAGATGTTTTGCCCTGTTTGAGGTTCTTTACAACAGCTAAACTTTCCACATGTATTGCATTTAGCCTTTTCGTTTTGTCTCAACGTGAAACAAACTTTCAAGCACTGTTGAGCGTCCATCTTCCTCAAATGCTCTAGCAGCGTATCAAAACAAAATTCCGTGATGATGTACCTGATTACATGACGCACCGGTCCTGGCAGGTAGGTGACTGCTTACAGACGTTTTTGAAGTATAAAGTGCATTAGTAGGAACCAATAAGTGGAACAGAATTTTTTTTTTTTACGATTACCCGGCTTTTTGGAACCAGGTTTCAATACCCAACCCTAACTAACTGTTCTTCTGGTACCAGTTCCAGCCCACACACTAAGATGTTTGTCAGGTACCAATTCCCAGTCCAGGATTCATTCATGTCAAATTCATTAATCCTCAGCTCAAACACCTTCTCTAATTTCGACAGGTCTAAGCATACAAGGTAAGTCTGCAGACCCACACTTCTCCAAGTTTCCCCATCTATGCTAAGCTTATGGAAGTTTTGCTCATTGTTTCATTATAAAGCTGGATTAAAGGCCCAAATCTTATATTACTAGTAGCAACCAATGGACTATTTACAAGGATAACAGACATTTGGGGAAGAAGCCATTGCCAAGACACTGAATAAAACATCTGCAGTTTCTACAGCCATTATCATCAGTAAATGTGGACCAAAACAATCTCCCACAAGTACCACAATGCTTTCTCTGCCTACTACACATCTCTGTACTGCAGAAGACAGTATATGTGAGCTTTCTATATATAGGCAAGGAAAAATGCCAAAGCAAGAAAGCACGACTGCCCTTTTTTCAGGGCATGCGATGCAGTCACAAGTTTTCTGAGCAGGTTGGGCTGAGAGAAGTCACCTTGCACCTGCCTCACACTGTTCAGGACTATTAACATTGGCCAGAAACAGTCGTCCACACACACACATACCCATATGCATAAACCATGTGGCAAGTCAAGTACAAAACAGACACAGTGCACCTAAAAACAGTCCACTGTCCCATGCTCAGACTGCATGAGATCAGGATAACATGAGTAGACAAAATAGCAGCAGAACTTACCCTTTTCCTCAGAGCAGGGCCGATGTGCAGAGTTGCCACCCCCTCAGGGATTCAGCTGTGCTGTCAGTGCAATCCAGTCCCCCCCTATGAGGAAGGAGAAGTGTCCCCACTGCTGCCTGTGCTAGAGACACTCTGGTTTAGGGATGGAACAACAACAGAGTTCCCAGTGTCTAGTCCAATCACGCCACTCCACCTCCCTCCACGCCCCTCCTCCTCCCCCCAGGCTGTTTAAGGAGCCAGAGCAAAGCCTAATGCAGCATCGCAGCAGGGGTTCCAGCACAGGCTGGGACACGGCCACTTCGCATCCACTCATCTGCTCCACTGATGAATAATGACCGTGATTAGTACCTGAACACATCGGGATGAACTCTCACCGGAGTGTAAATTGTTAGTCGGTGGATTTCTGTCATCCTGTGTCTCCCAGGATCTGCCTGCAACTATGAACTAAACTAAAGCTAAACTAAGCACCGGGGTGGCAAACTCATTTCTCCTAAGGGGAAACATTACTAAATCCATCAGACAATAGCAGAACAATAGACTTAACAATAGCAGAAAATGTGCGCTGGGAAGCTTATTCGGAATAATGTTTTAGGTTTCATGGGTGAATCCTTATTTTGGGAAATTACTTTGGTAGGGAAGACTGATTAGTACCTGCATGAAATATGATTGTCCACAAATGTATTTAGTGGAAGGACAAGTGTTTATGCTGCAATTGAGGATGAAAAACTTAAAAACAGAAGATAAAAGGGTCATGGTTAGGATAATAGAAGTGGATCTCAGAGTGCCCCGTTAGGACTGCTAACACAAGTATTTAAATGGATTTGCACAAGATGTATGTGAAATGTAATGGATTCCTGTTGAAATCTCCTATCTATCTCTTCGACAGCCTTTGTTCTTTAGTTATGTTTGATCAGCTCACACGGAGCTGATGTAAGAACTGTACAGATTAGCTAGCATTAACCCCTATGTATTTCAGCTGGCTTTGCTCACAGGTTCATTGCATCTACTTCTTGGTGCTTCCATTTTCAGTTCATGGTACTGACCTTTGTCACTAAATCCCAATGCTGATTGACTGACTGACTGACTCACGTGACTGCTTTTACATAAGCCAGGGGCATCACTTTAATTTGGAATGTGCACCAGTAAAATGTTGCCCCATGGTAAAAAGTAAATTTTTTCCTGGACTGCTGAGCAGAACCACCCAAATTCACTAAAATGCACTACATTTCCCATAATGACCCAGCATCTTTCCAAAAGCTCGAGTTTTCTCACACTATAGCTATAGCTAGAATAAGGGCAGAGCTGGGGGTTCATATTCAAAGAGTCTTATGGTGATCAGAGACGTTGGGTTGCTGTCTTCTGCCTCCCGTGGGGTTGCCAATGTCTCATGTGATCCCTCTTGGCTGTGTTTCCTACCAATTCTCCTCTTTCTAGCTATGCTGCTATAGCTAATGCTGCCGGGGTCTCATGCTACACATGGCATCAGTGATTGTTAATAGACACTGTGCTCTTAATCAATAACTAATTACATTTTCTGTTTTCTCTCAGAGCTGTGTTCTGGCAGTTCCAGTCCCACACATGATGTTCATCCGCTGCAGCTCCACCCAAGCTGCTTCCGTCATCAGCTCCAGCCCCACCATACCCGGGCCACTTAATGTCAATGTGCATACTTCACATTTTATTCGAACTTTGACTCCATGACTTTAGTTTCACTCTTACATTTATCATCTACGCCACCCAAGGAGGTTGGGTCCCTTTTTTGAGTCTTGGTCCTCCCAAGGTTTCTTCCTATAACACTCAGGGAGTTTTTCCTTGCCACTGTCGCCCTAGGCTTGCTCAATTTGGGATTGGACGTAGATATTAGGAGATAATCTAAACTTGTAAAGTTGCTTTGAGACAATGCTCCATTGTAAAAAGTGCTATATAAATAGATCTGACTTTACTTGACTTGACTTAACTTGACTATCACTCCTCATAGCTATATGTTTTGGCCACTTATAAACATATAACCTACCAATAGTACATATTAGACCACTAAAGTAAAGGCATCAGATTAAATTAATGCCATTAATAAAAAATCTTTTGTGTTAATTTGCTCTTCATTTCTCATCCATGGCAGAGTAGCACCCACTTTAGTGTTAAATCACTTGGCCTATTTAGTGTTTAGCAGCCTTATTTTTAAGCACAGTTGTTGCCACACGACTGATTAGCAAACAGAGGGGTACAGCTGTGCCCTCTAAACTCTCTGTGTGCCCCAGTACGACAAGTAGTCTAGGCAAAAGCGCCCCCTGGATGGGTAAATACAATACCCAACCTTCCTATTCTAAACCCCTCCCAGGGTTCAAACTCAGGTCTTTAGGCACTGCTCCTTTGCAGCAGTTGGCTCTTACCTTAATGAGCTGCTGTTTTACATAAACACCTACTGAAATTACTGTAATAAAACCAAGACATTAGAACTAAAATGTTGCTTAGGGAAATGTTTAATCCGTAAATGGTGCTGATTTTGAATGAATATAGGAAAGCAATAACAGATTTTAGGGCTAATCAGACAAGAGATGTGCAGGATAAGGAAAGGCCCTGTTATATTCCAATAAAAAACAAATGTAATGAAATGTGAAATGATTTTTTTTTTAAACAAAGCATTTTCTCTCTAATGTGTGTTAGAAATGCCAGTTCTCTACGATTCAGACAGTTTTTACTTTAGTTACCTACGTTTATTGTGGGACTTTGGTAGCCTAGTGATTAAGGTACTGGACTCTGGACCAGAAGGTCCAGGGTTCAAATCCCACCTCTGCCAAGCTGCCACTGTTGGGTCCTTGAGCAAGACCCTTAACCCACAATTGCTTGGATTGTAAGATTGTACCAACTGTAAGTCGTTCTGGATAAGGGCGTCTGCTAAATGCTGTAAATGTATTGAAAGAGTGAATATTTGAACTTTATTGACCACAACAGCCGATGCAAGTCAGAGCCATAAGAAATTTAACGGGTTCTTCCTTGGTCCATCCCACATTTTCCATCAAGTGATAATGAAAATCGGGCTTAGATCCTGAAGACAGACCACACCAAAAACATACAGAAAACCAGGGAATACAACATGACTCAAATAGTCAAAGTCAAAGCTTTATTTCTATAGTGCTTTTTCACAATGGAGGATTGTCTCAAAGAAGCTTTATAATTGTATATTATCTTCGATTGTCAAAAGGCCAAGGCCGCACTGACCAAGCCTAGGGTGACAGTGGGCAAGGAAAAACTCCCTAAATGTTATGAGGAAGAAATATTGGGATCACCAAGACTCAGAAAACCTGACCTGCTTGGGTGGCTTAGATGCTATATGTAAGAATTAAACTAAGTTATCTAATTAATACGTTTATAGTAATAGTTTAAAAAAACAGAAGCTAAACATGAAGAAAGAACATATAACATGATGACTATTTTAGAGGGAATGAAATTTTATGAAGTGATTAATAAAATAAAGAATATAGAACTATAACCTATAAGGGGAGAGTGAAAATAAATAAAATACTGAATACTAATATAGGCTATGCATGCTTTAAGAATGTGATATTAAGTAGGATAAAAACATTGCCTAATCAAACCAAATTATTAAGAGTTTAATCACTGAATCTCTTTGAGCTTCATATGTGTGTAAATCTGGCTCTGTCTGTAAAGTGCCTCACCTGTCCTTGACCTCACTGCATGTCACTGTAACCAGATACACCTGAACAAACAAATAGGCTCCAAGCTTTCACAAAACCTGAGCTAAAGTTAAAGTAAATTGGCTGCCATAATACCAGAAGTAATAAATGCTGGTCAGGAAAAAGTTAGACAGAACCCATATTTTTTTAATATGGCCTCCACAATAGTTTATTTATAAACAGTGATCAGAATACAAGTATTAAATGTGCATCTTAAATGGCAAGCTTATTTTCCATTAACCTTCAAAGATATGGTATCACAGTGTACTCTTTCTCACAGTGAAAATCTTTCTAATCTTAAAAAAAAAACAATAACAGCTGGAGGAATTGAAATATTTACTGTTGGCCATTTATTGCATTTAAGATTTACTTTACTATATATAGTTTATTTTTATAGTCATCTTAATCTAGGGTTGTTTTCAGTGTATTGCTTTGTTAAGGAACATAATGAAAAACTGAAACTCTCTCTCTCTCTCTCACACACACACACACACACAGCGAGAGAAAAACTTCATTCACTGGCTGTTTTATTAGTAAAACCTGTTCAAATGCTCATTAATGCAAATAACTAAACAGCCCAGGCATCCAGATATGTAAACATGGTCAAGACTATCGGCTGAATTTCAAACCGAGCATTAGATTTGGGAAGAAAGGTGATTTAAGAGACTTTGAACCTGCCATGATTGTTGGTTCTAGAAGGTCTGGTCTGAGTATTTCATAAACTGCTGATCTACTGGGATTTCCACCACAGCCATCTCTAGGGTTTAAAGAGAATGGTCCAAATAAGAGAAAATATCCAGTGAGGGCAGCTCTCTGAGTGAAAATGTCTTGTTGATGCCAGAGATCAGAGGAGAATGGCCAGACTGGTTCAAGCTAATAGCTGACAGTAATAGTAACTCAAATAACCACACGTTACAACCGAGGTATGCAGAAGAGCATGTCTGAATGCACATCATGTTGGACCATGAAGCAGATGGACTACAGCAGCAGAAAACCACACAGGCAACTGAGACTACAATTCGGATGGACTAACCAAAATTGGACAACAGAAGATCGGAAAAATCTTGCCTGATCTGACGAGTCTTGATTTCTGCTGCAACATTCAGAGGTAGGGTCAGAAATTAGCATAACCAACATGAAAACATGAATCTAATTCTAACCCCTAACTGTTTATCAAATAGAATGAAAAGCATAAACAAGAGGTGACAGCTTCTTGTAACCCATCCAGAACCTATTCCCATCAACCTAGATGTACACCAAGTCCTAAACCTAACCCTTTTGTCCTAGACCTACACCTGGTCCTAACTATAAACCTTTTATCATTGACCTACACCCAGCTTTAACCCTAACTCTTATCCTGGTCATACACCTAACAGCCTTATCTTAGAACTACACCTGGTCCTATCTCTAACCCTTTTATCCTAGACCTACACATAGTCCTAACCCTACACCCTTTATCCCAGACATGCACATAATCCTAACCATAACCCATTTATCCTAGCACTAGACCTAATTTGAAACCTAATCCCATCAACCTAGATGTACATAAAGTCCTAACCCCTAACCCTTTTATCCTAGACCTACACCTGGTCCTAACCCTAAGCCTTTATTCTAGAATTACATCTAATTCTAACTATAAACCTTTTATCATTGACCTACACCCAGCTTTAACCCTAACTCTTATCCTGGACATACACCTAACAGCTTTATCCTAGAACTACACCCTGGTCCTATCAAAAACTCTTTTATATTAGATCTACACATAGTCCTAACCCTAAACGCTTTCTTCTAGAACTACACATAGTCCTACACCAAAGTCCTTTATTTAGGAACTACACCTAGTATTAAACATAGCCCCTTTATTCTTGCTGTACATCAAGTCCTAGCCCTAACTCTTTTATCCTAGAACTACAAATAGCCCTAACCCTAAGTCTTTTATTCAAGAACTACACCTAGTCCTAACCTTAACTCCTTTATCCTAGATGTACACCTAGTCCTAACCTAATACTTTTATCCTAAACCTACACCTAGTCACAACCATTAACCCTTTATTCTAAAACTACACCAAGTCCAAACCCCAACCCTTTTACCCTATAACTACACCTAGTCATAACCCTAACCCTTCATCCTAGAAGTACACCTAGTCCTAACCTTAACCCTTTATTCTATAATCACCCCTATTACTAGCCCTAACCTGTTTACCCTAGAAATATACCCTGTCCTTGACTAAACTTAGCCCTTTATCCTAGAACTACACCTAGCCCTAATTCTATCCCCTATATCTTACTACACCTAGTTCTAATACAAACCCCATTATCCTAGAACTACACCTAGTCCTAATACAAACTTCTTTATCCTAGAACTACAGTTAGTCCTAGACCTTAACCTAACTTTAAACCCTAACTGCTATCACTAAACTCAGTAACCTTTTGATCTTTACACTTTTTAAATAAAAGTTTGTAAAAAAAAAAATGTACATTTGTTTGAAAGCACCAGTCAAAAGTTCTTCATGTCTCTACAGTCTTCCGGTATACTCAAATTGCAGTGAAGTTCCTCACAAGGAAAAATATACAGTGCAAGCACATAAAGGTTAATCTGTTTTTATACCAGCATGTGTCATCGTGCCTTGTCATCTCACATTAGTTGCGTTCATCTTAATTTAGTACCTGTGGCGTTATTCAGTTTAGTGAAGCATTGCAGGAGTCTCACATGTTTAGGGTCAAAAACAGGATGCACGGAAAGTTCAACCCACTCTAGTTAGCTCTCCAAGCATATTACTAAGGTTATAGCAAATATGTAGTCTGCATTTTAGTATGTTTTCGATTTTAAGATTTATTAATACATTTTCATTTTACCAGGCCACTATACCCATCCTCAAACCCTGAGTGGTTCAGCTCCTGCCAAACTGTAGATTTTGGGAATTTGCTTAGG
The DNA here is from genome assembly GCA_025084515.1 of Ancistrus triradiatus. Lineage (NCBI taxonomy): Eukaryota > Metazoa > Chordata > Actinopteri > Siluriformes > Loricariidae > Ancistrus > Ancistrus triradiatus. The sequence continues at coordinate 30,847 of JAJAGP010000529.1, forward strand.
TGGTGCAATTCATTCAAGCAACTTCATTAAACGTATCTGAAATTAAGGACAGGTTCATATCCAATATCATTGCTTTATTGATTGGCATCAGGATCTGGTGGCCTAAATACCTTTGTAGATCGTCACAAATACATTTAACATGTGAACTAAAACATCAAGTCTGTCCAGTATTGTGAACATTATCCTTAACACCATTTTGGGCAGAGTACAATAAAGAAGGAAGGTTAACCAAATCGACCAAAATGTCCTGCAATGAGGGAAAGTACAAGCAGATGGTTTCCTCACCATTACATTATGATTTTCATCTATTTGCCATGACCCACTTTCAGCTGCTAGACCATAATTGCTGAAAGCAAACCAAAGAAAATGCTCAAGCCTCTAAACTATCTTCCAGATTCTAAGGGTTGCATGATCATCCTATCTGTTGGACTGCTTCATTCATTTATCTTTATCATCAACTTTATCCTGGACAGGATCTGGGAAGGTATAGAGACTATATCAGAATCACTGAGTGCAAGGCAGGAATATATCCTGGACAGGGAGGCAGTCATTTGCAGGGTAGGAAGAATTTAGAGTCTTCACCACTCTTTCATTTTTGGACTGTAGGAGGAAGCCCATGGGGAAAAAACATGCCAGATTTCACATATGCTTTATCCAGATTGTGCCCACACCAAATTGAAAGTGAAGTTTCTACTTTGGCATTGCTTATCCTGGTCAGGATTGAGAGGGGTTGGGATTGGGGTTCACTCCAAAGATGATCCTGGAATTCCTTGGGCACAGATGGGCCCGTAGGTGTTTTATGCCCAGCTAGGAGTTCAAACTCCGGTCCTCAAGAAATGTTGAATTCAGCAGCTGGCTTTTCCCAGGAAAAAAAATACTGTGAATTTTCATAGTTAAACTCTCAATTACTTGACAGTTTTAATGTAAACTTTCACAGTTTGACCATGAAGTTGGTGGTGAAATGAAGTTGGCTTAATGGTAATTTCGCCACTTCATGGTTCTACTGTGAAATTTCATAGTACAACTGTAAACTTGGTTGACTATGAACTGATCAGGAATTATTTCACAATTGTACTATGAATTGGTGGTAATTTGGCCACTTCATGGTTCTGCTGTCAAATTTCACAGTAAATTTTTTCCTGGGTTACCACTGAGCTGCCTTTTAATCCTGCATTTTCCTGGTCAGGGTTGTGGGGGGGCTACGGCATATATCCCAGGGAGCTCAGAAACAAGCAAGCCCTGGAGGACTCTTCTTTAATGACAGTCCTCCAACACACAAGGGAGGAAATGTTCTCAACCTTGTGTTCTGCCGACCCTCCCCAGCCACCGAGATCAGTGAAACTCCACTTCACCTCTCAGACCACCACTTTGTTTCCTTCTGACTTGCTGTCCCTCTGCTTCGTGTACCCAACCCTTTGTATACTTCAACGATCTGTCACAACCTCCACTCCCTCTCTCCTGCCTCACTGTCTTCCAGTGTTCTCACTACTTTACCACACCTGGATTCTTTTTCTGCTCTTCCACTGGAATCCGCCACCAGTACATTTATCTCTTGTCGCTCTTCATCTATTGACCTGTTATGCCATCTCTCCTCTAGACCACGACAATATTCTTGTCCTGCCCCCTGGCTGTCAGATATGCTGCATGGGTCTCGAAGACAGCTTAGATGTGCAGAGAGAAAATAGAAAAAGTCCAAGGTTATTGCAGATCTTCAGCACCATTGTGGTCTCCTTTCCACATTCTCATCGGATGTGACTGCCACCAAGACAGCCTTCTACAGAAGAAAGCTGGAAGAATCCACTTCAAAAACCACGCAAACTCCATGCAATCTTCTCATCACTCTTCAACCCACCTCCTCCTGCTCAGTCATCCTCCACAACTGCTGAAGACTTTGCCCGCCACCTTCTTTGAAGAAAAGAAACCAGATCTGCCAGTCCTTTGCACCTGCTGAAACTGCCCTGGCGGCTGTTCCTGAGAAACTTCATGCTGCTAGAGCATCCAGACTTTCATCGATTTTGATCCTTCTTGAGTTCTCGGCTGCCTTTGACATAGTTGACCACAAGATTCTCCTTTCTGTTCTCTTCAGTCTTGGAATCATAGAAGGACGTTCTTATCAGGTGTCATGGAGAGGCTCCATATCTGCACCATGCACTCTTACAACTGGAGTTCCACAAGGCTCAGTTCTGGGATCTCTTCTTTTCTCTCTCTACACCCGTTCTCTTGGTGAAGTCATAACCTCTTGAGGCTTCTCCTATCACTGTTTTGTTGATGACACACAGCTCATCCTCTCTTACCCTCCAACAGATGTGCAGGACTCCACGCGTATCTCATCATGGATGTCAGCTTACCATTTGAAGTTAAACCACAGCAAAACGGAACCGCTTTTCATTCCTGCAGATGGATTCCCTTATCAAGATCTTGCCATCTCCCAGGTGAACTCCTCCATCACACCTTCCGAAAATGCAAGAAACCTTGGAATTGTCTTTGATAAACAGCTGAGCTTCTCTGCTCATATTGCCAATCTGACCCAGTCATGCAGGTACTTCCTCTACAACATCAGGAGAATTCGTCCTTTCCTCTCCAGGGAAGCCACCCAGGTGCTTGTCCAGTCTCTTGTTGTATCAAAACTAGATTTCTTCAATTCTCTTCTGGCTGGTTTTCCAATGCGTACAATCAGACCCCTGCAACTGATCCAGAATGCAGTGACTTGGCTGGTTTTCAATTTTCCCAGGTTTTCTCATGTCACCCCACTGGCTCCATGTAGCTGAGCGCATCAGATTCAAATTCCTGAAGCTCACCTACAAAATGGAAAAATGGAACAGCACCATGTTACCTAAAGGCTCTAATAAAACTATGCTCTGTACCTCGTATCCTCTGAGACACAAGCTTGGCTTCGCCCAAGGAGGTTGGGTCCCTTTTTGAGTCTTGGTCCTCCCAAGGTTTCTTCCTATACCTCAGGGAGTTTTTCCTTGCCACTGTCGCCCTAGGCTTGCTCAATTTGGGATTGGACGTAGTTATTAGGAGATAATCTAAACTTGTAAAGTTGCTTTGAGACAATGCTCCATTGTAAAAAGTGCTATATAAATAAATCTGACTTGACTTGACTTGGCTCGACTGGATCCTCCACGCAAGATTAAAGGAAGACAAGCATCAAGACTCTTCTCCGTCCTGGTACCAAGGTGGTGGAATGAACTTCCACTGGATGTCCAAATGGCTGAATCTCTTGCTGTCTTCAAGTGGCGACTAAAGACTCACTTCTTCACTCAGCACTTAAGTGAAGACTGAAAATACAACTGCATATTTAAAAACAAAAAATCTTGCTTGGGTGTTTTGTTGATTTTCCCTACATCAGATCCTAGCAAGTTCAGGTTGTGTTCTTGAGCTATCGCTTACTAACATGCTGTAATGTCTACTAGGAAAAATACAAAGCACTTCTGTAAGTCGCTCTGGATAAGGGCATCTGCTAAATGCTGTAATTGTCAATATGGATGGGATGGCAGTCCATCACAGGACCTGCAGGGATCACTGTTGCAGCATTGGGGATGATCCTCCATCTGGTCTCCCTTTCCTCAGATGGCCAATTGTGTCAAACCTGACCATGCCAAAGACACCACTGTGGCTATGGGCTTGGGAATTTCCACCAAAGAGCTACTATTGGAATGCAGTATACCGTGGGTACAGTATACCCATTTTGACAGGAAATATTTGTCTCGGTTCTTGTCGTTTGCTTATTGCTTGGCAAACTTGCTTAAACTCATATGAGTCGAGCTGGGTCACGATTCAGTACACAGTGATTCAGGTTCACAATAGCTCCCAGAGAAGATCGCCACCATTTTTAATGTCTTCTTCTTTATTTTTACATCTACAGTACTGTATTAGTGCAAATAAGTCTCCATGGGTCCTAAAAAGGTTAGTTTATAAGAGCCAACAGAAAGCAAAACAGGAATTGAATGCTCCTTAACACAGGTTGCAGTAAGCTTAGCAGGTATGCCCAGAGTTCACCGATAGAGTAAGTGTTTTTTGCTTTTACTTTTCATTTTCAATCCATTACTCACTAAATTACATGAGATTTTTCAACACTATTATAACATAAGCTTTGTGTCAATGATTTTGATCAACTGTAGGTTAATGTTTTCAACATTAACTTACTTATCATTACTTATCATAGTGTCCTTTCCATATCTCCACTAAGATACAGTATAGACCGCTCTACCAAACATTCATTAAATTCCTCAGTTCACGATCCATTTAACTTATGATGGATTTGTCAGAACATATCCCCATAATAAATCAGGGAGCCCCTGTACAATACAACTTCATTAATGCATATATTGCCTGATATAGTGTGAATTTTCTGGGGTTCTGGAACGGATTAATTCAATTTACATTAATCCTTATGGGAAAAATTTGCTCGGTACTCGTTTTCGGTTCTCGCCAAGCCTTTTGGAACGAATTAACGACGAGAACTGAGGTACCACTGTATATTAATACTCAGATTTTCGAATTACTGGCACCCTCTGCAGGTAGCCACAGAAATTACATATAATGAAAACAGTCACTCTATTCGTGTACTTGCCATGCACTGGTTATTTTATCATATACAATTACACACTGATTATTGTGTAATTTGCTACTCTCCACCCTATCCGGCATTAGAAAAAGACCAACTGCTGAAATATATAAATTAATTAACAGTATGATAAATGCTTCCTAATTGGTAAAACTGTCTCCATCTGCTGGTATTCACAAAAACTACATATATAATGAAATAAAATGTTATTTTATCAGTTATAGTTTGTATATAACATACCGAATATTATGCATCACACATTCACTAATTGGCACTGTGAGGCAGTGTAGAGGTTCAAGTAAACTGAGTGGCATGGTTTGGGAGGTGGGAGTTAACTCTTGGCACCCCGAGTAAATCAGCATGAACACTGGATGAACGTTGCAAACTCCGCACAAACAGTAACTCAAAGTTAGGGTTGAACCCAGGACTCTGGAGCTGTGCCTCCATGCCACCCGGTTAAAAATAGTATACAAGCAAAACGTCAGTCAGCAGCAAAGTATAGTTAGCAACTGATGCTGACGAAGGGCTAGAGTTATAAATGAGCTCTCTAACAGCAGATATGCTGTACCAACAGGGTACACATGTAATAACTTAAAAATAAATATATGAAAAAAGGTGTTAAATAAAACAAGCTCCCACAACACTCATGCCTTACCACGTCAGTCACTGCTGTACTGAAAATGGCTGACGAATGTAGCAGAAGGAAGCATATAAATTGTGAACAGCTACTGACTGAATCATCTGCTTCTCTGCACAAAGCTCACCTTATGGTAGCTATACCTGACAAAGTGTGTTTTCCAAACCCTGAATATCCTCACCGCGGCTCCCTAAATTAAGTATTGTTGCATGCAATCCTGAGTTCACACGGTGGCGCTATATGCTTATTTAAAATCCGAAAACCCACTGTATTCAGCTTGCTTACCCTATTTTCAGTTACTGTGCTTTTATGTATTTTTTAAATAAATACTTATTTTCTCATTTCTTTATTTACCATAGAATCTTCCTTTCTTATAGCTATTGACATACACTCACCGGCCATTTTATACACGTGCTAGCACCAGGTTGGATCCCTTTTTGCCTTAACAGAACTGCCTTAATTCTTCATGGCATAGATTCAACAAGGTGCTGGAAGCATTCCTCAAAGATTTTGGTCCATGTTGACCCGATAGCATCACACAGTTGCTGCAGATTTGTCACATCCAAATCCTTCGTTCCACCACATCCCAAAGGTGCTCTATTGGATTGAGATCACATCGTCATGTTCAAGAAATCGGTTTGAGATGATTTGAGCTTTGTGACATGGCACATTATCCTTCCAGAAGTAGCCATCCGAAGATGGTACACTGTAGTCATAAAGGGATGGACAGGGTCAGCAACAATACTCAGAAAGCCTGTGGTATTTAAACAATGCTCTGTAGGGATGATCCCAAATTATGGTGGAGGAAAAAAAAAAAAATTCTCCCACAACATTACACCAGCAGCAGCCTGGACCTGGAAGGCAGGATGGGTCCATGCTCCATGTTGTTTACACAAAATTCTGATCCTACCATCCCAATTCTGCAGCAGAAATCGAGACTCATCAGGCCAGGCAACGTTTTTGTAATCTTCTATTGTATAATTTCGGTGAATCTGTGAGAATTTTAGCCTCAGTTGCCTGTTCTTAGCTGACAGGAGTGGCACCCGGTCTTCTGCTGCAGTGGCCTATGCGCTTCAAGATCCAACTTGTGTGTTCAGAGATGTTCTATATACCTTTGTAGCTCTGACGCATTTACAAACTGTGTGCACAGGTATCTTGTGGAAATACCCTCCTTTATATTTAAATAACAGTACCATACAAAAACTATGCCTATGGTCAGTGACCATTTCTGTCAACGACCTGTTTCACTGAAGTAATGCGGTCATTAAATAGTACATTCCTACACTATTAGTAGTATTTTATATAGTTTTTTTTTCTTTAACTTACAACCACACAAATTATACAGCAAACAAAACATTTTATTTATAAATATATGTTTGTAAAATTCACATCCAGTTTTTCACCAAAACCTTGGGATGTCAGCTCCTGTCCTGGACAGAACGCTTCCAAGGACAATCATGACAGCGCTGCATTTCGTTTACCTCCCTGTTTAAGGAGACATGCTGAAATCCTGTCCTTAATCACCAATAGTGCAGTCAAGTCTGGACCAGTGTTTGTATGAGACTTTGAAGAAGAATAAGATCTACAACCAGCATCACCCCTTCCTATTTGGATGAAATATCTGAAGGGAGGTCAGTGGTCTCATACTCATAATACTATGTAGGTCCAGATGAGTGCACTGGCTCCTGCAAGGACATTCATATTGCTCTTTCGCTCTCAGGTGTCACATTCAGATGTGCAAAACGGTCCCATTCCTAGGAGGTTTTGTGGATCAGCATGTCTCCCAGAGTTGAAGCTCAGGAAATGCAGGGCACAAATAATTAAGGCACTGAGGGTTTATAATTCATAGCAATTAAGTAATTTGGTGCTTTTCAGCAAAGCTAATAGAAGTTATTTCTCTTGGGAAAACCAAATTTCGTCCCTTGTAACATGGGAAAAGTTTAAACACATTGGAATGACATGGATGTGTACATACTTTTCAACTGTGGTCTGATCTTCACCAATCAATTAATTTTTGTTTACATTGTCACCACATTTTTACTGATCTCAGGCATAAGTGTGCCATGGACAGGACGCCAGTTCATAACATGGCCAGCAGGGATCGCTGTTGTACTGTTAGGATGAATCAGGATGATCCTGCATATAACCTCCCTCCGTCAGCCAATAGTACCTGCATTTGATGGCCGACCTGGCTGGAATGGACCGTTGGGACTTGAAACTGGTGGCAGGCTGCTGCACCACCTGAGCAACTATATCCATCATACCTGAACTATTAACTAACATTGCGTTTTCATGGATCATTCACAGTGCAGGTTGGAAAATGTATGTGAACTTCTGGTAACCTTACTAATCAATGAGATGTATGCACAGTGCTGTGTTTGGAGAAAATGCCAGAATCTTTTGAAGGAAACTATGCAAACACAAAGCTTGTTTATGCAAGAAATATCAATGATTTAAAATTCCTCCTGAAGTCATAAATCATAAAACACATAGGTTCACATATTTTCTCCAGCCTGTACTGTAGACAGTTCATATTTAGGGTAAAGATGGTATATCCCATTCTTGGTAAGACTCCTAATTTCTTAACTACAGGGGATTAATTTTTTTTATTCTTATAAAAGTAAAGGTAAACATTATTTTGAATTATTGTTGAAATAAAAAGAAATGTTATTTCTTTCACTCAGTTATTTAAGATTTGTTGAAGCCACAATATAGTATTCCGTTTACTGTTTAGTATTCTGTAGTACTCTTTCTAGTCATTTCTTTTAATTGCAAGGGACACATTTTTTAATAACAATTTATACAATAAAACGTGCATTGTTTACACTTTAGAAATTGGAATCGAATGTAAAATCAGTAACCGTGAGAAAATCGAATCGTGAGTGTATCGTTACACGCCTATAATGAATCCATATCATTCCAAAGGGTTCACAAACGTTCTTGTGACAATATTCAAAAAACAGTTTAAAAACCAGTTTGCTGTCTAGACAAACTGACAGCAGTATGTAACAAAGTTCACCTTACACAAACAAATATAAATATTCTTGATATAAAAGTCAGTGTACAGTACACTAGTAAACAGAACCAAACTTCCCCCAGTCACAGTGATTGTCATTTCAAAACCTCACTCAATCCTGTTTGTGGACCCCATGGTTGTTGTTCTGCACCTTGGCTGTGCTCTGGACACCTTTCGGTAGCCTCTTGCCTTTGGTGTAAGCGTGATACCAGAAGTTGACGAACAGCATGAGGAAGAGCAGGCCGTACAGTCCGATGATGTAGATGAAGATGGGGAACCTATAGGGACAATCCTTCAAGAAGAAGTACTGCCCAATATGGCTGGTGATCATCACGAACTGGATCTATGGAAAAATAACAGTAAGTATATAGTACTTATGTCCTGACCTGGATTTCTGCATTAATTATAACACTTACTAATAACAAATGTACAGGACAAACGTACTAGTTGTATAGAGGTCAGGTGCTTCTTCCACCAGAGATACTTCTCGTAAGCAGGACCCAGCGCAGACAGACCGTAGTATGTGTACATTATGACATGGACGATGCAGTTCAGAAGGGCGTGAAATGTTCCCAAACCCCCTGAGAACAAACAGCATTTTACTAGTAATGCTCTCATCCCATTCTGGATAACACAGTAGTAAAGCTTTGATTACTGGACGTCTTGTCAGTACTCGTGTTGACCATATGCAAAGTCTGCTGCTAAGGACAACATTAAAAAGATACAAACAGAGATTTTAGTACGAGAGTTAATTTGACTCAACGTATTCCGAGTTATTTACATTACATGTATAAAATTTAGCACAGACCCATATGAGTGACTTACAGAAAAGCTCAGCAGTTAAAGGTTCATGGTCTGACATAACTAACTTAACAGTGGCAGTTTTGGGGAGCTCAGATTTAAACTCCAGAGTCTAAGTCACACCCCTATATATGCTGTCATTTAATAGCACTTCAAAAATAGTGTTATAACAGTAAACATATCTATGTAATGAAAGAAGGTACCTAAGAAATTGACTGTCTTGATAATCAAGGCAAGTAAATTTTGGAAAGTTGAATCAGTTCATCAGGACACAAAGTTACACAGCTAGTTGGGAACTTCCCCAATCTTATATACAACACATTTCCATGATGACCGATACCTAACAATGGGACCAGTGACGAGTTCTATACGCACACTGCCATAGCCATTAATTGCCACAGCCACGTGTGCTATTCACAGAGGAATGGGGAATAGCTGCAATCACAGCATTGTAAGATGGTGAGAGGTGTAATCTGAGGCCCATGATGTGCACCGATTTATCCTTCAAAGAGTAGCCACTGGTGTGTAGGTGGGTGTAAACCTCCAGTCCTCACCTGATGAGGCAGCTCAGAATCTCCAGAATCAGTTTCTGGACAGTTTTTTTTTTTAAACAGTCACAAATTCACCCAACAGGTCAAACAACAAAACTTCTGCTTTCCTTCAAGTGCTTCTGAAGTAATAATGAGGTGACAATGTAATAAATGTATTCCATAAGACCATAGCTTTCAGTTCTGTTAATACAAACAAAGTATTTTTAAAGAGCAACCATTGGAGTCAAATGTGTGTCAGTCATGTCTGGCTGATATCTGATTTGTTTAATCAGGATCACTATCAGTGCTGATCCAATCCAGAGTACTGAATCAGCACATCAGTCATTTTTGCTAGTGATCTCAGGCTGCCACTGTAGTAAGACACAAAAGCAGTTCAGTGGAGGAAGTACCTGCAGAAAACCGGACCCCAAACCACCACGTAAACGGCATTATGGAGTGATGGAACACATGCAGGAATGTGATCTGGTTATTCTTTTTCCTCAGTACAAAGAACACCTGAGCAAAAACGACAATCAAATCATCAACAGACAAAAGAGATTATCAGCAACACTTCTATACACGTGTTACTCCGATAGAGAAAGCTCTGGGGTTTACTTACCGTATCGAGCATCTCAATGAACTTGGAAAAGTAGTACAACCAGCATGTGTCAGCCATCTAGCAAATGACAAACGCAACATTATATGTTTGCACAAAATGTAAGGAATTGCTTTTTGCTTTTGTATTTCCCATACTGTCACAGTTCTTTCTGATTTGGGTCTGTACAAAAGTCTAGAAAAATTATTAATGCATTAAGCAATCTCAGATAGCGTTTTTCTATGTAGGCCATGTTTAAATCCCACTGCCCTTATTTCTCTTTGAACATTTTCTATGAAAAGGTCATCAACTAATAACCCAGAGTCTTTCAGCTTATCTGTAGCAAGAATAGCCTCAGTTCTCTGTACTCACCCTCAGAGCCTGTGGGGAACGAGAATAATCCACCAGATCACAGCTGAACGAGTAGCCTGTGCCCCAGCCAGACATCACAAACTACAAAAACACACAGATTACATTTAGGAATAGAAACTGCTTTGGGTAAAGCACAGTTTCCCCTAAAACAAACTACAAATTGAGCCACTGTTCAGTTCTTGACTCTGATTCTCGAGGGACTGTCAAAATTAATGTACTCATTTAAAAAGACTTAAATTTTGTTTTCAGGCTAACATCCTGTGCACAGTAACTTGTTTGAGCAAAGCTCCTGATTATTAAATGTACTAAAAATATACCAGTGAGCAAAAACCTAACCACTTCTGTGTGCTGCCAAAATGGCTTCAACACACTAAAGCATGACCTCCAGCAACAAGACCACTGATGCTGCCCTGAGCCATCTAGCACCAAGACATTAACAGCAGATCCTTGTGAGGTGGAGGCACCAAGGCCGGACTTGTTATTTTAACACGTCGCACAGAAAGTGCATTATCAACTGAAAAAGCCATGAAGGGATGCATCTGGTCCACAACCATGTTTGGTGTGAAATGTACGTCCACAATAAAACCCTGACGCAGCGCTTCCTATCAGAACATTGTCCATAGCGTCACACTGCATCCACATGCTTGTCTTCTGACCACAGTGAATTCTTGTGCCCTCACATCCTCAGATAAACGCTACCCAGCCAACCTCGCTATTTAAAAGAAGGCAGGACTCATCAGACCAAGCAAATGTTATTCCATTGCACCAAGGTCCAGTTCCAATGTATGTTGCCTGCTGTAGGCACTTTAAGTAAGCAGCACTTAAAAAATTCACCAGAAAGTCTTCACCCTTAGGTGCACCCTGATGATATTTTGTGGTTTTCCCCTCCTTGGACCACTGTTGTCAGGTACTCACTACTGCTGAACAAAAGCAATCCAATAGCCTTTGCATTTTCGAAGATGCTCTGCCAACATCTGACCATAACTTTTTGGCCCTTAAAGTCTCTCAGATCTTTATGCCTGCCCGACAAGAACTGACTGTCTAATATATCATGTACAGTTCTATATTTTGGTTCATCGGTGTATAAAGTAAAATTACTAACAGTACAGTGGTGTGAAAAAGTGTTTGCCCCCATTCTGATTTCCTATTTTTTGCATGTTTGTCACACTTAACTGTTTCAGAACATCAAACCAATTTAAATAGCAGTCAAAAACAACACAAACACAAAATGCAATTTTTAAATGAAAGTGTTTATTATTAAGGGGGGAAAAAATCCAAACTTACATGGCCCTGTGTGAAAAAGTGATTGCCCCCTAAGCCTAATAACTGGTTGGGCCACCTTGTCCTGCTGCAGAACCCAACATCGTTTCAGCTTGAGGTCATGAACAGATGGCCGGACATTCTCCTTCAGGATTGTTTGGTAGACAGCAGAATTCATAGTTCCATTTATCACAGCAAGTCTTCCAGGTCCTGAAGCAGCAAAACAGCCCCAGACCATCACACTACCACCACCATATGTTACTGCTGCTATAATGTTCTTTTTCTGAAATGCTGTGTTACTTTTACACCAGATGTAATGGGACACACACCTTCCAAAAGAGTTCAACTTTTGTCTTGTCAGTCCACAGAATGTTTTCCCAAAAGTCTTGGGGATCTTCAAGATGTGTTCTGGAAAAAATTGAGACGAGCTTTAATGTTCTTTTTGCTCAGCAGTGGGTTTTCGTCTTGGAACTCTGCCATGCAGGCCATTTTTTGCCCAGGCTCTTTCTTATGGTGGAGGCATGAACGCGGACCTTAACTGAGGCAAGTGAGGCCTGCAGTTCTTTGGATGTTGTTGTGGGGTCTTTTGGGACCTCTTGGATGAGTCGTCGCTGCACTCTTGGGGTAATTTTGGCGGCCGGCCACTCCTGGGAAGGTTCACCACTGTTCCATGTCTTCCACCATTTGTGGATAATGGCTCTCACTGTGGTTCGCTGGAGTCCCAAAGCTTTAGAAATGGCTTTATAACCCTTTCCAGACTGATAGATCTCAATTACTTTCTTTCTCAATTGTTCCTGAATTTCTTTGGATCTCGGCATGCTGCGTAGCTTTTAAGAATCTTTTGGTGTACTTCACTTTGTCATGCAGGTCCTATTTAAGTGATGTCCTGATTGAGAACAGGTGTGGCAATAATCAGGCCTGGGTGTGGCTAGAGACAGTCAACTCAGGTGTGATAAACCATAGTTAAGTTATGTTTTAACAAGGGGGGGGCAATCACTTTTTCACACAGAGCAATGAAGGTTTGGATTTTTTCTCTCCCTTAATAATAATCACCTTCATTTAAAAACTGCATTTTGTGTTTGCTTGTTGTCTTTGACTAATGTGATTGGTTTGATGTTCCGAAACACTTACGTGTGACAAACATGCAAAAAAAATAGGAAATCAGGAAGGGGGCAAACACTTTCTCACACCACTGTATGTGATGGTGTTCATTTATATTCTGGTTCAAATTAAAGTCAGACTGTCTTGCATTTTAAAATGAATTAATTTGCAGTAAAGCTTCCATAAGGGGATCAAGACACCAGGCTTTACTTTTTTCCACTCAAGGTCACTGTGATGTACTAATTCTATCATCAATCATACATTATAAATACACACCACTGTTGTTCAGTATTCTCCTGATGGTAGACTTGTGAACATTAACATTAGATAATATAAGTGAAGTCTTTAGTTGCTTAGAATTTACCCTGGGTTATGTTCTGAGCTGGGAGACTAAGACATGCCTTGCTCTTGGAGTGATCTTTTTAGTCAGCCACTTGTGATGCAGGCATCAACGTTTGTTTGTACACAATCTGTCTGACTATGGATTGGTGGAGTCCAAACTCTTCAGAGATGTTTTTGTCACAACAACTTTTTCTAAAGTTCTCAGAAATCTCCTTTGTTCATGGCATGAAACACTTCCACAAATGTATGTCGTGAAGGTCAGGCTTCGATTGATCCCTGTTCTTTAAACACAACAAGGCCCTCACTCAAGCCTGATTGTCAACCCATTGATTGAAACATCTGACTCTAAACTCACCTTCAAATTAAGTGCTATTTCTGGAGGTTCACATACTTTTATCACTTCCTGAAATGTGACATTGGACCATTTTCTTAAATAAATAAATGACCAAGTATAATATTTTGTCTCATTTGTTTACCTGGGTTCTCTTTGTCTACTTTTAGAAATGTTGTTTTACTTCATTCTTATGCAGAAGTGTAGAAAATTCTAAAGGGTTCACAAACTTTGAAACATCAGTCCAAGTTTCACTTGGGAAACTTTTGCATCATCTGAACATTCTGCAAAGTTTGCATTGCTGAACATGTTAAACTGGATTCCATTCCTCTGATAGTTTCTAAAGCAGGTTCAACCCCGACACCCATTAGTGTTTAACCTTACAGTGACTACCATGGAACGCCATATCCTTCAATTGTGGATGGAAGAGTCTATAAACCACCAACTTTTCCATTCTTGTTCTGCACTCACATAACTAAGGTTTTCACATGAAGCACACCAACTGTAGCTAATGCGTAACGTGTGTCTTCATGCCAAATGTGTCTGCTCTGTAATACGTTTTCATGTAATAATACACTAAACGTAGATCATTTGCATTTAGCATACATGAGCATTAGAAACACTGAGAAAGCATTAGACCATTACAAAGCATGGCAATTGTTCTACAGCATGGGCATCATGTAGGTTACCAAGGACAAGGCATTTAGTAAGCTAACAATGTTGAACAACATAGAAATATTTGGAACTGTAATTTTAAAAGATGGAAGATGTACGTTAATTGGCCGACCGACAGATTAATTGGCCGACTGATTAATTGGTCTGTCACCAGTTAGGACCACAAAAATCTTAATCAGTTTGTCCACCCACAACGTGCCATTTAACTGCTATACAGTTTTGTTATTGTAACAAAATTCTACTTTACATAGTTGATACACCAGTGGGAATCCACTGGTTCCCATCCACTGACCTCATAAAACATGTAGACGGAAAGCGCCACCACAGTGAAGTTGTATATCACAAGGACCTTCTTTAGATCAAATGGCTTTTTGTTCTCCATAAGCCTCGGTCCCAGTGACATCACAAAGTAGATGTAGGCAGAAATGATGACGGTCTGAGGCAGCGGGGAGGACATGAGTAGCCAGTCTTCAGTCCTGGGGTCTAAATCACATCAGTATTATTAGATCACAATACAGTATCAATAAACACATTGCACAGAATCAGACATCTGGTTCACGCCCTGAACCTTCACATATCAAATTCCGCATTACCAATGGCCAATTTTTTTGCCAGAATAGCTGGTCTAAAACAAAGCATGTTATGAAAGAATACCAACATATTTTGATCTCTTAAATAAGACAGACATAGTACCGTAAGTAACCCGAGCCATTTCCACTCCATACCTAGACCAACATGCACAATATGCCAACAGATATTTCACTTTTTTACCTGCATATTTGATCCACTCGTCATAGAGCTGTACAGCAGTGGAGGCAAGTTGATTAAATGCCATCTCCACCTCCAACAACAGCCTAAAAACAGGCAGGTTATTAAGCATGTCACATTAACGCACACACTAACATTTACAGTATTCAGCAGAAACTAGTGCTGGGTGGTATACTGGTTTATGCAGTACATTGGTTTTAATTTCCCGTATGGTATCAATTTTTCATATACCGCCATATCAAACTTGCAAATTAGGTAATATCATTTGCCGCTAGAAGCGCTACGGAGAACGGCAGCTCGCTAGCTAGGAGGTAGCTTAACTGTCTGTTAATACCTCCGTCACAATGGTAGATTATAAAACAGAAAATAGAAATGAAGGATAAAGAAACAATGTGTCTGCAGTTTGGAAGTCTTTGGCTTTTTAAAAAATCTGATGCAGACCAAAAAGTTATGTATTGCCAATTACAGACAAGTTTGCAGAGCCCTAACAACTCTATGGAATGTGGAGGTACAGGACTGTGGACCAGAAGGTTCTGGGTCAAGCTCCAGCACCACCAAGCTGCTACAGCTGGCCCCCTCAGCGAGTCCTTAACCCTAAAAGACAGTATCAGTTTTAATCGCTCTAGATGAGGGTATCTGCCAAATGACTAAACGCAATGCAAAGTATGGGCTTACATACATTTGTATTACTATAATTGTTTGGTAGATAATCCAGGGAAACACACTACTACATGAAACACAGACCTGATCAAAGTAAGAGATCAGGTTTCTGGTAACCTGTTTGGCAACACCCATTTTTTGTCAATGTGCCTTGACACAGCACATGCAAATTTCACCATCACCATTTATCATGAGACTCATTTGCTTAGTTTAGCACCGTGTCGCACTGCGGTTAAGGTAATGGACAATTAACCAAAAAGTCCAAAGTTCAAGCCCAGCACCACCAAACTGCCAGTGTTATGCCCTTGAGCAATGCCCTTATCCCACAATGGCTTGGATTGTGAAGGGGCATCTTGTATCAGTTGTAAATCATTCTGGATAAGTGTTGCTAAATGAAAATGTTTAGTAGTGACAAATATCAATAACCACCAACACACAAACTGCCAAATCCAGTACGATAACATTCGTATGTTCAGATTTTCCCTCATAATGCAGTCAAATAGAGTAAAAGACTGGATTATGGTACAATGGATAAATGGCTGCATTGTAGGCAATTCAACAGAAGTGATCCTACCATTCACCATTTTCCAAGCTGAACAAGGGACTGAGTGTTGGGACACAATAAACAGTCGGACTGCGTTACATGTGCACAGTTCTGGACGTCACTTACACACTCAGAAATAAAAAGTTCTCTCGTAATAGTTGACCTTTTGTTTAAGGGACCACAGCCTAATCCATACAGTATATGGCACATGGAGCGTCTGAGTGACAGACCATAACTATCTCTTGTTTCCAGAGGTGGTAAGCAACAAAGTAGAAGTATTTTTAGCCATCTGTACTTTACTTGATTACTTCTGTGACTTTTAAACTTTTACTTACTACATTTCAACAGACAAATCTGTACTTTTTACTTCAATACAGGCTCGTTATTTAGTTTTTATATAAACCTATTTATTCATCTATTTTACGTATTAATTTTTCATTTTTATTTAGGCAATTCTATCAGGCACCTAATGAAGCGCCAGTCGGAAGGCTGCTACTTAACACACTTACTTACTTAACATTTACATTCACAGCATTTAGCAGAGGCCCTTATCCAGAGCGACTTACAACTGATACAGTCTTACAATCCAACCAATTGTGGGTTAAGAGTCTTGCTCAAGGACCCAACAGTGGCAGCTTAGCAGAGGTGGGATTTGAACCCTGGACCTTCTGGTCCATAATCCAGTTCCTTACCCTCTAGTCCCACATGCTTTGCGATTTTGAAAGAGCTCTTGAAGAACAATATTACAAATTAACACTTATATTAACCTACAGTTGACCAAAATCATTAACACAAAGCTTATTTTATAATAAAGTGTTGAAAAATCTCATGTAATTTAGTGAGCAATGGATTGAAGGTGAAAAGTAAAAGCAAAACACTTTGTTGGTGAAATCAAGGCGCTAGCTGCTAATGCTAACTGCCCAGCCTGAAAGACAGTTTTCCTTTCAGTTGACTGTCATTTCGTTTCCAGAAAGTCTTCCTTTCGGTTGGCCTTCATTAGGAACCATTTTAGGACCCATACAGACTTATTTGCACTAAGAATACAGTACTGTAGATGTAAAAATGAAGAAAACACAATCAACACAGCAGAGATCGTCACTGAACGAGGGCTATTGTGAATCTGAATCACTGTGAACTGGATCGTGAATAGAGTTTCAGCTGAAACGAGTCGGCCGGCACTCACAGTATAAAACTTTGTCTAACACTTTTTAATGTTCAGTATAATGCATTCCACTCTTAAAAATAACTGTATACACTTTATACTGTTTTTATAAATCTAGAGGTTTATCTGCGTCCCTGTAATGGCGAATTCTGTTTATGTGATGAATATAACAAGTATATACAAAATATATATACTTATATTTATATCTAAAAGTTTTGGTGGTAGTGGAGTGGAGTGTTGAAAAGATCTGCTCTAAAAATTGGTGAAGCTGCAGTTTGTTCGACTACAATGCAGTGACAGTGTTTCAGAGTCGATGATAACTATTGATGGGTTACATATCATGATTTGCTGCATTACTGCATGTCTACTGCCATGTCTGGTTATGCGTGATCTATTTTTGGATTTAAAAAAAGTATTTTGTATGTTTTGGTTCCTCATGTCTGAAAATGTTTCTATTGTTTTTGCAGTGGTTAACTACAGATGATAATGGAATTTGGATGATCTCTTGGCACATTGTTCATGTAGTTGTAGTACAAACCACCATGTTCCCTCGGTGTCATGGATCTGTACCTCTTACCCTCAACAAAAGACATTCTGTTTCAAAAATTGAGTTAGAAAGGCAGTGTAAAGAAATACTTTCACTTCAAGTGCATTTACTAGCATGAAGTTTTATTCTTCTACTTAAGTAAAACAAACATTTGTGGCTTGAACTACTGTGGAACTGTGGTAGTCTAGTGGTTAAGGACTATGGACCAAAAGGTCCAGGGTTCAAATCCCACCTCTGCCACTGTTGGGTCCTTGAGCAAGACCATTAACCCATAACTGCTTGGATTGTAAGACTGCATCAGTTGCAAGTAGCTTTGGTTTTGGAAGGTTTTCTGCTAAATGACAAATAAATTAAAGCTGAAATGTTGAACATGAGACAGAAACCAAAAACGAATGAAAAAGAATGATTTGTTTGTTTTTTCTTTAAATTGTGTTTGTTTTGTATTTTTTGAACAACACAAATGATTTTATTACTGGCACCTCAGACTGGACACAGAATTAATTGATCTGAATTACAGATCGTTTGTCAAATGTCTTTGGAGATCATGAAACGATTCCACATGGCTTACAAACCACATCTGCACAGGACAGTGAAGGAAACAAACTGCATATTAAATAACTTTCTCATTTTTATTATCATTAGTAATATTTTTTAAAAGTTCTTCACACTTTCTCACTCCCTCCCATGCCCAGACCACACCCTGCACTGCTGACAGTCCCATTGCATTAATTTCTCTCACCTGTCCTGCAATTCCTTAACCACATTGTCTGACATCCAAACTTCTGGTTTAAAGCAGCTGGAGTGAAGCTGCATGTATTGCGTTCAAACAGTATCTTTAATGGAAAGTGCAAGGACCGTCGAGGTGTGAGCACAGCAATGCATTCTCAGCGTTCGCTACATGGAGGCACTGGACATTCTGGAATACTCCACGCCCGTGAAGGATTTTTCATTTTGCCTGTCCTTGCATTCTCCATTAAATACATTATGGTAAATGCTCATTTTCAGAGTTTACAGAATTACAACAGTCTTTTTTCTCCAAAGCTCGATGCTCTGACCCAGCCTGAAATGAACTCTTTTTCAATCAATACTTTCTACTCTGCCCTCAAAATCCATAAAGAAATGATCTACCAACTCTGATGGAGCACTTGGATGACTGAACCCTGAGCTTAACTCTATCAGATGCCACCGCGTTGAACTGACAAAAACTTAGATTTGAAAATCAGATTTTGTCCATAATCTGATCAACGAGTTTACATGCACTTGAGTAATCAGATAAAGGGAAAACCTCCAGGTTTACGTGACTCAAGCAATAATCAGATTTCTACTTTCCAACCAGCAAATAATCTCACAGAAATGTGACATAAACATTAAACTTTAATAACAAATAATCAAGAAGAATTTAGAATTTTAAAGAACAGGGATCTATTAAAGTCTGCTCTTCACAACATGTTTGTGGAAGAGTATCATGGCACGAACAAAGGAGATTTCTGAGGACCTCAGTAAAATAAAGAGTTTGGACTCCACCGATCCACAGTCAGACAGATTGTTTACAAATGGAGGAAATTAAAAATTGTTACCCTCCCCAGGAGTGGTCGACCAACAAAAAAGATCACTCCAAGAGCAAGGTGTGTAATAGTTGGCAAGGTCACAAAGGACCCCAGGCTAAATTCTAAGCAACTGAAGGCCTCTCTCACATTGGCTAATGTTAATGCTCATGAGCCCACCATCAGAAGAACACTGAACAACAATGGTGTACATGGCAGGGTTGCAAGGAGAAAGCCACTGCTCTCCAAAAAGAACATTGCTGCTCGTCTGCAGTTTGCTAAAGATCACGTCGACAAGCCAGAAGGCTACTGGAAGAATGTTTTGTGAAAGGATGAGACCAAAATAGAACTTTTTGGTTTAAAAGAAAAGCGTTATGTTTGGAGAAAGGAATAATAATAATAATAATAATAATACTACATTACATTTATATAGCGCCTTTCACAAGACCCAAGGTCGCTTTACGAAAGGAAACACTGCATCCCACATAAGAGCCTTATCCCATCTGTGACACATGGTGGTGGTAGTATCATGGTTTGAGCCTGTTTTGCTGCATCTGGGCCAGGACGGCTTGCCATCATTGATGGAACAAAACGAATTCTGAATTATATCAGAGAATTCTAAAGGAAATGTCAGGACATCTGTCCACGAACCGAATCTCAAGAGAAGGTGGGTCCCATGCAGCAAGACAACGACCCTAAGACACAAGTCGTTCCACCAAAGAATGGTTAAAGAAGAATAAAGTTATGTTTTGGAATGGCCAAGTCAAAGTCCTGACCCCAATCCAATTGGAAATGTTTGTGGAAGGACCTGAAGTGAGCAGCTAATGTGAGGAAACCCACCAACTCCCAGAGCTGAAGCTGTTCTGTACAGAAAATTTAGTTGCAGTTATTGGCTGCATGGGGGTGGGGTGTGCTTTTCACACCAGATTACTGAAAGCAAAAGTTTACATTACTTTCACCACTCACTAATATGTAATTTTTCTCTTTTCTTGAGGTCCTCAGAAATCTCCTTTGTTTGTGCCATCATACACTTTCCACAGATGTGCGAAGTGAAGAGCAGACTTTGATAGATCCCTGTTCTTTAAATAAAAACGGGTGCCCACTCACACCCGATTGTCATCCCATTGATTGAAAACACCCGAACTAATTTCACCTTCAAATCAACTGCCTAATCCTAGAGGTCCACATTACTTTTGCCACTCACTAATAGTAATATTGGATCATTTTCCTCAAAAAATCAATGACCAAGTATAATTGTTTGGTCTCATTGTTTAACTGTTACCAACAGTCATCCAAGTGTCCTGTTTCAATGGGGTATGAATATGGGGTGAACAGAGGTCACACTTTGTCCAGCATTTATCAACAAAGATTAGATAATACACCAATTTGAATGGAAAGTAAATATTGCTGATCTATAAAAACAAATGGTTTCAGTAGTCACAGGCTTAAACTTCTGATATGGATATTCCAATCCTTGACCTACACTCCTCATTGGAAACCCCCAATTTCCCAAATGTCTTTTCTTCCTCTTCTACTTCTGTTGTTTTTAGGCTCTGGTGGCTTAGTTACAAGCGCCAGCTTCCAGAATGACAGCTCCTGAGGGCCTTGGCTTCAAACTGTGATGGTTCAGATGGTGCATTTACAAAACCCCGCAATCTGGAACTAGTGCCCAGTTCAGGTGTACCTTGCTTGGGCCCACTGAATCTCAGATTAGGCACCTGACATGCCCGACAACTTCTGACCAGGATAAAGGTGGGGTAAAAACAGTTTTTTATTTTTATCCAATACAGTACAGTACAGTTACAGTACTTAAACACAAATGACTTTGACTTCATTGCTCTTCTATACAGGTATTACACCATTTAATGTCTGCATTACTTGCTGATGAATATAAGTCTGAGTGAAATAGACTTATGCTAGTGTAAAGAGTTAAATTCACAAGAAAAAACAAGAAAGGATAACACTCGTGAAAAACAATTCACCAAAATTGAAAAGTTCAACAACCAAATTCTTAAAAATAAAGAAACATACTGTGGTTGCAGGGGGGACATACTGTGAGGGGGGACAGCCCTGTGTAGATTAAAGCCTTAATTACTTGAAGATAAATTATGATGGAATTTTGTTTAACGGAAAACCAAAAAATGCATTGACAGACAGGTATTATGGACAAACACAGAAAGTAAGCCTGATGAAACTCAACGAGTGAATGTGAACCAGTTTATATAGTTATAGGTTAGGTAGGAATATACAGGCAGTGAGAAACAAAACAGTAACTACTACTTTACAATAAGACAGTCCACACATACACTCAAACGCTATTTAGAGCTTGTCCAGATACAGTGGGCAAAAAAGTATTTGGTCAACCGCGGATTGTGCAAGTTCTCCGACTTAGAAAGATGGTCTGTAATTTTTCCATCATAGGTACACTTCAAACTATGAGAGACCAAAATGAGAAAAAAAATCCAGGAAATCCCACATTGTAGGATATTTAAAGAATTTAATTGTAAATCATGGTGGAAAATAAGTATTTGGTCACTACAAACAAGGCAAGATTTCTGGCTCTCATAGACATGAAACAACTTCTTTCCCTTTAGAAGCTCTTCTGTTCTCCACTCGTTTATCTGTATTTAATGGCAGCTGTTTGACCTCGTTATCTGTATAAAAAGACACCTGTCCACAGCCTCCAACAGTCAGACTCCAAACCATGGCCAAGGCCAACGAGCTGTCGAAGGACACCAGGAAGAAAATTGTAGACCTGCACCAAGGCTCTGAAGAGTGAATCTACAATAGGCAAGCAGGTTGGTGTGAAATAAGCAACTGTGGGAGCAATTGTAAGAAAATGGAAGACATACAAGACCATTGATAATTTCCCTCGATCTGGGGCACCACGCAAGATCTCATTCCGTGGGGTCAAAATGATCATGAGAACGGTGAGCAAAAATCCCAGAACTACACGGAGAGACCTAATGAATGACCTGCAGAGAGCTGGGACCCAAAGTAACCAAGGGCTACCATCAGTAAACACACTACGCCGAGAGGGACTCAGATCCTGCAGTGCCAGGCGTGCCCCCCCTGCATAAGCCCAGTACATGTCCAGGTCCGTCTGAAGTTTGCCAGAGAGAGCATATGGGGGGTGATCCAGAAGAGGATGGGAGAATATCATGTGGTCAGATGAAACCAAAAATAGAAGTTTTGGTAAAAACTCAAACTGGAGAAAGAAGGGGGATGCCAGTTTGCATCCGAAGAACACCATACCTACTGTGAAGCATGGGGGTGGAAACATCATGCTTTTGGGGATGTTTTTCTGCAAAGGGGACAGGACGACCTGATCCGTGTTAAAGGGAAGAATGAACGGGGCCATGTAATCGTGAGATTTTGAAGCCAAAACCTCCTTCCATCAGTGAGAGCATTGAAGATGGAACGTGGCTGGGTCTTCCAGAATGACACTGAAATCCCGCAAAAACACACCGCTCGGACAACAAAGGAGTGACTTTTTAAAAAGCATTTCAAGGTCCTGGAGTGGCCGACCTCAACCCCAAAGAAAATTGTGGAGGGAGTTGAAAGTCCATGTTGCCCCAAAAACATCACTGCTCTAGAGGAGATCTGCATGAAGGAATGGGCCAAAATACCAGCTACAGTGTGTGCCAACCTGGTGAAGACTTACAGGAAACTTTTGACTTCTGTCCATTGCCAACAAAGGTTATGTACAAAAGTATTGAGTTGAACTTTTTGTTATTGACCAAATACTTATTTACCACCCATGATTTACAATTAAATTCTTTAAAAATCCTACAATGTGATTTCCTGGATTTTTTTCTCATTTTGTCTTCTCAGAGTAGTTGAAGTTGAAGTACCTATGATAAATTACAGACCTTTCTCATCTTTTAAAGGTAGGAGAACTTACACAATCAGTGGCTGACTAAATACTCTTTTGCCCACTGTATAATAGCTGAAAGTCATCCATACAAAGTCTAGACCAGTAAAGCAAGTCGCGCGCACACACACACACACACAGCGGGACGTTTGCTCTTAAAACCCCACCTCTGCTCGTAGATCTGCAGCATCGATTGGCTGTTTAAGTCCGGAGTTAAAAGACATTTTAATTACCTAATACAATTTATTGTAATTGTCAAAACTTCGGTCAGTAAAGCAAACGGACGTTGATATACGACAATTATATTGCAATATGTAAACACAGATCTGGACTTTTTGATATATTATTGCACTGCCAAGGAAAACAAACATAAGCACATACATTGCAAGGCAAATACGCATCTCAATATGAAGCAATATGCTCTTTGTGTTCACAATGTATCCTACAACGCCTTCACCTATCCAGAAGTCCCACTGTGAACCGAAAATATAACAAGGAAACGTTTAAACAATAACCCATTCAACACGTTCGCTGGGGTGGTGTGTAACGCGCACTCTGACAACACAATGGTGTAAACTTTCTTGGCTAGATTTTGTTATAATAGGTCCATTAATTAGTGTAAACCAAAACGAGCGACAAGCCATGACAGGTTTGAACAACCTCCCGTGAGTCAGACAGGTAAGGTGTAAGAGCAGACACGGTCGTTCACAGGTGCACCTGAGCAATGGCACTGCTGCTCCCTATTCCCTACGAACTACAACATATGCCATAGTCGCTCTGCATCATCTTCATCCTCCCTTCCAGACATGATATATAAAGCGACAAAATGTCCTACATAGTGCACTTAGGAAATGAAAAGGTATGGTTTGAGACGTGCAACATACCGTGAATACTATTACATTTACCGTCAACTTTTGTATGAAACAGCAGCAGCGTTAGCACCCAGTAACATAGTGTGTCCTTAAATTATCATAAAACAACAAACAAAGAAAAACGTTTCTGCGCTGGCATTATCAGAAAGGTGTTATTAGGACAGCATCGCCACGCCTAATTACACGCGCTGAATATTCAGAATAAAAAGCGCCACTATTACACATTCTACAAGTTCAATTTAAGCACTAACCTTCAATTTAACCACTAAAGACGAATAAAAAAGGTAAATAATCTTTTAAACAGCGCTACGTTTGTTTTCTTGCCTACCTGTATATCCTGCTCCGGGTTCACCTGAATCCTTCTCACACTTAGACACAGATGAAATGACCGGTCTAACCTCCTCTAAACCCCGCCCCTACACAGCAACTAACCAATTACAGGTTAGCAACAGTTACCACCAAGCATCTCGACGATTCAAGTTTTCAAGTTAGCTGTTCGAATCCACAAACAAGGGAGTCGATTCTGATTCAATTGCAAAAACCGCTAGAGGGAATCGGCGACGTTGATTCGAAGAGCCGATCCCATAATCGATTCCGAGAACTAACCCAGAAGCAGGAAAGGAGGTTTACTAAGTATGCAGGTCAATAATATTTATAATGCGCTATTATGTACTAAGTACTCAACACATTTCTAATAATTACAAGTTATAACATATACTCTAACATTTCTAAACGTTTAAATACTGGACACCGTAGAGGCAGCATAGTGGCGCCGTGGTTGCACTGTCATGTCACACACCTCAGTCTGGCTCTGACTACAGTCTAATTTATATTTTACCGTGATTCCTCTGGGTACTTTGGGTTTTCTACTAGAGGTGGGCGATACCGGGAATTTTGGTATTGATCCGATACCAAGTAAATGCAGGGCCAGTATCGCCGATAGCGATAGCGATACCGATACTTTTTAATATTTAAGCTTCATAGATCCAAAGGATCCAAAAGACCTAGGATAGAATTTCACCAAACATTGTACGTGACAACAAAATACTTTATTATCACAATCAACATTTTTGTTTAGGAACAATGGAACAGTAACAAAACAAAGTTTGCCTTAACATTAGGAAAATAATTTTTTTTTTCAGGTAGAAAAGGGAAACTACAATACAAAAATAAAATAAAAGTTCTCCCCTCACTAGACATCTTTTCTAGGTCTTTCTTTCTTTGTTTCTTTTTTTAAATAAATTGTTCTTAGGGAAAAAAAAGAGTGTAAAAAAATATCACTCAATCCAACTTAAAACAAAATCTCCTGAGGTTAGAGGGCTGCCAAACCACAATACAACAAAATTAACTCACCACAACAAATATTGCAAACAGTTTCAAACTTATTCTGTTTTTCAAGTCGAACAATACAAGAAAATAATACAAAGAATAAGGAATTTCTTTCCTTCAGTGCCCTTCTGGCTTTAAACAAAATAAAAACAATAAGTAACGGAGGAGAGCGCTGAGTGGGCGGAAAAGCTTGAGTATCGATCTTTTTACACGAGTATTGCTCAATATCGATACCAGCGTTGGCATCGATATTAACGATATTTGGATTGATCCGCCCACCTTTATTTTCTACCACATTCCAAAGAAGTGTTAGGTCAACTAATGTCTGTGGTGACCCAGTGTGTGTTTGTCCATGTGAGCTGCAATGGACTGGCACCATCCAGAGGTGGTTCGTGCCCTGCATTCCTATGTTGTTGAATTTGATTAAACGTGTATGGAAAGTGTAAATTATTATCTCTAATATGTATTCCTTAATATGAAAATATTTAACTAACCTCTTAAGTTTCAAACCCAAGACTACCACAAACATGATGTATATTTTATTTATTAGGTATCCCTCTTCTGAGTTCTGGTGACTGTGCAGCCCATTTGCGTACAGTGAATTCATTCTGATGTTCAAGAACTCTGAAGAATTTTGAGACATGGCACGTTATCCTGCTGGAAGCAGCGATTCGAAGACAGCACACCGTGGCCATAAAATGATTAACATCGTCAGCAACAATACTCAGGTAGGCTGTGGTGTTTAAACAATGCTGAATTGGTATTAAGGTGCCCAAAGTCTGCCAAGAAAATATCCCCCATCCCATTAAACCGGGACGGAACGGTGGTAGCCTAGCAGGTAAGGTACTGGACTATGGACCAGAAGGTCCAGGGTTCAAATCCCACCTTTGCCAAGCTACCACTGTTGGGTCCTTGAGCAAGACCCTAAACCCAGAATTGCTTGGATTGTAAGATTGTACCAATTGTAAGTCGCTCTGGCTAAGGGCGTCTGCTAAATGCTGTAAATGTAAACCATCACCAGCAGCCTGAGCAGTTGCGGCAGGACAGATCCATGCTTTCATGTTGTTTACACCAAATTCTGACCTACCATCAAAATGTTGCCTCATCAGACCAGGCAACATGTCTCCAGCCTTCTTGTGCCCAATCTTGGAGAGCCCATGTGAACTGTAGCCTCAGTTGCCCGTTTGTAGCTGACTGTTGCATTTCTATCAGTGGAAATCCAGTCTGGCTATTCTGCTCTGATCTCCAACATCAACGACTCCTTTTAGTGTGATGCTAAACACATGTAGTGCTGTTACATCGCTTGCAACTCTGTTCTCTGTGAATGTAAACGGAATTATTATTATTATTATTTACATTTACATAATAATAATAAGCGACTTACAGTTGATACAGTCTTACAATCCAAGTAACTGTGGGTTAAGGGCCTTGCTCAAGGACCCAACATTGGCAGTTGGGCAGAGGTGGGATTTGAACCCTGGACCTTCTGGTCTATAGTCCTGAACCTTACCCGCTAGGATACCACATTCTGATGAGAACATAGCCCAATACAACCACTACATTCATATTTATACTCGGAGATGGAAGCATTCTTTTCCTGAGCGTTATCTGCCTCCATGTTGTTTTGGTGAAACAGGCTGAGTCGGGTGAGGCTGCAGTGCATGATGGGAGGAAGTACAGAATGAAGACAGCTCCCCTCCCCCTGCATACTTGAAAATCTGACTGACTGGAGTAGTACAAGATCCGGATCTATTTAGGGCAATACAGATTTTCACTTTGGTTCACTATACACTACTGTTAGGCAGATGGAGTAGGCGAGTAATGCAAGGATCATGCCAATAAAAACACATTCACACCCATGGATTGTGAAAGTTTAACATAACATTTACACATCATACATGATTGTAATTTACAAAACTGATATGTAGGCCAAAGGTAAAGGCGTGTTCATATCTCATCACACCTGGTCACACCATGGAAAGATACAGACGCTTCACTGATACCAGTCAGTGCTTTCACACGGAGTCAAGATCCATGTTCAGCAGGATGGACTTCTTGAAGAATGAAATAGTACCTGCTTTATTAAAAGCTGCCATGTGTAAGTTGATACTCCAGTTAAGAGACTGGCACGAGTCTGTGTGTGTGTGTGTGTGTGACAGCACGTAACCCTCTGGATGCACGTTCACCTCTAAGAGCACTTCATTATGTGATAGTACAGTGGGACTGGTGCAATCAATCTTCATCACTGCTCCAGGCGTCTTCAAACGCTGGGTTTACTGCAGCTTGGGTTCCACCCTGCGTAAATATGAGATGCCTTAATGAAAGAGTCTTAATGAACGATAACCGAGCAGTACATGTCCCTTCCAGAACAGGAATAACTGGACCTGCTGGATTTCAAGCACGCTTCACACTCATGTCTGAAGAACGAGGGTATGAAGTGAAGCGATCGTTATGTAACCTGTGAGACCTGGTTAAGTGAGTGGAAGCCCCCGAGGCATGACTGTTGGCAGCCATGGTAACTTATTAGTAGATTCTGGAGTTGTGACTCAATAGTGCATGGTTTCACTTCACATCCTTAATTGTTCTTTCTGTGCAATGAATGCTCAGAAACCACATAAGCACAATATGGTTATTATATTCACTGCCTGGAAAAAGGGGGTCGCCATCTGGATTTAACTAAGCAAATAGTTAAATATTTTAAAAAAGAGCCTCCCATCGGATAACTACTGCATTGGTGATTGTTATAACCCTAACTGATGCAGTGAGGAGCTTCTCATTTGTTAAACAACCATGTCCAAAGACATCCTGTGGTCGTGGAAAATCTGTTTCAGAAGGGTCAGATTGTGAAAGAGTGGTTCAGGGAGCATGAGACATCATTTTCACACATGGATTGGCCATCAGAGTCCAGACCTGAACCCCATTGGGAATCTTTGGGATGTGCTGGAGGAGACTTTGCACAGTGGAACAAATCTCCATCATCAATACAAGATCTTGGGGGGAAAAATTCATGCAACTCTGAACAGAAATACATTTTGTGACATTGCAGAAGCTTGTGGAGACAGGTAAAGAACTTGTATACTTCTGCCGATTCGACTCGACCTAATGTTAACAGGGTCACAAATTTAAGAGGAAGGTAAAGAAGCGTAATAAGGAATGACCATCAGTCAATCTCATCTAAGGACAGATTTAACCTGAGGGATTAATCGAGGAGCTATAAATAAATGTACAGGTTACAGGATTGATATGAAATGTTGTACAGTTTCCTCTGTCAAATGTTTTACCTTTGGCCCCTCATCCTCCATGTCAGGTTGACGCAGCACAGGAACCCATGCCAAGATGTTACAGTCCTTCCCACCACTGTAGAGCTCCTGAGATACACAGCAGACACAGAGGATTAATGAACAACCACTACAATGTACAACCCCCAATGAGAAAAAGCTGGGACAGTATGGACTGCAGTGTGACTTGCATTTACTTTTATTTAATTGCAGACAGTACGAACCCAAGATATTTCATGTTTCGTCTGGTCAATTGGTCAGTTTCGTCTGGTCATTTACATTTACAGCATTTAGCAGACGCCCTTATCCAGAGCGACTTACAACTGATACAGTCTTACAATCCAAGCCATTGTGGGTTAAGGGCCTTGCTCAAGGACCCAACAGTAGCAGCTTGGCAGAGGTGGGATTTGAACCCTGGACCTTCTGGTCCATAGTCCAGCACCTTACCCGTCTGTTTTAAATCTTATTTTTTTACCTCAGTACTAGCCCTACATTTTTTTCAATGTGAAATTCAGAAATGGATGTTTATTAACAACTGAAATGAAGCTGGCCAGACAAAACACAAAATATCTTGGGTTCATACGGTCTGTAATGAAATGAAATGAAAGGGGGAGTATCCTGTATTATAGGGTGCAAGGTGGAAAACAAGCATCAATTGTTTTTGATAACTTATTATTTTAAAAGCCAAGCTTTCTGACGTTATTTGTAAAGCAAGAATGGAGACAGGATGACCTCTTACTGACCCTACAACCCATGAAAATAACCATGTTTTCAAATCTCCTACTTGTCACTTCTCTGACTGGACTCTCCTACACCTGCTCATGAGAGCGTCTTTACAAGCCATGGACTTTTTAATAATTGAGCACAATTATTCATCCATTCTCCCAGCAGACCTACCACAATATACCTCCTGTTACCTGATAGTCTGGGTGGAACTCGCAGCAGTCTACGTTGTTGTAATGACCCCTTAATGTGGTCACCAGCTTCCCCGTGTGAAGGCCGTACACCGCCACTGAGCTACCACACGGCACAAACACAAACTCCGGGCTGCAGCCTCTCGACACTGTAAACTTTACGCCTTTACGGCTCTCGTTCACCACCTTACCATAGTTTACCTGAGAAAACAGGGAGAATGGTGGGTTCAATCTTTGCATTATCTGTATGCAGTTGGTTTAAGTTTGGATTTGATCATGTTTTCAGAGATATTTTAGTTACAGCTTATTTTCATCTTTAGAATGAAGGTGTCTGGTACGTCAAAGACTGTCTCTAGGACTCCACTGTTTCCACTGTTATAGGAAAACCTTCTAACGTTAGAAAATCGCTTTTTTTCCCCTTTTCACCCAATTTATTACCACTACCTTACTGTTCTTGTAGTATTTACTCATTTATGGTGTTATCGTTATGTCCTCTGATAATACATCAATACTTCCGTTGACTATGCACTTGGATCTCGGCTTATTTTAGATCAATTGCACTGGCCATGCTATATAGCTGTGATAGGCTTGACCCATGGTTCTCATCCTGGGGTCCAGGCCCCACTCAGGGGGGCACCAACAATACAGGGCTCTGAGTTTGTCAAATTTGCACATGTTAAATAAAATCAAAATACCACACTTACTGAAATATATATAAAAATGCCTTTATATATAATATATAAAATAATTTTATATATATATATATATATATATATATATATATATATATATATACACACACCCACACACCCACTAATATATATATATATATATATATATATATATATATATATATATAGTGTGTGTGTGTGGGTGTATGTATATATATATTGTTTTATATATATACATAAAATTATTTTATATATTATATATAAAGGCATTTTTATATTTTTTTTTCTTTATTGGCAAAAATAAATTCATAACAAAAAATATATATATATATATATTTTATATATTATATATAAAGGCATTTTTATATATTTTTTTCTTTATTGGCAAAAATAAATACATACAATAATAATAATAATAATAATAATAATAATAATAAAAAAATATATATATATATATTTTTTTTATGTATTTATTTTTGCCAATAAAGAATGAGTGAATCACTTTATTCTTTTGGTCCGTGTGTGCAGGCCGGGCGGTTGCAACTTTTCTTAGATACACATGGGGGGCTCCAAGAAAAAAAAGATTGTGAACCACTGCACTAGACGACTTTGCAAAGATTCTGAATAGATGTTTGAAAGACTAAAGTCTGACACCCTCTTACATCTAGAGTTGCAAACTAGACACAGACTACGATTCACCAACTGTGACAGTGCATATAGATTCCTTTAAAATTATTTCAAATCCTGCTGCTGGAGAAAAAATATATTGTGATTTCATATACCTGCGATATGATTACACTATAAGCATTTCATTAACAGAATAAAAAAAACATTACCCAAGTTTAACAATGACATACAGAGACAGTCTAGATAAATACATAGTGACAGATGCAATTCTGCCATTAGCAAATCAGCTTGGGCGTTTTTTGCCTGTGGTGTAAAGTCTCAACGTGCTTTGCATATGCAAGGTCTTAACAAATCAAACGCGCATAACTTACTATATTTAACATTTGACAGTAAGAATGCACTAAAGTACTTTTGCACTCTCTTTACTGTCACAAAAGGACCGATTTTAATCTCTGATGAACTCTTTAACACTTCTGAGGAGCACTGGCTTGTGTGTGTGTGTGAGAGAGAGAGTGAGAAAGGAAGGTGTGGCAGCTGTTCGAACGCTGTGCGAACTCTACATAGATACACCAGGGAGAAAAATGCATCAGGTTTAGCCTGTTGCTCAGTGTACAAGCCAAGACAACCCTTTGATCAACAGGCATTGTCACAGCTTTAAATCTGAACTCAGCAAGCAGATCTGATAGTTTTCGAATCCGATACTAATCCTTTACGAATGTCTGCATTTGAACCAAGCTGACTCTCTATAAGCACAAAGAAGTCAAAGGCATAATGATGCGTTTTGGTGGTGCAACAGAACTAGAAAGGCCAGTCCTCTGCTCACTGACTAAATGTACAGTAGTGTGCAAAAGTCTTAGGCCACCATTAGATTAGATATACATTTACATTTACAGCATTTAGCAGACACCCTTATCCAGAGCGACTTACAATTGGTACAGTCTTGCAATCAAAGCAATTGTGGGTTAAGGGTCTTGTTCAAGGACCCAACAGTGGCAGCTTGGCAGAGGTGGGATTTGAACCCTGGACCTTCTGGTCCATAGTCCAGTACCTTAACCGCTAGGCTACCACAGTCCCATTGTTTTAGCAATGATATGATGACCATATATAATTGTTTCTCAGTCTCTTTATGAGAATACAACCAGAAAATACTGGACATTAGCATGCAGTATTAAAAAACTGAAATAAAATCAGAAAAAACAGCTTCTATAGGCAACAGTGGCAAGATTTAGTGTGATCTCTCCTTGTATTTGAGCAATAGCTTCATCTGACAGACGCTGACCCTTCTACAGTCTGATCAGAAATGGTCTTACTTTAAGGGCAGCAGCAAAGAAACCACTTTTTGGAAGGGGAACAGGGTGAAAAGGAAAGACTGGAATGAAGATCAGTGGAAAGGAGTATTATGGAGTGATCAAAGTGTTTGGATTCAATCATCGACAATATGTTATTAATGGTCATATACTGTATCGTTACCAAAACTACAAATCTAATGGTGGACTAATACTTTTGCACAGTACTGTACATTTAGTCGCAAAACAGCTTTACAACAAGTCAGGATCCTAGACCCTAGTCTGAGAAGCCACAGATGACAATGGCATGGAAAAAGTCCCTGAGGAAGAAACACGGAGTGTGTTTACATGCGCTTATGCTCCTATAGCTGCAGAAAAAACGATTTTGTCAGTAACCAGATCAACGAGTTTACATGCAATTGGGTAATCAGATAATGGGGAAAGCCTTGGGTTTTCATGACGCAGGCAATAATCGGGATTTCTACTTTGCAATCAGCCAATGATCTCCCAGAAGCATGTGATGTACACTTCCAACCATTAAGTAATAATATTCATAATTTCCTCGAGCACATACTGCATTTCACAGTTCCCCAAAAGTGTTCGGTAGCCGTTTCGCAGATGATGTATTTAACTCCCGGGTTGCCAGATCCTGCTAGAGAGATAAGCAGCCGAGGCTATGGAAATAAATCCAAAAGAAACAAAGTTTTTCCAGAATAAGAGGACCTGGCAACCATGTTTAATTCTACTAGCTGCTCCAGTGACAGACGGAGAAAACCGAATGAAATCGTGATATGCGCTGAGAAATCCAATTACTGAGGCAAAATCCAGCACGCTTTGTCTGACTTCTAAAGCCGATTTCTAGATCAGAGTACGTAGTTCACACGACCACTTAAACAATCAGATAACTCCGGAAATTATGATCGTATTATTAAGGAACTAGGCTCCAATGTGGAACCCCTGCTAGGTGAGATCCTGTCTAGCGGATATAAAGTAAAATCGTAGTTTTACCTTCAGATGGGCGCTTACCAGTGTGTTGTGTCCTGTGGCGCTGTTCCATAGACGCATGCGGTCATCTGTGCCGATGGTGACGAGGTAAAGCCCATCGTCGGTGAAGCACAGTCCGTTCACACGTCCATTATGGGCGGTGTTAACTGAGGAGAGAGATTCAGAAAAGACTCTCCACAAAGGTACGTGAATACAAATACTCTATAACTGCCTACTGAATTAGCACTGGGCGACATGGGTAGCACTGTCGCCTCACAGAAAGAAGGTCGTGGGTTCCGCTCTGGGTCCTCCCCGTCTCCCTGTGGGTTTACCCCGGGTACTCTGACTTCCTCCCACAGTCCAAAGAAATGCGTGTTGGTTAATTGGTGTCTCTAAAGTGCCCCTAGCATCTGAGTGTGTGCGCCCTACAATGGACTGGCGCCCTATTTAGGGTTGTTCCTGCCTCGCGCCCTGTGCTGCCAGCTAGGCACCAGCTCTCCCGCACCCCGACCAAGGATTAAGCGGTTAAGAAAATGTGATGTTGTGATAAATGTGATAAAATGTGATAATTCCGATATTAAGAAAATGAATGCATGAACTAATACTGCAGTTCCAGTCCGTCTGGGTTGACCATTGGGTTGTGCCTGAGGGAGAGGAGGTCAATCAAGGGATCACCCCT
This sequence comes from Ancistrus triradiatus, assembly GCA_025084515.1. Taxonomy (NCBI): domain Eukaryota; kingdom Metazoa; phylum Chordata; class Actinopteri; order Siluriformes; family Loricariidae; genus Ancistrus; species Ancistrus triradiatus. The sequence goes on from JAJAGP010000529.1 coordinate 64,816, forward strand.
GGCGCTGCAAAAGCAACCCCTACCCAGCCCTTCAATGAAGTGGCATCAATTCCAGCGGTTATACATGTCTAGTATTTCCAGGAAACGCGAGACTAAAGGAGAAAACCATCAATTTGTAGGTGGTCCCAGACCAGTAGTCCTGTTACCAAACTGGAGCAGATACTGACCTCAAATGCCGGATCAGACCTAATGCATTTCCAATCAGTACACTGCTATTATTTCAGGCAATGAACACATCATATCATCCATAGGAATGTCAGTGGCTCTCAGTACATGCAAATGGGGGTTAAGTGCTTTATTTGAGGGTCCAACAGTGCTTGGCAGTGCTGAGACTTGAACCCTGGATCTTCAAGTCAGTAGTCCAGCACCATAACTGCTGTGCCAGCAAAGCACATCATCATGTCTCTTACATAACGTCCTCACAAAGAGTCAGCTTGATTAAAATGATGACAGTTGTACTGAACAAGTACTCACACAACCCAATTCTTTTATCTTTATCGTCCCACATGGCTTTATGTTCCATACCTGTTTCAGAGGAGGCTTTAGACTTGTCCCCATTGTACTGATCTAAAGTAAAAAGGTTCCAGCGGCAACGCCGTACGTCCCACAGGCCGACCCTGCTGTCAGTGGAGACAAAGACCATCATTCTAAATTAAGTCCCACAGACAAAGAGACAGACGCACCAATTCAAAAACCACAAAAATGTGACACAACGTGCTTTTTTTATGATGCGTTCACAATAGAATTCTGGCAAACGATCAACTGACTTTCACTTTAGTTACACAATTTACTATTGCTTCATTCATGAATTTACCCATGTTTGTCCTGCTACAGTGGTGCTTGAAAGGTTGTGAAACCTTTAGAATGTTCAAAATTTCTGCATAAATATGACCTAAACACATCATCAGATTTACACAAGTTAAAAGTAGATAAAGAGAACCCAGTTAAACAAGGAGACACAAATATATACTGGTCATTTATTTACGAGGAAAAAGTTGATCCCAATATAACTATTAGTGAGTGGCAAAAAGTATGTGAACCCCCCCCCCCCCCCCCCAACCCCCAATTTGCTTTCAGTAATCTGGTGGACCCCCCTGTGCAGCAAAGCAATAACTGCAGCTAAATGTTTCCTGTAGCTGTTGCTCAGTCCTGCAACCGGCTTGAGGATTTTAGCCATTCCTCCGTACAGAACAGGCTTCAGCTCTGGGATGTTGGTGGGTTTCTCACATTAGTGCTCGCTTCAGGTCCTTTCCACAACAAGTTTCCATTGATTAAGGTCAGGATTTGGCTTGCGTCATTCCAAAACATGAAAACTTATTCTTGTAACCATTCTTTGTAGAACGACTTGTGTGCTTAGGGTCGCGTCTTGCTGCATGACCCCCTTCTCTTGAGATTCAGTTCATGGACAGAATGGTCCTGACATTTTCCTTTAGAATTCTTCGGATATCATTCAGAATTCATTGATCCTCAATGATTGGCAGCCGTCCTGGTCCAGATTGCAGCCAAAACAGGCCCAAACCATTGATACTACCACCACCATGTGTCACAGATGGGATCAGGTTCTTAGCTGGAATGCAGTGTTTTCCTTTCTCCAAAACTGATGATTAAACCAAAAGTCCTATTTTGGTCTCATCCGTACCACAAACATTTTCCAATAGCTTCTGGCTCGTCCACATGTTCAAAACTATGTTTGGTGTTTAAAACAGTGTTGAGTTCACTTTGACCAGCACCAGTTCATCCTTATTCATGTATGGTATAATATAAACTGTCAGTTAGGATGGACGTCTGTTTTCTTAATTGTTTTTCAGCCATGTGAGAGGCACCAAGATCCCAATGGACTAATTACTTTCTTCAAATGGAGAACAGATGAGCTCCTGAGAACCATATTCTAGTATTTGAAGTGTTTAATGAAATCACAGAATTAATACCACTGCCTGGCCAAAAAAAGGGCACACCTGGATAAACTAAGCAAAATAGTTAAATAGTTAAGAAGAGAGCCTCATGGGATAATTACTGCATTGGTGATTTTTGTTGTAGCTGGCAAGTTCTTAACCTGCAGTGAGTAGCTTCTCATTTTGTTAAAACACAAAAGATGTCCAAAGACATCCTGTGTCGTGGAAAATCTGTTTCGAAGGGTCAGATGTGAACGAGTGGTTCAGGGAGCATGAGCCATTCACTATCCACACATGGATTGGCCACCATAGAGTCCAGACCTGAACCCCTTTGAGAATCTTTGGGGATGTGTGGAGGAGGACGTTGTGCAGTGGAACAAATTAACATCATCAATACAAGATCTTGGGGGAAAAATGAAGCAAACTCTGGACAGAAATAAATGTGGGACATTGCAGACGCTTGTGGAGACGATGCCACAGCGAATGGGTGCTGTAATCAAAGCTAAGGCGGTCCGGTGAAAATATTGTGTGAGACTTTTTTTGGCCAGGCAGTTTATTCAGTAGTAACATTAAGTGTACAGTTAATTCATGCATTAATTCTTAAGAATCAGCTCTGTGAGACTTGTTCCAAAGTTGGGCAAAGCATGAAGGTCATGCGATACAGTCATACCTCGGCAATGGCCACCTCAGAACTCGTTGAATTCGTTCTCGATGCATTATGACAAGAAAAAATGTGTCTGCACCGACGTTGATTTAAAACAGCCTCTCAGTGCAGATCACCAACATGTTTCTCATGTTTTTCTTTATTTTTACTCATGATGGTCACTGGCAGCAGCCAGCTGACCGAGATTGACAGCAACGCCCGGGGTCACAAATGGCCTAAGCATTTATGTAACTTTCAGTAATTATCGATAAATGACATGAGATTTTCAACACTTATGATAAAATATGACTTTGCGTACTGGTTTTGCCCAAACTGTATTAATAAGTGTTTTAAGCCTGTTTAAGGAGGCTCTGACCCATACAACGACCCCATTAAACTCCTCGGTTCATGATGCATCAAAATTAAGAGGGAAAAACAGCCTTACAGCAGTTCAAAGCATAGGGTTTTGATGGCTGCACTGGTGTTCGAGTGACATTTTTTACCTAGCAGTGGCCAGGATGTGCTCATAGCGAGGAGACCATCGTACACTGAGAATCTCTCCTCTGTGACCTGGGTTCAAACAAAGCTTAATCAACACAAGCGCTCTTAACCCCACTTATTAAACCTCTAATCATTTCTTGCATTTTTAGGCAGGACGCTGAATGGGTAAAGTCTTATTTGCCAAGCAGTCTCACCCTGCAAGATGTGGCTTCGGGAGCCAGACTTCAGATCGCAGAGCTGGATTTTCGGGTTTGTTGTACCAACTGCCAACACAGAGCACAAAACAGACAAGTGAAAGTCTCCGAACAATCAAAAGCAATCCTGGTCAGGGTCATGAGGGGTTCCAGAGCCCATCCCGGCATTCACTAGGTGCAGGAGAGGTACAGTCCATTGCATGATTCTGTAACCACACCACCTGACCTACGTTTCATTCCAGGACACCCAGGAAAAAATATACTGTGAAATTTCATAGTAGAACCATGAAGTGGCCAAATTACTATCAAACCAACCTCACTTCACCACAAAATTCATGGTCAAACTGAAAGTTCACATTAAAACTGTCAAGTAATTGACAGTTTTAGTATGAAAATTCACAGTATATTTTTTCCTGGGCAGGGTTCGAACTCAGGACCTCAGAGCTGCAGAGGGGCTTTCCAGGGGCTAGCTCTTACCTCTGGCCACAGGATCGGAGTCCCTTAACAAACAGTCTGACAAATTCCCATCAAAAATGATTCCAAAAGACTGAATAATTGCTACAGTTCCAATACAATTTATTCGGAGATATTAAATATACTTACTTCTAAGCTACATATTATATAGCATTACATTTATGTCATTTATTTCAGCCAATACATCTGGCAACACACTATACTGGAGCGTGGTCGCCTCACACCACTAGCTTCCCCGGGTTCGATCCAGCCCTCGGACTCTGCCTGTGTAGAGTTTGCATGTCCTCCCCTGTGTCCACATGGGTTTACTCTGGGTACTCTGGTTACCTCTCATAGTCCAAAGACATGCATTAGGTTAAATGATTACGCTAAATTGGCCCGAACTGAGTATGTATGACTATTTTCGATATAACCTTGTGTGAAAAGGTGCAGAAGTAAATGATGTAAAAAAAACAAATAACAAATACTGGATAAGTATGTTACTACCTTAATAAGAGGATTTGTATCTGTTATATGGGGTACATATCTGTATAGCCTCTGACGCTTAGCTGCAGGGGACAATACAAGCTGACACAAAAAACCCACATAAATAAAAAACAGGTTCCAAGCCGGAAAGTGACAGAGTGATTTAACTCACCTGCTATGAGGACTGTGCTTCCTGGCAATAGGAACATATGGTGGCAGTTAGACATTGCCATTTCAAAACTCGACACGTCAAGCGGCTATGCACACACAAGAAAAACACAAAGCCCTGTTATATGTTTAGAAAACACGTGACAGACACAATATATCGAAAGCCTTTAGAAAATAATAAAGGATATGAAAGTATAATGAAAGAGCGCTCCGGTAGGCAATTCCCCTGAGTTCACCACTGGGGGACATAATGGCGCAGTAGTTAGCGCCGTCAATAAGAGCTCCAATAATCTGCCCGTGCAATTTCCGGTTCCGGATGCCTGTGTGAAGTTGCATGGTTTCTCACGAAGTCTGCACAAGTTACTCAGAGTACAGCAGTGTCCTATCCCACATTCCAAATACAAGTCAACTGGAGTCTCTAAAGTGCCCCAGTATGGAGTTATTGTTTGTCTATGTGCCCCTACCATAGAGTGGCACCCTATCCAGGGCTCGTTCCTGCCCGTGTACCGATTAGCCCAAGGATCCCCTTCAACCATGTACGGTAAGAAGCATGCAAACGAATGAATTAATTTGAACACACATGGTGTCTGAGTTGCATCTGAGGGAGAATCATCTTCTGGAACTGCAATAGCTCGCGATGGAGTGCGTCAATCCAGGCATGCTCAAGTCGCGACCTGTATTTCCGTCCAGACGCAAAAGCAAAGCACCCCTGAACAGGATAGTGGCATTAAAAACTTGGAGGGGGTAGGTGTCGGGGTCACAAGGGGCTATTTACATTTTATGCATTTAGCAGGACACCCTTCTCCAGAGAGACTTACAGTTGATATGATCTTACATCCAAGCAAATTGTGGGTTAAAGGGTCTTTGCTCCGAGGGAACCAACAGCTAACAATAGAGAGGTGGGATTGAACCCTGGACCTTCTGGTCCAGAGTCCAGTACTTTAACCGCTAGGCCACCACAGTCCCTGGAAACAGGACGCAGTCCATCACATGGCTGTGTAGGGGTCATTGTTTCAGCACAAAGGAATGATACCCCAACCGGCCTCCGCTCCCTCAGACACTGGCGTTTCCTCCTTCTGGCCAACTGTGCCTGCTTGTGACACTTGATCCGACCAGAAGGCACCTCTAGGGCTTCACTCCAGGTCCCTGTGGTGGTGTGCTAAAGTATTAGGATGCAACACCACTCGAGCTCTGCAGTGACTTCAGTGGTCTAGCGGTTTAGTTACTAGCTTGTGGACTAGAAGGTCTAAGGCTCAAATCCTACCTCTGCCAAGCTGCCACTGTTGGATCCCTGAGCAAGGCCCTTAACCCACAATTGTAAGATTGTATTAGTTGTAAGTCGCTCTGGACAAGAGTGCCTGCTAAATGTCTGCTGTATGATTTTAAAGGAGTGATCTTTTAATAGAAGTAAAGCATCATGTTGTTAAGATGTCATTAAAGGATTCAGAATATGGAACCTGTTAAACTGATTTACCCAAGGATAGAAACACACACCTTTAATGTTTCTGTGTCCCACACTTTCATGCTTTTGTCAAACGAGCTGGATATGAACATGCCGGTGTCATAAGGATACCACTGGACCGTCTCCACGCTGAACTTGTGCACATGGCGATTCGACCTGGACAGAAAGAAAAACATTTTAAACCAGGTTTCGGTCTCTTTGCTTTCTAATTAACGTGTAAGTAACACAAGCATACGACTGCGTCATAATGGCTGTCATTATTGCTGGAATCAGTCACAATGGCTCAGTGCCACTGGAAAGAGGCCAGGAGTGCGTGGGTTCAAATCTCAGGTGGGGTTTGCAACATGAAGGTTGGGTGGTATGTTTACAGAACGATGCGATGGGCTGGCGCCCTGCCCAGGGCGTACCTCTGGTTAGGTTCCAGACTCTCCCCAGTGATGCCTACCTGCCTGCCTATTTTGCTCAATATTGTACTCCTGATTATAAGAAAACATAGCAGTCTGTTTATTATTCAAAATATACAAGAAAAATCCTGTCTTTAAACATTTTAACTACTGGTAACACCATATTAGGCCACACTGAAAGCGTCGATTCAGCCAAGTTTTATGAAAGAGTGGTTCCAGCTTATCAGCCCTACTTTTAAGAAAGAATGAATTTGCATCCTCTGACCAATCAAAACTAAGAACTTAACAACGCAGAAAACGAAAAGGATGGAAAGTGAAGTGAAGATTCGATTAAAATATGTAATTATGCAGCCCTATTGTAGCTGGTGACTTTTTAAAAATGTTACTAATCCAGAATCAGAGTTTAGCTCAGAACGTTTATATACGTATATACGTATAGTAGATAATGTTTTTGTTATTTATCTGCAGCGTATGCTGTCAACCAGAATGTGATTTAGTACAACAGTGACAGATAGTGATCAGATACATGTTTTCGTTCGTTTTTCTTATTTAACAATTTTTTTTTATTCAATTTCCGCGTTTTACAAAACTCTACCGTAAACCAGAACGTAATATAGTAGAGCAGTGACACCTAGTGGTCGGTGAGGTCTCATGAAAGCCTTACCTTCCTACAGTGCAAATTGTTTTGCATGTGTAGTGTGATTTCTTGCTGTTGTTTTCCAGATCGTAGATCCCAATTACTCCATCTGAACCCCCCGATAACATGCTGCAACACAAAAGAAGCCGTTACATAGGGCTCACAGAGTTTGTGTCTTATGAATCTTATTCAGATTCGAGTCCCAGTGGTGCCTTCCTCCGGTTATGGAATCACATTTACATTTACAGCATTTAACAGACGCACTTATCCAGAGCGACTTACAATTGATACAGTCTTACAATCCAAGCAATTGTGGGTTAAGGGCCTTGCTCAAGGACCTAACAGTGGCAGCTTGGCAGAGGTGGGATTTGAACCCTGGACCTTTTGGTCCATAGTACAGTACCTTAACCGCTAGGCCACCACAGTCCCACAGTGCCACCCCAGCTTCCCTAACTTGTAAGCCTAAAACCAAAGAAGCAAATTTTGTACAT